>VWZY01003174.1:562117-622297 GCA_013399075.1 Chloroceryle aenea
CCAGGGGAGCTGAGGCTGGCAGGGACCTCTGGAGCCCACTGAGCACCTGGCTCAAAGCAGAGCCAACTACAGATCAACTGGGTTCTGCACTGGCTCATGGGGCTACTCCTCCCCAGCTGCAAGACTCCAGAGAGCTCCAAAGGTACCAATAAGCACCCAAAAAATCATCTGCCACAGGTTGATGTATAGGTACCAAGAGTGTCTTCCTGCAATGGAGAAGGAGAGGAATGACACGGTCATGCTTTCTTACTTGGCAAGGAATTACACACTGCCTCTTTCCAGGAATTCTACCTTCAGGCAGGATTTGGAGCTTCACCATTTGGAGCAACTCAAAGGAATAACTCAGAGAAATCATTCATTCCCCTGACATTTGCAGGATGGAAAAGCAGGCAGACACTTTCACATGCTGGTAGGTGTTAAGAGCACAGAGCTGCATTCAGCTCTACAATAATAAAGCCAGTGGTGGGGTAAGAAAACAAAGACTAACCAAAAATACAGGTAATAAAACCTAGGTGACTTCATCTTTCAGACCATACACCAGGGAGGCAGTGCAGGAGAAGAGAAGCAGGATCTTTTCATGAGGGATTTCGGTGGTAACAGAGGGAGGAGAGCCCTGAGCTTACGCAGATGGGGTGCAGAGTGCTGTGCAAACATCACTGTGCTGCTCACAGACCCACGAGAGCACATTTGAAAGCAGCAAGGCAAGTCCAGAATGCAGTCAACTCACCCGTGGGGTCAAAAGCTGGGTTTACATTCAGAAATGAGGACTGATTATCAAGTTCCACAGAAATTAATTGATGGTAATAAGTCACACCCCAGCCAAAAGTAACAACAAAAATCTCTTTTTCCATCACTGCTACCAAGACCACATCTATTCCTTATGAATCTGAAGAGTTAAAAAGGTACACAAACAGAAAAAAAAATAAAAATCATATTTAACTCAGGTAGACAATTTTCAAACAACTATTTCCTTGTCTATATTTGTATAGAGAAGGAATTTTTCCTTCCTATACTGGTATAGAGGATGACAACTAGACCACAGTCCAAAAACAATTCACAGGCAGATTTTTCAGCCCTCTCCTGGAATTCACACTAAATTATTATTTTTAATTAAAAGAGGTGGTCATTGAATCAAGTGATTTTGATTGCTGCCTTTTGTTCATGTTCTCCTCATACAGAATGATATTGCTTCAGCTGGCAAAGGGAGAAAAGGGATCTGCATGGCTGTACTCACAGGGATTTGTAATTTACTCAGTACTAGAAAGACAGTTAAATTCAGAAGGGACTTGGTGTCTACCGACTATTTTTTCTTCATTCTTTTTTAATGAAGAAACTGCAGTATAATTACAGAGAGCGCATAAACAAAAGATCCTGTAGGAAATTGATTCATGACTAGGAAGAAACGGAGCCAGATTTTGGTTCAGATACAACTCCACATAATGTTACAGTGCATAAATCATCTCGGTGAAGATGGAATCCAGGGATCTGGATTCAAAAGGAATACTAGAAAGAGAGACACAGCAGTGTATGCCTTGATTAAAAACCTAATGTTTTGCTTTATTATTTAGTCAATTTATTTGTTGGATGTAGCACTTTTGAACACAGAGCATCCTTCACACCTTGAGTACATTTTATGATGTACAGTTTAACATTGATCAGATGGAAAAAGTACTTTTCAATAAATTCCCACTGTATAAAAGGCTACTGCTACTTCTTCACAGGTTCAATTCACCTAACTGTTTAATACTACAGGTTTCAACAGAGTTTCCATGCTTTCCAGCAGAGCTGAAATGTAGCTGGGTGCAGTGCATCATTCACCTGATGAAGGACTTAACATCAATAGGTAACGTTGTCATTGTCATTGCATTGGGGGACATCAGGTTGCACGGCTGACTTCACATTAATGTATTTGTGTAAAATAACTTCCCATCAGTTTTTTAGAAAGCCATTATTAGCCAAGTTGCTCATGCTTAGAGATGATAGGACTTCCAATTTCTTTTTCCCATTACCCTTGGCTGGAGCTCATACTATCCTTCTTTCTTTCACTTAGAAGATAAAATAAGATAAAGGCTGGAAAGTAACCTCACCTGCAGTGCCCTCCTTTCTCTGTAAAAGCAGCAACCCCGAGGGCAGAGGTAGCAGGTCAAACAATTTGACATTTGTTGTAGCTTAAACACTATTCACACAGAAAATGGTACACACTTATCCAAGGATCCAGAGGAAAATGGGAATGACTCCAAACATCCTTTCAGAAGCTACCCCAGCCATAAGTCAAGTTCATTGTTAGCATGTCAAGGCTTAAGAAAGCATCCTTGTGACCCCAAACTTCTTGGCTGCTGACAACAGCAAAAATGAAATGAGATCAAGGTTTGTTGTAAAGCCAAACCTGGTCTCGGTTAGTTTTGTCTAACGTGGTTTGAACTGAGGTCTTTAGAGCTATTAAGTGATAGACTGAGGAATATAAACATGTGCTGATTTGACAAAAAATCTCAGAGTGAAGTAGCAGTGGTGCTCAGAGCTACTTCAGTCTGGGAGGCCCTGAATAACAACTGGTTTACATTTCCCACTCCTCCGCACAGTGCAGAACTCTGTTTTCCCCTCGAAACTGGGGAGTGCTACCGGAAGAACCCACCAATTTCTGAAGGCACACTTTATATCTTCTCACTAAACCCTTACCCACTTATTTACATAGCACCTTGTCTCCTTCCCACCTCCCACAGCAGCATCTGTACACTTCAGTACCCTTCCAAGGAAAGACATTTCTGTGTCTGGCTGTATTGCTACCAAACAGGAGGATGGAATATCCATATACATCAACATATGGTTCAGAATTTAACTCCTCTAACTTCTGTACAGATTTGTTTGGGGAAACTTGAGTACTGCAGGAGGGTGTTTCCTGAACAGTGAACATGAAACCTAAAATACAAAGGGAAGTTTTGTCTGTCCCAGGGTATTACACACTCCAGAGTTCAGCAACTCTCTTTTACTTCAGGTTAAGTACGGGGAAATACATTTTGTTATTTTTCTTTTTGAAACTGCACATTGAGGTAAAAAAAAAAAGAGGGCTCTGTCTTCCTGGAGAAAGGAATCCAAGATGAACTCTTCAGGGAAATCAGACTACACGGGGAACAATTACAAGCACCTAAGGTTTTTTAGAGATGACAGCCATGTGTCATTTTAAAAGGTTTCTCCTCTAAATACTTTGTCCTTCTAATACTAAATGGTTTTACAAGGGCTGTTTTGATCACCAGAGGGGGTGTTTGTACCATTAACTTTAGGCAACTTTACAGCAAAGGATTCCTCTCTCGTGTGCTCTCAGTCATCCTGTGGAAGAGCTTTCCAAGGTGTTTAATTTAAATGCTAACTCCTCCGTGTCCCTCTCATCACAGACCCCCAAATCACAAATACCAAAAACCACTTCACACACAAAATACTGCAATCCAGGACTTGACCTATGGAATACCACTCCTGGAAAGATGGCAGGATGAAGTGCTGTGCAAAGGTACATAGAGGAGTAAAGCCAGAGTTGCAAAGAAGCCTTGCAGCCATGACAAATGCCACAGTGCAAGAACTTCTTATGGGACAGCACCATCCAGTTCCTTATGTCACAGCTCAACAGCTCTTTTAATTGCAAGGCCAACATTATACTTGCATTTCTGTGGTTTATAAAGAAAGATTTTATGTTCCTTTTCCTAACATCTACACAAATAAATAAACAAATCACAAACAAGCTTTTTTAAAACACCCGAGCAAACTGTCTTAAGTTACATTCCATAACCTGGGCAGAACTTTGTTCTCTGGAGATAAAAACCCCATGGAATGACCGTACATACAAACTCCATTATTGATTGAAGGACTGGATTCAAACATATTTATCTCAAAATCTACACTTCAGTGTGAAAAATGCTGCTTTCAGGAGATCACAGCCAGAATCCTATCATGGTAGACACTAAGGCACAGAGTCCTTGAATGGTCTCTCACATTGTGTAACCACCAAAACACTATTTATTTATGCCTTGGACAGATGTTTTTCCATATGTCTAAATAACCCTTTTTCAGAGAAGTAATTCAAGCCCATTAAATTTTGCAGACTAAGGAAGAGAGAGACATTAGACTCTGGTATTTATAGAGCATTTGGTATTTTTTCTGTAGCGAAGTCGGTATCTTTGCTTTTGCAGAAGTCACTAATCCTACTCCTCTGAGTAAAGTAAAAATCCCTATAAATAGGCAGCTAAGAGTGAATGTGCAAGATGCTCTGACAATAGCTTTTGTACTCCAGTCCTGACCTTACGATGGGCGAGATCACAGCCAAGCTGTCCGACCCATAACTTTTTTCCTTCCCAGTGTAGCATCTGCTATTTATTAGCTGATTAAATATTCAGAAACAATGCTGAAACTTGAAGAAGAAGTTAATGATGCACAATAAACCCCTGCAAGAACGAGGGCTTTTAGCACAGCCTCTTGCTTCTTCACCATTTGCCAGCATTATTTGTGATCTAAACCCAAAACTAGATGCTAACCCCTGGGCAGAAAGTGCTTCATTGAGACCACAGCTGAGAGTACACTTAGACTGGAAATAAGAACTGACACAAGTATTCTGTCCCGTGGGCAGAATGGGACCCTTCTGAGGATTTCTAATCAAAAATCTTAACAAAATAAGGGCAGTTGCAAGCAGGGTAGAAGAGCGAGCTGCACTGCTGGAAGCCCTGAAAGGAGGGTTTCCTTCTGCCTCCCATCTCTATCTACTTTGCTCCTAAGGCTGAATGAGTCTTGACAGCTTTAGAGCATCAGGAAAAGACCTTACAGCATTTAGCAATGAATAATAATAAAATCCATAAATATTTCATATCTGGCAATTAACTCTGCGCTGCTCAAAGGAAAAGAAAATCAAAATAAAAGGAAATACAGAAAGGCTTCACCAAACCATTTAGTAACATCTCAAAATCATCTCCTAACCAGATATTTTGAGTATGCCCATCTTGAGACCATTCCAAGGACAAGTTTCAGTAATATGATTTTTCCTTCTTTGTTAATAGAGCATTTTTTTCTCAAGGCTACTGATGGCAAAGGAGCTTCTGCCTGCATTTTACTGAAGGCTTTTCATTTGGAAGAAAGCCTGCACAGAAGCAGTTTACTGGCATGGTACTTCCAATGAGGGGAAGATGAGTTTAGTCTTCTCCTTTTTTATTTCTCAGAAATCACTTGTGGATAAGAACATTCCTTAGGGAAGCTGCTGACTATGAAGATTCTGCAGCTGTAGAAAGCTTTGCAGGGAATACCTGCACTAGATACTCTGAACCTCTATCAGTGTGTCCTTGTAATTGGTAACAGAAACTAACAAACCAAGGACAAACTCAAACAAGGGCAGTGTATGACAAATTGTAACAGTTCTTGGATTTGCAGGTCTAGTAAAAGTCTTCTGCATTCATTTCTCTCCTCCTCCTCTTTGGCATCAACGCTCCCAGGCAGTGCAAATTAATGGTGTCCTAAACGTTGCTGTGTTTGCCACCCTTTAGTGCTAAAGTTGATCCTCTTGAGTACTACTGGGTCCATTTGATAGAGAAAATGCACATCTAAGAGCAACAGCCAAAAAAGTCAAGAGTGAAAAATAACTAAATGGCTTTTTTTTTTCCATCCTCATTTTAGCTTCATCCTGGTTTTACAAATCCAGTCAAAACTCAAGTACTGGGAGTCCCTGCATGATTACAACTGTAATTCATTTGCCAACACGAGGCGAGGCAGGCTGGACACTCGTCCACTCACTGCATCTTGTACCACTGTGATACAGTCCTTGGCTGGGAGCTCTGCAGACTGATGCTGCTATGGAAGAAATAAAAAGAACTCCTGGAAAGATCCAAAGTTGCATTCATAAAAGGTAATACAGTGCAAGGTTTAGTCAGGGATTACAAAGCAGGCAGCTATGAATGCATCTTTTCCTTCATCTGTGAGTAACGTAATGTTTTGAAAGAAGAAGAAAAGAAACTGGTCTTCCTCTCTAATCCCAGTATAGAGATTGCCATAGTTTTTTTCTAGCACTGCTAGCTAAGCTTTTGTAAGGCTGCATCCAAACCAGTTACTAAAATTAATCCCAGGTACAAATGGAATTGCATAATATTAATCCTGTTGAAAGAAAAATTTGATATGATAAACATGTAGAAGACTGACATGAGGAGGAGAGAAAGGAAAAAAATATCTTTGAAAACCAGTTCTGCCATCACTGGTCAAGTGATGTGCCAGTAGAGTCTCAGGAAAATGCATGTTGTCAGTACAAGGTATAACTTTCCTTCTACAATGGCCATCTGGGCAACAATTTAGACATTCATAACCTAGGAAGAAGCAGCTGGAGGAAATTCAATGTGTTTTTTTTAGTTGAAGATAAAACCAAAGTTAAAAAATGGGAAGAAAAATCCTTCTGTAATAGACTAGCTGAAGGTCAAAACATGGTAAAACTTGAATGTAAAGCAAATCTTTATAAACTGGCAGCCAGAAATTACATTATGCATCCAAGAAGCCTTAAGAAAAATCACAGGAACCCTCTCCTCACTCTTTATTATATGAAACAAAACCAAGGAAATAACAGATGCCCTCGAGATGAACTTTCACATTTGAAAGAAACCAAATGGTTTCAGATAACACTTCTGCAGTCTGTATAACCTAAGTTATTAGGTGACAATATAATGCAATCAGCATGAACTTGCTTAACAGGTTTCTGTTACAGTTTACTCTAAGAATTTCATATTCAGGAGAAATATGTTTCATACATTGCTTTTCACTGGGCCTTTCATTTTTGATAAAAAGAAATTAATCGATGAATTTCAGATTTACACTAAATGCTCCCCCCTGATAAATAATAATAATAATAATAATAATAAACTATGGCATCAAGTAGACATAGTACCTTTCTGCACATTACTCAATGTGCTGTCCATGGATTATGTGCTTTGCACAACCCAGCTATAATTAGGGTGCAAAATGTTCTGTCGTCCCTCTGATTCAAGACTAACATTAAGGATCTGGTGCCTCCTGAAAAAAGCAGCACGTAGTAAATCTGTGAACTTCATGCAGTGAAGAGACAGAATCTCTAAAGATGTAGGACTAAGCCTCATGTGGCTCCTACAGTCCTAATCAGATTTATGGCATGTCCATCAAATTCAAGGAGCAGTTATGCAAGTAAAAACCGATACCTGGTATAAAAATAAAATATCTTTTGCCAGATATCCTCAACACCTTAACCTCTTTCCCATATTCTAGACATCTGTGTTCAGTTAAGATCATGCCCAAGTGCTAATTTTCCCTTAGATTTTAGGTGGAGCACTTTACATTGCCCTTCTATGAGATTTAGGGCCAGCTATAATGCCCAGTCACAATGGATAGTTTTATAATTTAAGCAAAAATATAGTTTCACAATTAAATGTCACTTAGAAAAAGTCCAATTTACTTGCAGCAAAATATAACACATTGTTACAACATAAAAAACCCCAAACTATAATGCATTAAATATTTTCAAAATCATATTACCTTCCCTAAAGCAAACATGGTATTAAAAGTGATCAAAACAAATGTGTCTCTATTAACCACTGCCAGTCCCAAATTCACCCCATTGCTATGAACTCATTCATTGCTTTCTATCGTTGCCCACAGTTTCTGCCATTACCTCTGTGCCTGGCTTGTCAATCACAATATTAAAGGTTGGCACCTCTCTACTTACATTCATCACTTTTCCATTTTCCTTCAGCACTTAGCATCATTAATTTATCAAGTCTCATTCCATTCAACTCCCACAGCTACTTTAAGCATGACAGAGCAAAGTCTGCTTTTATTATTTTTATTTTTTACATATTTCATGTCAGGCACAACAAATGGGGCTACTCTGCAATGACAATACAACATTAAAAGAAAAGCTTTTATCACAGCTTAATAAAAGTTTAAGTACACAAAGTATAACCACTGCTCTACGCTGCCTTTAGACAGTGTTTTTATTTCTAATGGAGCAGCCCCCAAAACAAACAGACTATTTTCCACATGCAGAGGCAGGAACATTCTCATCCCTGTATTATCTTGCTCTTTGTAAAGTTCTTTTAAAGGGAAAATAAAGGTCTCCCACCTTCCTTTTTTAATCGGTAACAATACAGCTTAATTTGGGAGGCACTGAACTACTGACCAGATATTTTCAGTTATGCACCTGGCTGGCCTGTCTATCAGCAAACCAGTAAATACCTACAACAAAGAGAAAGAGACAGAATCAAAGAGGAGAGACAGAATCACAACAGCTTTGATGGAATATGACATTTATCTGTGCCACTAAGACCGCTGAGTCACTTACTGTACAGACTAAATACAGATATCATGAGTCAGATTTTCTCTTGTCTCATTATTAACTCTGGTATTACACTGCATTATAGGGAACAAAAAATAGCTGAGGTGTCACCCAACAGATCACTGCAAGAGGAACAATTCTCAGCTGCTGCAGATGTGAAACTCCAGCAGCCAGAAGGATCTAGAGATAGTAGCTTAGAGCCCAGCAGCTGTACACTTGGTTTTGTCAGATTATATAGGAGGTGGTTGCACTGCTGCACTCCATCTTCTGGCCAGCATTCCAGATGTATCACATTTCTCTGTGCTCATGATCTATGGATGGTGACAGTGGCTAATAAAGTATAGATTTAAAACTGTCAGAGTGACTTTATCCATTCAGCCTATCGTTTTTCCTAGCAGCTACTCTCTCAAGACATATACCACTTACTTATGGCTTCTGTGCCAGATGCAGCTCAACCTTCTTATTGATCGGGACATTTATAATTAATTTTTAGTCTGCCAATGAATAGTAGGCTTTGGAACCAACACTCACTGAAGATATGTTCTAGTGTCTCAAAAGAAGTCATATTACAGCACCTTTTGTTTTTTAAACAATGTCAGGACCCTGTGTAATGCATTTCACGGTCTAAATTGGGATGGGCTCAGAAAGCAGGTTAACTACAGGCTATTACAGCAACATCTGAAAAGCTTTGATTTTACAGTACAGAGAATAAGCAATCCACTTGCTGTAAAATTATCAGCCTCCAAATCCATAAAATAAAGTCAATATCCTGTGGGGTTAGTGAGCCGTACACTTGTGCTCTGCCTACATCCTTCAGGAATCTTCTGATTCCCCAGAACAACCTCCTTTCCCCAAAATAAGAGTAGATAAAAATGACATGTCCTCAGGTCCCCTTTGGTTTAAAAACCATCTGAGCTGTGCTCGGGATGATGCTGCACCTTCCAGCCCTGCAGATGACAGCAGGAACCCCCCCATCAATGCCACACTGCACCTCTCCATCGACGACCCACCCTTGCACCATCCCCACAGCCCCACCGAGGGGGACAAGGGGCAGCTTTGCCCTGGGCTTTCCACCAGCCTTGGCATCCAAGGTTTACATGGCTAATAAAGAACTCCAAATCACAACATCAGGGAGGCTGCTTTATGCCTCACTACCTGCTTTTCTTTGAGATTCACTCAAGTTTTTCCCTGAAAAATAAACTACGTGTTGTTAATTGTAGACAATTAAATAACCATTTATTCTCAGCCTGCCTCCAGACTGCACTAAGCAACTATATTAAAAACAACAGGACAATATTCTCATGGCTGTCTAATCGAAACCACTGTGATTCGGGTAGGTACTCTTTAAATCAAAGCTTTCTCAGCTAAATAAAGAGGTGTTGAATACACAGGCTGAAATAATGCCTCAAACACGACGCTGAACATTTCTGAACTAAGATTACCTGCTTAAAAACCTCCTCTCCAGAGGACAACACTTATCACTGTCTTTACATAAACTGCAGGTTAAAAATGAACAACAAAAGCCACAGACGAAAAACACTCAGGAAAGCATTAGTTATTCACTGTTAATGAAAAAGGAACATTTTGTGTTAAATCTTTACCCTAAAGCTTTCTTTAATGCTTCCTGATTAAACGTGTGTTTGTGCTCAGATATTATCGGTTCAGTTATCACGCTCACGGCATCATGAAATGAACAGTTTAGAACAAGTAGTCAATCGAATAAAACAGTAATTAATTTCTGTAACTGCAGGTTAAAGCAGCAATATCTGTTTAGAAATGTAGCTCGAGTTCCAAGAGGGGAGTGAATCCCCATACGAAGTGAATGCATCAGAATTGTCAGAGAAAACAAATACGGCACAGGAAGAAAAAACAGAAAGAAGAGATGGTAAAACCAAAGCAAGAAAGCTGGAGATGTCAGGCTCGTGGAGCAAGGGAACACTGTGAAGTGTGGTATGGGAAGGGCAGCTTCTGATGCTCTCTACCCTGTGCTATACAGCCTGTGTGCAACACAGCCAGCAAATGGACTGGGCTTGGAGCGAGCACTGGTGTGCAACACCCAGCATTAGATGAGGCAATCAGTAATTCTAGTGCCTGTGGAGCCCACAGAGTCTAACTTGGTCTGCAGGTGATTGCTTCATGGACCTTGTGTAACCCCAGGCAGGTGGCATCTTCCAGAGCTGTGCGGGGCAGCCTCTGTTTGCAGCTGCCTGAGCTGGGTGGAGTGGGGAAGACAGGTCTCAAAATGAGTTCCACTGGCTTTTCAATGTTTGGAAATAACCTTATTGTGCAAAGGTTGAGATACCTATTCTACATCTGGGAAGGCTGAATCACACTGGAACAGTGACTGGCCCAAGCACATAGAACAAGGCAAAAAAACCCCAACCCATCACCAAGCTCCCCATCTCTAGAAATGATGCTTTAACCAGTAGAAAAAAGAAACTTTTCTGTGAATAAATGGGTGCAACGTGAATACAAAATCAGTATGCTGACAATGAGATATTCCCATTGTTGGGGCCTCATGAATCCTGAAGCACAGACATCTGCTTCCAGATCTCTGGGGTTTTGGATTATTTTTAAACTCTGAACAAAGAACACTTAGTACCACATACTTCCAGTTTCACAGCTGGGTTATTTTAAGTAGATAAAAAACTCATTGGAATATAACTTTCTTATTTTGAAATATTTTAGCTTGATGTTATTAATCTGTCCCTTGAGAATTCAGAACATCTTAGAACACTTGTTTTAAATATTCAGTATCTTTCAAAGTTACAATCTTCTCACATGGACTTAAAAAAAATGCTTGAAATACCACCCTGTAATATCCCAAATGGAGCCCTTACTAAGGAAGAGATTTGATCTCTTCTTGATTAGCAAATTTATTCTCCCAAAGACCAATTCTCTCTCCTCTAAAAGGAAAAACCCCATCCACAGAAACATTTCCTGAGGATGAGAAGCAAGTAGCATTTATTTTCACAGTGCTTTGTGCAGGGTGAGCTACAGACACCCATGCTGGGCAACACAGGGGGGCCAGAACAAATATGAGGTCAGGAGAATGGGAACTCTGTCCCGTTCTGCACGATCCAGGCAGGACTCATTTGCTCTATGTCCAATTACCAGTTTGTATAATACCTGTGTTAAGAGGTGCTTATCCTGCAGGGACATGGGAGAGCTCTGGTGACTGTGAAGTGCCTGGAAGGCTGTGAGAGGTGCAGTCCGAATGCCAAGTGTGACACCACCACCTACCCCTCGCTGTGGCACAGCCACGCGCAGCGGGAACGGGACCGAGGAGCTTCAGGAATTCCTCAGTGAAAAGAAAAATGGAATCAGAAAACCAAATTTCTACCTGGTGGGAAACAGTCTGGGGACAGAAGCCATCAGAGGAATGAATTGGTGTAACCTGGTTTGAGTCACAAAGAGCGAGCTGCAGGGTGGACTGAGTGTCCTGCCAAGCCATATGCAGTTTCCTTGGAAAATCAGCTGAAAAATTGGAAAGTAAGCAGGTAGCAGTAAGAAGCAGCAGGCAACAAGCCCAACAAAATCTGTGCTAGTATTAAAAGCCTGCTTTTGCATTTGCTACTGTTTCATTACTGACTTCATCGCTTCTAGGTTCTTAATGAATTCAAACTCAATTCACTCACAGTAACTTCTAGCTTTAGTAAATTTTCATCTTAAGTATTGACAATGAAATTAAATTTTCCTCTTTATTGCAGGATGATGAATCTCAAACTTCAGGTCAAAATATTTAATAGATACTCCATTGGCCTTCACTGAATCACCCAAACAGCCTGCAAAAATTATTTGGACTTCTCTCTTGTTCTGTATCACAAACAAGCAACATTTTTCTTTTCTGAAGAAGAATTAAATTTCTTGTAAAATATCATTATATATATTTCAGAGAAAATTGTGGAATACTACTGTATAGACACAGCATCTCAGGATGTAATTATGGAGGATATTCTGGATGAAACAGGTTTATGCAAGGTCAGGAGAGTGAAATAGCTCAAAAGAAATCCCAACACAGTAAAGAAGCTCAGTTCACAAGGTGTTTTAGCTTCAACCATGCTGCTAAAGAACACTCTACAAAGAAAGCCTGCAAAAGAATCTGAAGTCCACTTAGCAACAACCAAAAAACCAACCAAACAAGAAAAATTAAAAGATTCACCAGGCAAAATTATTTTATCATCTGAAGGAAAGGTGGTTGGTGGCTCAAAACTTGTGTCAGTTAGTTAATGGAGATACTTTGGCAGCATCTTCTGCAGAGGCTACTTCCAGCAAGAAATGAAACACCATCTGCATGCACAGAGAAGGGAAAAATAGTGGGTTTGTAGTAAAGATGAGTTGCTGTAAAGGCAAATGATATGAGAGGAGAGTTAGGGCTCAAGTGGTAAAAGGATAAATTATTGGGTTAAAAAGCTTAATTAAGTCATCAAAGATAGGAAACAAACACTGAAATGAACTTAAGGAAAATGCCACTAGCAATGTCCAGTCAAGTAAATCCCTTCAAGAAGAGTAGCAGAATGAAAAATCATAGTTTACCTTATTAGAGAGAGGCTAAGGGCTATGACACACAGCTACTGATGCCAGTGGAGGCAGGATATAAAAAATCAGCGGTTCATCAGCTTTATTGATTTTATCTTTTGCTATCTATTCAAGAAAAGCTGCCCAGAATTCTCTTAAATAGGCTTAAAATTTCAGCAGCTATCTACAGCACAGATGTAATAGATTAACTCAGCACTTGGTAATTCTACTTGAAAAATTACAGAGGGAATGCAAAAATAATTAAAGATTTTCCAGGTCTCCTCATTTTACACATCAAGTATGGAACATTTCTGGAGTCATGACTCATGAAGCATTCTATCTGCTAACCAAGTAAAATGTTGTATCTGTGCTGAGCACCTTGTTTATTGTTTGTAGACAACTTTTACAGTGCAAGACATTCTCACTTCGCCAAAGAGCTCTGAAGACAATCTTCTGAGCATCAGAAAAACAACAGCAGCAGAGAAGATGCTGATGCCATCCTGATGTGTATGTGCAAACCATGCCAAAGTGCCACCTCCAATGGTGACACCAAAGGACAGGAAAAGAGTCAGGGCAGGAGCTCTGTGGAAAGGGAGGAAGGGCAAGCTATGGGATGAGAAAATGAACACTAGTTAGGAAAAAAAACAAAACACCACCAAAAAAAAAAAGGCACAACAAAAAAACCCACCTCAAAAGCAAAGACCTGAAAGAATAGAAGCTGGGGAAGAAGCAAATAAAAGAAGTGTGTCAAAGATTGCTTAGTAGTCGAGGATGACAAATCCTAAACCACAGACCTCATTAGAAACTTGTATTAGAGTTTCAGAGAACTGACCATGCAGAATCCCAGACTGAAAGTACCTTTGAACTAGACACAGGGAAGCTGATAAATGGAGGATGGAAAGAATCTGGAGGGAAAGGAGAAAAAAGAGCTGTGAAAACAAGCAGGACAAACTGACACCTGAATGTGATCTCGGGGTAGCACACACAAACCTAAACATGAAATGCAACCTAAAGTCCACTTGAAAGCCTACCATAAAGCTAGATGAGAAATTTCAGTTCAGAGGCCCTGGGGAGACCAACACACCCAAGAGGTGACTGCAGGCTACAGGCAGGGCCTCCAAACTGGCCAGCTTGGCTACTGGCAGCCCTGGGGCTTTCTCAGGCTGTGCAGGAGAGAGTAGAGCAGGGGAGCATCTGTCTGCTTCCTCTGCCAAGCATGAGGACATCACCCTCGCTCCCACGCTCACGGAACACTCCATCACCCCACACCACGATCCCACCTCTGAGTTTTTACAAGCAGGAGATGCAGGTGTGTTGTAACGTGGCTGTAATTCCTGCTTACACCTGATGTAACTTCACACGAGTTTACCATGGACTTTGGTTTTAAATTTCTTATTTATGTGGGCAGATCTTCCAGAATCAATCACAGAATGTTGGGTTTGAAGGGACCTCTGAAGAACATCGAGTCCAACCTCCCTGCCAGAGCAGGACAGAACTAGAGTAGATCACTCAGCAATGCATCCACACAGGTCTTGAAAGTCTCCAGAGAAGACTCCACATTTTTTTTTCATTTAATTATGCAGATTGGCATTTTTTTCTAACTTTTTTCAAGCAGACAGTAAGTATTGTCTCGAGAGATAATATGTTATCTTGAAGGGACTGTACGGACTAATAACACGCTTTGAAGAGCATTAAGAAGGTCAATCTGTCCAATTCATTTTAATTGAACTAGACACAGATGGTATATGATTTAGTTTAATTAGGCTGTAGATAAAGAACATCTCAACATAAGGCCTGCCAGTCAAGGCTAAATCATTAAAAGGCAGCCTTGAAAACACTTAAAGCCAAAAAAGTTACTGCAGAAGTGAGGACATCGGTGCAACAGCCCTTTCCCTCCTGGTTCAAAACATCAGTCCCAGTAGAAAGAATAAGGGAAAACTTCACAAGGCAATATATTACGTGTCTAGTAAATTAGAAAAGAGATTTATTTATTTTTTCATAGCTATCTGACAGTTATCTTTCTCAAAATACAATCTTGAGAAAAATGTATTATGAAATAAAGCAGGTTCTTTCATTACGGAGAGATAAGACAATAAACCTAATACCCTACAAAAACAATAGTTACCATTAAATAGATTATTCTACCCATGTATTAAGGAGACCTAATTATGGAATATCATTAGCAAGGAATTAATTAATTTATTTTCTTTGTTTTTTTTGTTTACTACCTATTAGCTTTCTGCCTTTATTGACAGAATTCAGTTTTAAGCTGTTCTCTTTTGTGTTAGAGTAGCATTAACAGATGTTTAAAAACTGGCTAGAATTTTTTTTTGCACAGTGCTGGGAATACTGGAGAAATCCAGATCAAACATCTTTTCCTACTTTTTTATATTGTTATTCTATCAAGCTTTTGGAACCAACAGTTTCATGCCACTTGCCTTATTTACATCTCCACTTCTTTTTAACCACAATGAATAAAATACATATAAAAAGCTGCAAAGCTTATTAAAAAAAAAAAGCTGATGGGGTGTGACTGGGTAACCCTGGATTTTAGGAAATATAGATGGTGCTTATGGGCACATTTACATCAAACTGTGCAGCAAATGCAGAGCTCATCACCGTGACCCTATGCAGATAGTCACCAACAGAGCTGCCAGTGTCACACGCAGAGACATCCACCTGCAGGAGAAATCCCTCCTGGCTGTGCCTCTTTGAGCCTCCTAACGCAGGCCAGCGGGAGCACACCAAATACCTATGGCATCATTTCATACTCCATTTCCTACTAAATGCACTCTACATTTTTCATCTGATTTACATCATTACTCAGCAGCAGAGCGTGCTCATTCCATCACCACCACAGCCAAAAGTATTTCTGCCTGGGACTTTGCAGAACACACACTGGCCAATTTCTCCCTAATCAACATTTTCCTACGTGCTCTGAACTGAACAGACCCAACGCTGCAGATTTTGCATCTTTTTGGTTGTTATCATCGTTGTAATATTACATACTCTTTATTTTTGTATTAAAGAAACAGTTTAAATACCAAGTTTGTAAATCAAGCACAGGTCATTACGCTCTGAAAAGGCTCCCGCTGACTTCGATGCAAATTTTGTTACTGATGTTAGAGATGCCCAGAAACCCACTGTTTCCCAGACCTTTTCCTGAATTTATTTTTCCCATTAAGATTTGCAAAGCAGCATTTTGCATTCAGCTCAGAGCACCTCTCATTTATGTAGTTTTTCCTTGAAAAACAAGTGAATTTTTCCACCTGATATGCTGAGCCATATTACCTGCAGTACTGATCTTTTGTTTCCACCCAGGCATTGGTGTAACTAATCCATTTTAAACTTGGAGGTGCCAAAAATAATTTATGATACATGCTGATGTTTATGCACAAATAGGGAAGGAACTGCATAAGAAAAAGCCAATGCAAACAGGGTAAACCTTATTATTTGGAACAGCATATAACACTCCCAGTCCCAGATTAGGTGTTTATGATTTATCAGCTTCATTTTCAAAAGCACCAAGTGGCTTACTTGCAGCTTCTCTTGACTCTGCTGGTGAACACAAACACTGAGGAGTGTGTTAAATGAACAATATCCATGTGTATCTATGTCAGATGTGTGTGCATGGATGAGGAATTTTGGATCCTCTTCAGAGTAGGGCAAATTTTGCCACAAGGGCTTAATGAAAAATAAATAAATGTCATGCTAAAGATATGTTCATGTGTGACATTCTCAGAAGACAAAAGCAAATCAACTTATTAAGGAGGAACTTCAATTTTAAATGTGATTTTTTTGAGCCACAACTTCAGGAAATGTTTCGGTTTTGGAAGGCTCTATTGACTAAGATGCATTGGTCTTTTATTGCAATGACTAATAACCAAAATTCTTGGAGTGTATCCCAACGGTATTGGCAAAACAGGCAGTAATGAACCTGAGTGAATGGAGTGCTGTGACAGGAGCAGACAGAGGAGAAAAGTAAAATACTGAGCAATGACAGCTAATGTGAAAAAAAAAAAGTGACACCTATTTCCTCACTCATTTTAGAATTACTTGAAAATAAACTTTTATTATAGTAGTCATTTCTGGACTGTTATGTCACTAATGTGACTTAATTTAAAAATAGAACATATCTCCTTGATTGGGTGCCTGGAGTAGTTCAGGTATATGTTCTGGAGCAGAAGTAGTCTCCTCATTTGACCCGGGGGCTTTACTGTGGCCAACCAGAAAGCACTGGGAAACACTTGGATTTGATTTGAGCTGGTAAGATCAGTAAACAGCTGCACCTTCTTATAGAAGGGCAAAGGATTAGTCTGCAATGGTAGAAAACAACATTTTTGACCCCTCTTATTCTATAATGTGTTTTCAACAAATAAAAAAAATAAAAATAAATAGCTATGTATTTCAACTTCTCTTAGTTTTACCTCTGTGTGGGGTGTTTCTAAATTAAGCATGTTAAATATAAACCCCTCTGCGTTTGATTAAAGTCCTTCAGATTATTTATTGCAAGTCCCCTTTATGCAGGGATATTGAACAAAGTCTGTTGATTGCACGGTCCTTTTTATTTTCATGAATGGTCCAATCACACTCTTGGCACACGAAGATACAAGTAACAGATGTTAAACAAAACTCTGAGGGATTACACATTTCTCCAAAAATTTACAGGACTGCTTTCGCCTTGTCTGGTTTGTTTATTTTTTTTTTTCACTGATCTCCTATCTTTTTTGCTTCTACTTTTCCAAGCACATTTTCCTTCCTCTTGCACCCTTTAGAGGCCAGAGCCACTTGGGAGGTATCACCATACTAGCTGAGGATGCCAGCATAGTACGTTCAACTCTCTTGCTCTCGTTGTCCATATTAAACTAGAGCACTGACTTCATTAAATCTCGACTGAGAACTGAATTTCACTTGGTAGAACAAGGTCAGCATGACAAAATGAATGAACTTTGAGAACAACCACATAAATTATAGTCCCTGGTTATTAAAATTCTTGGTTTAGCTAAGTGAAAAGCTTTTTAATATGGTAAAAAAAGAATGCTGGTAACATGTGTTGAGGAATGGGATTTTAGGCTTCAGATGTAACAATACAACACGATCCATTTACTCCTAAGTAGGTCAACTTGCAGGTAACTAATATAGACCTTGAAAAGTAAAAGTGGATTTTGATTAAGGAAGGGTTTCATGAAGCTATTCAAAGCAAAGATAGCCAGGTCGTCTTCTTGTTGCACACTAGCTTCTTAGGGCTCAAATAATCTTTACTTAAATGTAAAGAATTTCCTTAGGAAACAAACAATAATGTGGGATAATCCCAGATTTCAAGTGACTCTGAGGAAAAGAATTTCTAGAAAACTACTCTAGAAAAGAAATACATCTGTGACAATGAAACTAAGAATCCTCATGAACAGTCTATGTGTGGTCTATAGAATGTAGGGTTTCTATGTATTCTTATTCCTGACTATTCCCAACTCCCTCAAACCTCAGTCAGGCTGCTTTTTAGCCTACTTTTTTTGCCCAGGTATATCAGGATTTGTATAGATCTCAACCTAAACAAATGCACTAAAAGTAACCATTCACTTATGCTCATTGCAGTCCCTATTCAATCAAACAATCACGATTTGCTCTGCACTGCAAGGAATCAGCCTCCGTGTCACTGCGGGCGCTGTTTTCCAGCTCATCGTATCAGGAGTGCTCATTGAAATAATCTGATCATGCAGATCTTTTTCCTTATTCCACTTGACAAAGACATTATCAGAAGTAAGAACTATAAAAAAGTGGTACTGCATTTCTATGAAGACATGAAACAGTAAATTCTTTCAGTCTGGCAATAATGTTTTCCTGAGTTATCTATGCACATTAATTTACTTTGACTCTTCTTTTGCTTGCTTTCAAAGCTCCTGAAGTCAGACTTGAAAGCAAAAAGAATGCTGTCCACATGGACTGCCAGCAGGTCATTTACAATTCACATATGTATGATTAGACACCAAAAAGAAAATCAATTATAATAAAGCAATGAGCTGGATAGGAGAAAAGACTCTTTGTAGACCAAAGATCTTTCTTAAGACTCTAAGATTCACGAAATGCCTTTTTAAGAGGAGTTACATAAAAATAACTTTAAAATTGATATTGCCTCTAGTAAGTTTAGATTGGAGACTATTTTTTCATAACTAATAGCCACAAAGTTAATAATTTGCTGTTATCCTACTAGTCCTCCAGTGTCAATAAGGTTGAAACTTAATAGCTACTATAATAACTAGGTTTCAAAAAACTACAAGTTCCACGAAAGGAAGAAAGAGAGAGAGAAAGAGAGAGAGAGAGAGAAAGAGAGAGAGAGAGAAAGAAAGAAAGAGAGAGAGAGAGAGAAAGAAAGACAGAGAGAGAAAGAAAAAGAGAGAGAAAGAAAAAGAGAGAGAAAGAAAGAGAGAGAGGGGAAAAGAAAGAGAGAGAAAAAGAAAGAGGAAAATANAAGAAAGAGGGAAATAAATATATAAATAAAGCAAGCAAGCAAGCAAAAGAAAAGAAAGAGAGATAGCAAAAGAAAAGAAAGAAAGAG
The DNA here is from genome assembly GCA_013399075.1 of Chloroceryle aenea. Classification (NCBI taxonomy): domain Eukaryota; kingdom Metazoa; phylum Chordata; class Aves; order Coraciiformes; family Cerylidae; genus Chloroceryle; species Chloroceryle aenea. The sequence continues at coordinate 581,506 of VWZY01003174.1, forward strand.
TAGCCAAAGCTATGCAAACACTTTTTGGAACTATTTTTATAGAGGTTTTTCTCTCTTTTCTGGTCCATTCTTTTCTGGTCTGATGCTCCTGTTGCCATAGAAACAGCCCTGCAGGTAGCTTTGTTACCAATTACAATGGTTTCCCCAACACAGAGAAATTTCTTTCATACCTTAGTTCAGCAGGTACCCTTCTCATGGGAACCAAAAATAAAGAGAGTCAGAGACTGATTTAAGTTCTCATTAGCAGAATTTATTTTATGCTTTTGCTTTTAGTTTGTGAGCTCAGCCTATGATCACTGGTACTTGAAGGATTAAATTTCATTAATTACGTGAGCCACACTGCAGTTTATTTAGTTGGAAGGGAATACTGGAAATCAAATTAGGAAAGGAATCATGATTGACAAAATATTAATTCAACAGAAGCACCAGGATTTTGGTTTTCAGTGCAGGTAAATTACAGTTGGTTCAAAATCTGTTTGCATCGAGTTTCATGAGGTTGTTATAAAAATCTGAGCACTTAGAAAAATGATAAAATATTTTGTGACAATAATACCATCTAATAAGCACTCCCTGACATCACTGGTTGTTTTAAGACAAATCCTGTCTTTTCCAAAGGCTGAAGAAACATTCATGAAGTATTTGGACCTCTTCAGACTATCACCCCAGTAATGGCCAGCAAAAATGAAGAGGAATGTAACAAAATAACAAAAGCATGCCCAAGAGTGAAACTAAACTGTTCCTTGTTTATGTAAAGCTACCCAAGTGCTCTACCAGGACCAGTTAGATAAAGGCAGCTCAGATGGAATGAGCTGGCAGCTACTCTTTTGCCAGCCAGGATGTGTCTCTACCTCCCCTCTCCTCCTTGCTTTTCCTCCCTCTCTTTCCTCTCTCTGTTCCAGAGTCAGAACACCTTGATAAAAGAGATTTGCTCTCTCCTACAAAGTACAGGTTGTTCTTTTATCCCAAAGCCCATAGGTGGTTTACTGGACTTGTGTGATTTATAGTGAGAAATGGAGGCTATACCAGTTGAACTCAGCAGTGATTAGGAAATTTCTCCCAGCACCCTGAGGAAGTAGCTACCAATAATTTACAAAGACAGGTAAACTCCCTGCTGACACATTCTGGAATGATTTGTAGTATATGGGATCCAGAGAGCTTTTCAAAATCAGCCCACTCATTTTATTCCAAATTAAGTTTGCATCTAATTTTGGTGTAAGAACTGCCACCTAAAAAACAGACAGTGCTAAAAACTCTTGGCATTCTGCAAGGGTTTCTCAGTGGTCTGTGAGTGTCTACGTTCCTTCTAGTTAAGTTCACTGTGCCATTATCAGACTTTCTTTTTTAATAGAACACATGATCGTGGGGGTGGAACCTGATAGAAATGTTTACACATGACATTTCATGTAAGAAAGTAGATCATTAGCACGTTTTTGAGCATTCTTTCCTCTAAACCCCAACCTCACATCATCAGATTTACACATGGTTGAAAAACTTATGCAACAAACCTTTGCAGATGTAAGTGTAATATGACAATCATTAAATTCAACTTAAATTGCACAACTAAATATACTCTTAACAACTGGAAAATAAGGGCTGTTGGAATAATATCAACTTCAATTTGGGGATTTTGATTTTGAAGCAGATTGCTTCATCTGTTGTAGTTACTGCCAGTGAAACTGCAACCCTATCGACCAGATTATTTTTTACTATTGGGAATAACTTTAGAGTTCTCCTTTTCTAATATCACTCCATAATTGTTCTCCAGTGCTAACTTATGAAAATCACTGATATTTTTAGATTTGTCATCTATATAAATTTCCAAACTCTCTCAGCTGTACTGCCTCTGTTTAACTATTAACTCTTCCATGGATCATCTAGAATATGTTGTGTATTGCACAGCTAAAGCCTAGAAAATGAAAAGATAAATTCTAATTCAGCACTTGAATTGTTCTGAACTGGGAAAATAAAAAAGGTACTCTTCATAACTAAAATCTTTCAGTAGCTATGAACTTTCAAGGCTCAGAGGCTCTAACAAAAAACTAGTTAAGCTACCCTTCCAGTGTCTCACGTGCAAGGTCCATAAACTGAGAGACAGAAGGGCTGTAATGAGAGACCTGAGCAAATGTGCCTTTGGAGTCACTCTCCTTGTACAGGCAGCCACCCTTCATGTGTTTCTGATGCGTGGGGTGTCTATAAGGAGAGAGTTCATGCAGCTGGTTTCAATACCACAGTCAACATTTTTCTGTGCATCTTCTTCAGACGGACAAACTAAGAGAGTCAATTCCAGAACTGCGTTGCAGGGCAGAGGGAAGGGGTGGGAATTTTAAGTAGTAATGCAAGTTCATGAACCCCTTCCTTTCTAATTTAATTCTGTTTTTCTTAAGGCTCATTCACTGGAGCTGAAAAGCTGTTTTAGCTGCAATAAAAGGAGACTGCACTTTAATTTAGGAATAGAAGGAACAAATGTTTTCTCAGTAGATGAAAAATGCAAACATCATCCAGTACACGAACTGCTTTCAGATAACCTGAGAAGCTGCTTCCAAGCACTTAAATGAAAGCTTTTAGCTGAGCAGTGCCATGAACATCTCTGTACAGTCAGCTATGAGCAATTAAAGCCTGTCCCCGAAGGAGCTCTGAGCTGGGTGATCAGGAAATAAGCTGCGCATGGGCCTCGAGCAGCGGTAAACCACCCACAGGCAGGTGAGGAGCAAATTCCTGAACACAGACAGTGCCTGCCAACTGCTGATGAACAGAAGGTGGAGAGGGTGACATATGGCTGGATTTTATTTATTGAGATGGGTGGGAAAAACCACTTGGATTCTGAAGTATTTGGTGAGGGGAGATGAATGTCAAGGGATGTAAGATGTTGTCCCATTTTAAGTGCACTTGATAAGGGAAACTGAGGACCATTCTACCTACCATATACATGAACCTCCTCCAGATGCCAGCTGAATATAAGCAGAATATCTACTCAGTATATACAGAACTCTTTGGGTTTTTTCTTTCCTTCTTTAATTTCTCCCTCTCACATTCAAAGGAGTCTTATCTCAGGACTGGTTCTGTTCCCATTGATTCTTCATCATTAATACTCTCAAACACCCACATTTCCTAATGAGCCATTATAGCTGTGTACAGAACACCACTTAAAAACAAGTTCAAAAAAACAGAAAAGTTATACAAGCAAGTTTTCCCTACAGTTAATTTTTGGGGCTTCAGGGTGAAAATCATAAGCACAAACCCTTTTTTTTACTTCCATCAACTACTTTGGACACTGCAGAGATTCAGAAATCAGGGCAAGAAATAAAATAATATTGTAATAAAAATATCCTTCCTTTCCTGTGAATTTGGTTTTAAAGTGGTTACTGAATTGACTGTGATCTTGTCTAGATTGGTAAACTAGGACTGACTTTTTGGGATAGGTTAAGAGCAATATGCCAAGGAGTATCATATTTTGACAGAAGTGTGTTTGCATTGTAATTGTTTAATAATAAGAGTATTACCTCCTGTCCCCATCTAATTGTTTAATAATAAGATTATTACCTCCTGTCCCCACCTAATAATGCCTCCTGTAAACAAAGCCATCGTGATTAATAATCTTCATAACTAGTAAACAGACATACAAAGAGATTTGTGTTGGTATCACAAATTCTAAATAGATGGGGCCTTACATTTTCTTTGTTTATGGTATAGAACAAAAAATTAATACATTTATTGCATCAGAGCTGTTTTAAAAATCCCTTCAAAAAAAGATTCATGCAGGCTTCTCTACAACAGGGTTTGTGTTAATCTGGCAAGCAGTAAACTGCATCTTGCCAGATCTTCCTGCCTTTGTGCATCTTTTGTGATGAAGACAGAGGATTTTTAGTAAGAGAATATTTCTAGGAGGTGATTGACTATTATCTAAAAGAAAGAATAGCAATAAAAAAACCCCAAATCTTGCTGGTTTATGGTTGGACTCTGATATTTAAGGTCCTTTCCAACCTAAATGCTTCTATGATATTTATCACTGATGCTTGTTTGTTTCTCAGGTCACCCATGATGGTGAACAGAGGTAATAGCTGCTTTTCATTCTAAAACCCACTAAATGGTTAAAAACAAATCAGAGATGGCCTGCTTTTCCATTTCATTATCCTTGGAAAAAGACTGCAAATCTTTCTGATTAAAACCCTTTTCTAACTAGTTCTTAACAGTAACTCTTAATTCTATGCTTCCAGCTACTCCCTTTTCATGAGTGGTTTGGCTTTTTTTTGTTGATTGTTTTTATTTTTAATTCCCAAGACCAGTAAGTAACTGACTTTTTTCACTCTGAAACCAGCCTCCTACTTGTAAACACTCTGCTAGCATAATTAAATGCCAGTGGGCAAAAAAAACCCCAACACCCAACCCAAACCAGAATAAGAATTAAAAGAAGATTTCAGCATTCCCTGAAACTAAACAGAAAAACAAATGTGGTCAAGACAACTAAACTATTAATTTACTCCTGCTTAGTACAGAGATGTGAGTCAGAAAGTCCTTCATATTGTTTTCTTTTGCACTGGTACCTCCACGATCTGCTCATGTTGATTTGTTTTTTTTATTTCCCTTCTCAAGAGCATTTTTTTTTTTTCCAGCTGTTTTGTTTGAATTGTATTCTAACATATGGGGGAAAAAAAAATCTGAACTTAAATAATGTCCTCTAGAGTCCCACTAAGCCCTCCCTACTGTCAACTGCAAATTGTGTGGCTGTACAGTATTCCAATACTCAAGCCACCAGGGAAAATATTCAGCTCCTGCAGCATCCCACAGAACTTCAGTATTGTTCAAATTTCGACTGATTTTTAAAATGTGCTTAAGATAATAAAGCTCCCAAATCATTTCAATAGCTAGAGGCTTATCATCTTTAAAAGTCTTTTCCATACATGTCATCTTCAACATCCATGGGGTCACTTACCCTGCCAAACAGGATAAGATGGCTTTGCTGTTTCATTTTGCATGAGCTCACATTGGTATCTTAGGAATTGGAATTATCATTCTCTTCTAGGTGCCTAAATATTAAGAACTCACTGCAATTTCAGGGAGCAAAGTCAGTTTTCATCTGCCTTGACTGTATAGTCACTTGCTCTCATTTTGAAATTTTTCACTTATTATTATTATTATTATTCACTTACTATTACTTTCTATTTCTTTATTTTGCTCATAAACCTCCTTTGGCTCCTATATAATTATTATCTGAAATGAAAATAGTGCTGATCCAGAGATGGTAATGTCTGAATTCTTGGGTTCTCTGTATAAAGTTTTATAAACTCATACAGAAAAAAAAGAAATCAATAGATTTCAAAAGAAATAAACTACTGGTGATTCTTTTAAACTCTATTGGCATGGAATTGGGAACATTTTAATAAATAACCATAGTTTGGAAACACTTGTTGGTCACTACATTCTGTTAACAAAGGGAACAAAGATTTAACTCTCAATTTTAAATTATCTTTTTTGAAAGAAACTTGACTAATTATTCCTTAATATTATTAAATGCTTCTTAACAAAGCTACTTAGAGCAGCAGTCAATTTTTGAGGCTGCTCTTATACTTTTATAGTAATTTAGTTTTAAAGCCTTTCATCAATGACTTGAAAGACTTTTTATGAACACCAAGCAATATTCCAAAAACAAGCATCTGAATTGGAGATGATGCTTCATGTAAATTAAGAATCCAATAGTAGCAGGAGCTGTTGAATTGTCCTCAATAGCATCACCATAAAAGAGTTGGCCATGGAGAGAAGATGAACAATTTCTATTCAAACTACAGAGAGTCATTAGATAGCAGCAAAATAACTTCCTGAATTGGCATTTTGCTAAGGCACCAGAGCTCACACCCTGCCAGATTTTAAGGAAACATAAGAATTCACACAATCAAAAAATTTTATTTCATCTGAACCCGCATTATTGGTCCCCAGACACCATTTCAGTACTAGTCAAGGACGACCAGGTTATTCACGAGTATTATTTTCCTTCTGGCACAAAGACAGACCTTTCAACCTCACATTTCAGCTAATCTGAGTAAAGCAAAAAGAGGGCAATTTTAAGCTTTTATCGCTTTTACACTCACCTTTATTAAGTCATTTAAAGGAATAAAAATAATTTATTTCCTCTTTTAGAGCCATAGAATACTGCAGCAAATAAAAATGTTACCCAAGGAGACAATATTTGTACACCACTATTTTTAGCATCATACAGAGCACAGGACATGACATCTATACAGCTGAGCAGCCAGTTTATTTCATACTTGGCATGTAAGAAAGGCTAGGAAATAAAAACTCTCTGTATAGCAAAGTCTGAAATCTGAATGACTGTATTTAACTATCCAGAAGTTAAGAAAAAATAACTTTTGTTTCAACTGTTAGAGATATTTAGAGAAATCACTGAACACGTCAGGGGAGCTCCCCCTTTCTTCAGGGGATTGCTGCAGCCAAAGCACGTTACAAAGGGCATTGATAATAACTAATAATACATGACAGAAAACTCTCTGGACATAATTTAATGTAGTTCAACCACTGCTTTCAGAAGAGCATTTTAAAGACATACTTCAACTTCACCCTTCAGCCCCATGCACATGTTTAGCTTTCACAGAAGTCAGAATGAAGGTTCTGCAAATTACAGGTTTTTCTCCCCTCTGGAGTCTTCCTGACCACCTAATAAAGCCCAGTGCTTGGAAATTCTCCGTATCCCTGGAGGCAAGGCCGCACTCTCTCGCTCGCCTCAAGACAAATCTATAAATAAGCCCTTGCCATCGTGTCCCAGATTCCTCAGGCCTCAGCAGGGATCTTTGTGAACGCTCACCTGCAAGAGCTGCCTCCCTTGGCTGTTAAAGGCAGTTCTGTTTCTGGCTGGGCAATGGTTTGTGTTTTGAGGTGTTCTGCATTCTGACCTTGACTGCCACCCGCTGCGGGGCACCGATCTGGTCGCTCGACCTCAGATTTGCCTTATTAAATTAATTTAAGTCCTAATTATTCTACTGGTGTATTTGTAAGGATTGCCTCATTTATGCTAAATGTACAGGGTGTGATCATTTAAAAATCTTTTTCTATGTACTAAATATTTTTATAATTATCTCTTATAATTCATAATTATTAGTTTGGAAATTTTCATCTTATTAATGACAATACTACTCTTATAATTAACAGAAAGGCTACATCATGGCAAAATGCTGGAGAATTTGAGTATGCAAATTAATTATGCACCTGCATGAAATAATTTTGAAAAGGACTTTTTAATATTTAAAAATCAGGCAAATATTATGATAAGCTTTATAGCACACGACATTTCCAAATGAAGCCTGTACTAACTCGGATGGGAATATGTTACTGAATTGTAAGAGGGTGGACATTAGAGTCAAACATTTCAGCAAATTAAAGTATAACATTCTATAATCCTGGGTGTAATAGGACCCAGTAACGTGGCACATTTTTCATAAAGCATATTTATTTTCTGTTTGCTTTTAATCTTCAAAGTGTTTTGGAGCTATTGCTTCTCTGTAAATATTGAAAATGATCATTTGGTAACCCAAATACGAAAATAAGGCATTAGGCTGATTTATTTAATCACCAAGGCCAAAACCAAACAAATCACAAAATGCAGCCAGCAATATTAAAGACTATTAACAACCTGCCACACAACAGCTTCTGTAACCATTAAGAGATTGTGGATAAATTAAGTGGTCTCACCCATGAATGTGTCTTCTACTTTATGAATTTTAGGAGAAAAACCCTGAAGAAACACCCACCCCCACAAGAAAATAATTCAAGAACACTTTGAGGAATCAAACCATCCACTCCAGTTACAGAAGAGTTCCTCACGAGTGTCGCCACTAGAACTGTCAATCAACAGTAACTGTCATTTACATCCTGATATCACAACTGAGCACTAAGTTAAAACTCGATTTAATTTGTTTATTCTGCTTGTGGCTAAGGATCAATTAAAGCAAATTGGCAATGTATTGCTTGTAGGTATCAACTATGTTTAGGAACAAGCAATTAAACAGATACACTTTAATTGTTCAGGCTGTTGCTGAAATTCTGTTGCCTCTGATGCTCAACAGGTATTTTGTCATTGACATTCCTGAAGCTGCATTTCACCCGGCCTGACTGCTGCTAAAACAGCTGCAGTAGCTGCTGGAGCTCAAGGCACTTGAAATCCACAATTTCCAGATTCCAAAAGAGTGCTTTCACCGTTACACTCTACAGACAGAGCCAATCTCCACACTCCAAAGCTTAAGGGGTTCAAGAATTCTGGAAGGGACTATACCAGCTAAACAGGAGAAACTGCACAGGATAACTACACTCCTAACTTAAGCATTTTTCTTCTGTACCTAAGTTTAGATTATGTGAAATGTTTAAAAAACAAACTGTTCCCAGCTCTTCCACATTTCCTTGCACTTAAATTTAAAAATAAGAAAACTTTTTAACTGCTCAAATGTTCCAACCCCCGTTGCAGCTTCTGCCCATATATTGTCCATTGATCACATGGCTAGCATATTAAAACGATTCATGAGAAGCTCATTAAAACCTAGCAAGAAAATTCTTGTGGTGCATTTCATCAGAGGAGATAATAGCCTACAATCTAGAGCATGAATGTAAGAAACAAAACAGAACCGTTCAGACAAAGAACACTTGGAATGTATTGTTCCCATAAGCAGATGTTAAATTACTTCACTGTAAAGCTGAATTTATAAAACCCAAAGAAATGTTATTTTTATGTGAACAAACAGCATTAGTTTATTATTTCAGCAGGGTGACAAAATTCTCGTACACGTGTCACAGATGTAAGCAGATGTATTGAAAGGAAAACCAGGTTGTTGACCAAAACTGCTCGGTGGATATAGAGGTATTGACAGAGCAAGACAGATCGGCTGTATCCTGACTGGAATGTGAGGTCAAGCATGACTAGAATTGTTTCAAAAACCTACCTCAGATAAGGCAGTTGACCTAAGATCAAACTGACAGCTCACTGGAGCTCTAGATCCTTATGTACAGAGGACAAGGACCAGAGTCAACTCTGAAGATAGACCTTGAGATAAGATGGATATAAAGAAAGCTCAGAAAAAGCCACAGCCTTTCCTGGGAATTGTTAATATAGAACACTCAACATAAAGCAAACAAAAATAAAAAGCTGGCTTCATGCTTGGGCAAACACCTCGGGGCTGTCACCTTCTGCGGGGTATTGTTCTCGATCACACGTTCACTGTTACTCTTCTTACCAGAAATAGATCTACACTCACTTCAGAACTGTTAAAAACCACTCAGATGACAATTTTCTATCACAAAGAGCCTGTTGATATCGCCCGTAAACCACAGTAAGGTGTAACAGCATAAAACTATGGGTAAAAGCAAGAGATTGGATGTCAGTGTACTTACATCAGTGTCAGGTCCCTTGTCAGCCCCAGGGCACGAGAAGGTAACAAACTCATGGCACCTCTTATGAACCACAAAACAGCAAACTGGTAAGAAAAGGGAAACCAACAGTTAGAATGGCATAGGAGTGGTTTGGATTTATTTATTTTTTTTTCCTGATGTAATAAATACAATTAGAAAGGGAATAAAACTTTATATAAACCAAATATTTCATCAGTGAGTCAGGGAAAGGAAGCAGAGCCTAACGTTAAAGAAAGACACCTGAGAAAGGCAGACAGCAAGTAAACAATGTCATTGAGGAGGAGAGAAGCAGGCACATGTGAAAATTAAAAGACTTCACACAGCAATACACTTTTTAACATTTTTTAAAACATCCCAAGGTGTTAAAATAGAGTAGGGGGTGAACAAGTCTATGGAGCTACATTTCCTGAATCTAAATCCGTATCAGTAGCAGGAATTTGTCAACGTGCATTCGGGCAAGAGCAGGAGGCTCAAATAAGGAACATTAATCTGGAACGAAACCCATCTTTTGGGTATGGGATTTGTTCACCTGCAGGCCTTGGTGACATGTCTGCAAAGATCCGATGTCTTTACTAGTTAATTACTCCTGTGAGAAACCAAAGCTGCGAGTGAAGACTGTTGTAGAGAACAAAGTGTTCTCACATCACAGAATGGCAGGAGATAATGGGAAAAGAAAATTACCTCCTGATTACACTATGACTCCCATTTAAAATTTATGAATGACCTGGAAGAACCTCTTCTTTCTAAGATAAGGAAAGCTTATTTTAATTTAATTTTGACATGTGACCAAGGCTATAGGTCCTGCATGTCCCCCCAAGCTACATAAAAAGAACAAGTTTGCTCGAGTGTGCTTATTTTGAGAAACAGGTATTTTAGCTTTTCACCCTCACTACAGGTTCTTAATGCCAAGCTCAGTTCAGGTATTTCAAAACTGATCCACATTTCAACAAAACAGAACAATCTAAATTTGAGATTGTGAAAATCTTGACATAAACACCCTGCTATCAAGCAATGAGTCAGGAGATTATAACAAAACAATTCAAAAGTAATTCACAATTTTTTTACAGATAATATGTTCCCTGAACGCTTTGAATTTGGAACTTTCAATGCATAAAAAATACTCTATTTCAAATGATAACTCTAAAGAATAAAACAGATTGCACTTGATTGGCAATTGCAAACACTTAATTTCTTCAACTTCAGTGGAAACCAAATTAAATTATCTTAATTTTTCTAAACAGCTCATTTTATTCCGGCATCCTTGACAGTTCTCTTTCCCATTTAAAATGTGTATGAGTTTCATTTCTATTTTTTTTTACCTAATGAAGAGAGCTGAGAAAGATGTTCCCAAGTGCACCTTCATGTCATTGCAGCATCCAACAGCGATTCCACCATAATGCCAGGCTGGCCTCATTTACATCCTGAAGCCAGCCGTCTGGCTTTAAACAACTCGAATCACCCTTCCATCTTTCTCCAGCTATTTTTCATCATCATCCCATGCAGCAATTGTTTCCAACTGTTCTATTTCTGATGTGACATATGTTTATTCTTGGGGCAAATGGAATAAAACGGGCTTTGCTCCACTGATTCCAGATAAGCTCCGCCGACTTCGCATAAGCCAGAGTTCTGGCTCAGCGTATGCTGCCCACTTGGTTTGTCTGGTTTGTTAATCAATCTAAATCCCAATGAATCCTACAATTATCATTTTGATGGTTTGTTTCTACCAACCGAAAGATCACTAAGTGGCAATTACTATTAATGTTACTTGCAGCTGAAAAATGTTTCTCTTCCAAATTGTATTTTTGGTACCAAACCTTCCACTCTTGAAGACAATAGCCTGATTTATGTTTGCAGGAGGAAATCACATGGAAAAAAATAAACTTGTTACATCCTTCAGACAAGAAAAAAGTTAACTAATTACTTTTGTATGCATTGATCATCCAGTTGCAAAATACAACATTAAATATCTACGCAAAAGAACTGAGAAATATCCCTGGAAAGGTTGTAGAACTGAGCTGCTTTACCAATGCCTGCCTTTAAAATTAGGATCTCAGACTAGCTACTCCAACTCTGCCTTTATTCAGCAAGAGTGTAGTTCCAAAAACCCCACATACTTGGGCATTTATTTTGGGTACTGTTTATGAAATACCATAGTCACCTCCCATCTCCACGCTGGCAACCTCTCATAGCGCGTTAAGAGAATTCATTCAGCTAGAGACAATGCTGACCTTGGTTTTAATATGACATATCATAATAGTCAAGAGAGGTATGTAGAAAAACCAGTGCCACTCTTTGCTACAGCCTCGTTCTATGGGTATGAACTTTAGCCACTAAACTTCTGTGAAAATGATGCTAAGTACACTACAATGGAAACGCCAATTCAGCTGCCAAAGTAAGTAAACCAGATGGCACTTGTCCTTTAGGACTTCAAGCTACACTTCAAAAAAACATAAAAGCCACTTATTAAGGCTTCAATTATCAATGATGACTACTGAACTTTTGAAAGCCTTTCTGTTTTCTACCAATAGAGTGACTGTTGCGTGCACCTCAACATGGACAGTTGCAATTCTTTTCCCTTTATTGGTATTTGTAATGGGTTACCCATCTCCAAAGAACTTGTTTCTTTGGTAAGCAATTCCAAAAGTATCAGACCTGTCTCAGCTTTTGAGAATACTCAAATGAGCATCAAATAGTAAACAGTGGAATAGCAACTCTCATGGAATCATAAATCTAAAGGGAAAAGGACAAGGGTGAACTAAAATCCCCTGTTAGCAGCAATCATTTCCATACATAAAATTTAACATCCCTATTTTCATTTTGAAACCCAGTCATCAGAGTGTGTTTTTAGCATTAGTTTTTCAAGGTTTCTTAATTTCACACTGATACAGAGCTAGAGAATTCATGTAAAAATGTATTTAGTTCAGATAAGTGCAAACAAAGTGTTATCTGCTTAAAATAACATGCTCTTTTTTTAGGAAGAGAGATGAAAAATAACCTCTCACTCGTTACTTGTTTTGAAAAGATGTTAATAGCTTCACATCACTTATTGCAGCTGTTAAGAAGTCACATTATGTTCACCACCTTCTTGTAATGAAAGTTATATTACACCACTTTGCAGAGCCTGCCAGGAAATTTGTTGCTTTACATTTTAACAAGAGCGTAAGTAGAAGCGAGCTGGCAACACATTATGCAGAGGAGCTGGAGAGCAAGTGTTATCTCAAGGTTGACAGTTAAAATTAAAAAGAAAATTATTGAGGTATTTTCATGTTTTGACAGCATGATTTTGATCTGTGGTATATATAATATGGTCATGAGCTTCCATCCTTCCAGCTCTGGACTTGCTGGAACCAAACGCAGCAGCTTAGGGGTGAGGGGGAGGAGGCATTGGGAGGGCACAGGGAGGAAGGGAGAGCACAGAACAGAGTTTGTGTTGCAAAACTGGACTGGCTTCTAGTTCTGCACTGGCATGCTGCATCTACTGGGCTGCTCCCTCACACTCTATCCTCCCAGCAATGCTGCAGAGAGCAGAAAATGCTACATGGATACCACGAAAACAAGGAAAACTGTGGTAGGGAGCACTCGATGCATTCTCAACGATGCACTACATGACTGTGGGATTTATAAACATGATGGAGGGCAATTCCTTCTAGCCAACACTTTTCTGTCAGTGCACACTCCCGAGGAAAACATGTTGTTGTTATTAATAATTATATAGATTGCCATCAGTCACTTAGAGCAACGAGGCACTGCCATAAATTTCAAACTGTTTTCCCAGCTACGTGATGTGCAGAGGTTATTGGGATGGATTGTTGGGTGAGAGTTATCTGCTAAAAAAATGTGTTATTAATAGGTTTTATACATGACATAGACTGATGAGACAAATGAAATATTACAATAATACATAACAGAAGCAATCTTCGCCATTAGATGAGCTCGAAAGGAGAAAAGCCATCGTTGAGCCCCTGTCATTCACACATGGTTTAGCCATAGGTCTGACAGCTCTACAGCCACAAGCATTCCAAAGAACGAGAGGCAAAAAAATCAAGACAAAAATCATATATTTTACCATTTGGAATTACTGGGTAAGTCCAATAGATATATATCTGTATATTTAATCACTTTTATATTTCTACTTTTGGAAGAAAACCAAGAGGTCAGATGAACCTTTCCAATAAACATGGACATCTCTACTACACCACGATATTTATTCAGTAAAACAAACTAAGCTGCAAACCTAAAGGGCAGAGAGAATGCATTTCTAAGGGACTCTAACTGCACTATCATCTGAGTTACCATCTACAGAGGGCTCTTCAAGTCATCTTAGACTCATTTTTGCAATGGTCAGGGCTATTCACCCAACTGAAATGATAAATTTATAAAATCTTAGCCACCATAAAAATTGGGTATTATCCTCCCAGCTAAACAAATTTCCAAGCTGTGGCTCTGCTGGTTATGACATCATTAGTCACCCAACAACAACAGGTAGACATATTCTTGAGCATGCAATTTGTTTCTAGGTTTCTAGTACTGATTCTTCCAAAGGAAGAGGTAGAAAAGGTCCCAGTGGCAGCACCAGGGAAATAGCCCTGTGTACACTCCAGATTTGTTGTTAGGTTTCTGCTTTGGGTTTCCTTGTTGGCTTTGGAACGAGCGTTGACTCTGAATTGCACTAAGGAATTACACCAGAAATATAATAAGCTCAAAAATCTCTCTCAGCGTTACTCTCAGAGAATCCTGGAGAACTTTAAGGGCCTCTCCAGTAGCCTGGAGCACTGTATAATTTTTATGTTGCTGTTTCACATGCTTTGCATTTTCAGTGAGGCCACAGAATTTCCCCAAGGGGCCCATATTACTGCCTGACTTGTGTTTTCTGCACGACACCAAGCGATGAATGAATTTGTCACATGGCATGCATTAGTTCATTCTAAGATTAAATTTAGCAATTACATTAAAGGGAAATAGGGTACTGCTTCAAAACAGACAAATCATTTAAATACCAGCTACATTTGTTATTTAAATAAGAAGTAGTGTTTAAATAAATTTACTAGGAATAGATTAAACTGAGGAACAGGGAATATTTCCAGAGGAAGAAGAGCAACAGTTAAGAAGTAGGATTTAGCTAATACACATCTTTCTTCATTTTGGAGTATATTATGATGATAACTTGTAAAAAATATAAGAAAAATCTCTTTTATATTACATATGAACAAGGATGTCGATTATAAAACAAAGCCACATCAGCAGCAGTGCTACCTTTGAATGTTACTGGCATACTGAATCCAAAGGGAATTTTTAAAAACGATATTACCCTAACTTTTTCAACATATATAACACATCAGCTCAATTTTCTGCCAATGCTTCAGCCCATCTAGAAGAGAAAGCCACCTCAAGAGAGGCCCCAGGCCGACGCTTACAACCACGATACGCAATCTTTCCACTTGGCATTTACAACCCTTTTCTCACCTAAACAGCCTACAGCCCAGTGAGATACAGTCCGTTCCAGGATAACGGAGTTCATAAGAAAAACAACTGTCTCTCCCCATCACCTTAACCTGGTACTAAGCTTCTTAAAGCTCTTTTGTAACACCACGAGGTCACCTGGCACCTTTACAGCGCTAATCTGCATCGCTACACATTGTTTGCTTCATGGATTATCTTTATTTTCATTGCAGTTTCTCCAAAACTCAAACTACCTTCCCAAAATACCATCAGAAATCTCCCCTGAAGTCCAAGTGTACAGGCTACACGAAATCAATATTGACAAATTAGGGCTGATTCCTCCTTCTAGGCTCCAAGTCCACCAGTCAGTAATTGGCTTGTGTATCCTCAGCTTCATCCATCTGACCTTGCTGTACAGATTTTCTTCTTCAATTTTCTCAAGTTCTGTTAAGCCAAATAGGTCAGGGGGAGGACAGAAATAAGATCTCAACCCGTATTTTTAATAATTTAAGAGAAAGGTATGGTTAACTGCAACAATATCTTATCTGTGTGAAAGGATTATACAGATCGTCTGGACGGTCTTAACTACTCAGGTCATTAACTCCTTTACACTAAGCGTAAAACAGATGGATGTCGCTGGTAAGCTGGCTTTGCCAGATCTACAACAGTGTGCAGATAGCCTCTGCATGCCTGGCAGAGAAGGCACACATGTTTTCACTGACCCAAACAACTCTGGCAAAGCTGGCAGTGCTGCGGGATGAAATGATAAATACATTCCTGCTGCTCTATATGTAACACGTTTTTAGAAGAGTTTGGGTTTAGTAAAACACCTTGCATAATATATTCTGATTTGTCTGGCTGCTCTATTCAGAGACAAACTACAGCAGATTGGTCATTTCTGCCTTCCATTACAGGCAAAAGAAGGTACTTGGTATTGTGTTTCTCCCCTAAAACTGGAATGCGATGGTTGCAAAACTGTGGAAGAGTTTTAAAATATTAGAAGAATTTAATGTAATATGAAGCATTCAGCAGTTTCAATTCACTGGTTAATTATGTACATTTCAAAAGGCAGAGATCACCATTTGTATGTAAAAGTCCTTGCTAAAATTCCACAAAGCTATTCAACTGTCTCCTTGAGGTGCCCCATTTTATAAGAGAATAATCTATCAAAAACGGTGCTGGAATCACAATTTCAAGAAACTGTAAGAGCAAAAAGGATGACCCACAATCACAGGCTTTTTATATCACTTCTGTAGCTCGAATTCTCTTTACGTGAAAAATCTGCTGACCGTAACACGTTGTACTCCAGCAACAAAGACCCTCTGGGTTTCTACTCTTGTCTGCTTTGTAGCTGTGTACAAACACATCAGCAAGGACCAGCAAAGCCCCTTCAATTAAAGAACTAACACAATATGAAAGCCCACAAATGTTTCTTGTGAAGATGGAATGTTAGTTCTTCAGATTTTTCAACTAATTCAGCAGTGATCCTAATCACAGAGCTGGGCTGTCCTCAATCAGGCAGCTGCCTTCAGTTCGACTTGTTGTCCACTGCAGAAATAAAGTACTGAGAAAGCGAGCAGGAGGAAACAGCACAGGCTGTGCATATTTTAAGACTGTGTGAAGTGATGGAATAGGAGATGAAATCGATCTCCAGAAGGCAGCTGTTGGATTTTATTTTGTTTTGTAATACAGCTGGAATCCCGGATGCCAACGGGAAGCAAAGAGCTTTTGGAAAATCGTGGTAACTACCTCTACCAATGCTACGAGAGTCTCAATCTCAGTCACAGCATCCAGCGTGAGAAAAGAATGTAGTCCTCAGTGAACAAATCTCTAAAACTAAGCGCAATCACAATGGCTTTGCTCTTACAAGCCCAGTCACCATCACATTGCCCCATTCCTCCAGTTCTGCCTCCATCCACCGAGCCCAGGACCAGCGTGACAAAGCCCCAGCTCTCGAAGCTGCCGTGGGCCGAAGCTGCTCCG
Organism: Chloroceryle aenea; assembly: GCA_013399075.1. Lineage (NCBI taxonomy): Eukaryota > Metazoa > Chordata > Aves > Coraciiformes > Cerylidae > Chloroceryle > Chloroceryle aenea. The sequence continues at coordinate 598,333 of VWZY01003174.1, forward strand.
AGCTGCCAACCAAGCTGAAAACTTTATTGTTCACTCATGAGATGCCTAATGCACTGAAGACAAACGTCTGAAAGACTTATGTGATTTCTTAATCTTTCATCTCACGTTAAATCACCCACATGGTCAATTTAACACAGCCTGAGCCACGCTTCACAGGAATGTCTGAATCCCTTCATGGAAAACTGATGAAATACCAGAAGCATGTGAGTACAGCTGCGAGGTTTTACTGGGAAGTTTTCAGAAATATTTTAGAATATTTTCGTCCTAATGTTATAGCTTGTTTTGCCCAGCACTTTATTTCATAATTTAATTATATCAAGCTACTGGTGGCTGTAAACCAAAATATTTCCTTCTTTGAGTATGATTTGTATGGACACAAATATAACAAGTGAAATGCCAGAGCTGAATGCCAAGAGCTGCACATTAATTATTTTAGGATATTTTGCATTTAAGTCTAGGCTTTCAGTTGAGTGTGAGAAACCTTGTAACATACTAACAAAATTAATGAACCTTCCTTGCCAGTAAACACAATCCACACGCTAATTCCATTATTGCCAAAAGACGGTGTTTATTTTTCTTCAGGATGGGAAGAAGTGAAGCCAGGATGACACTGAACAAGCTGTCTGAAATATGAACAGAGCCACATCCCAAGTACTCAACTACAAGAAATAAACTTCCTGGGATACCTGTTTGGACATGATCCTGATCAAGAGAATTACTTCACAGTTGCTAACACAACAAGGATAATCACATCATTCTACATTTACTCGTATATGCAGAAGTCATTAAGATAGAGAATCTTTTGATTTTAACTTTACATAATCCAGTTTTGGTCCTGCTCTGGCAGGGGGGTTGGACTCGATGATCTTTGGAGCTGCCTTCCAATTCCTAACATTCTGTGATGATCGTGATGCCAGAATAGCCCAACACGGCTTCAGATATATTAAAGCAAAACACTCATGCCTTGCACATTTACTTTATTGCTTTTTAAAAAGCTTCAAAAGATAACTCTGAAATTTTCAGAGGATACAGAGGAAGTTCAGCTCCTTTTGGACCTGACAGATACTAAGAAAACCAACTGATAACCACGTTAGACACTTTTCTCAAAGGGCTCAGGCTGGAGATTTTAATCTTACTCACACATTCTGCTTCAGCAGAACTATCACATCAAGAAATTGAAAAGATTCTGTTAATTTCTTTGCTCCTGTTGCTGTTTCTCTTCATTATTTTTATGCTACCCAACAGATGCCCAGTATTTGTTGCAAGTCTTATCCAATTACATATGTCTTATTAAAGGGTCATCCGCTTGAAGCTTCCGTATCACTTTCCTACTCTCATCAGTCACTAAAAACAGTTTCATCCCAAAGCAACTGCAACTTCTCAGGAAGAAAATCAATGTACAGAAAAAAAGAAAACTACCTCAGACCAATTACAGATAGAAATTTATTGTCGTTGTAAGACAACAGTCATCTAGAAACCAATTACAGAATTAAGAAAAATTCAGCCTCAGCTAACAGGCAGAAAATTTCTTTCTCCCTGAGCATGTTTGAAGGATAAATTTATTCATAACAAGCAGATTAATTTCTTAGGTTTGGTAGTTATCAAAATTAAATGGTTGAGTGAATGACATAAGTTACAGTAATTCATTCCAAATAGCAAAAGTGGTATTTATAGGGAATACCTGTGGGCTCAGAGGGAGGTAGTACATACATAACAAAATATGAAACCATGGAAACATGTCATTTAATTACAGATGAATTATTTACATTTGTAATAAAACATTTAAAGGAAAAAATAAAAATCAAAGCACAGAAGTAGTTGATATGGGAGATTTGCAGCAAGAAATCAGTATGGCAACAGTCAGTGGAATCTGTCACCATATAGCCACTGTAACTTTTCAGATTAAAGCTCCATTTTGAGCACAAATTTGGGAAGATAGAACTAATTTCACCAATCAGTTTACTAATTCAGCACTAGGCTTTCATGTAAAGAGCTGCTTCCTGGACACATCTTGGATCCCAGTGCTTTGCCAGCTCAAACGTTTGCACTCTCAAGGAAACGGTAATCAGCACGTAGAGCGGGCATGGTGATGATTTCTTAAGTCATGGTTAAGTAACCACTTTAATTTGACATATGGCACATTGCTGGCAAAACCAGTGGCCCTGTCTGCTTGCTTGTATGTCTTAAAATTTATGCAGTTCATTTTTTTTGGCAAGGTTAGGTTTTAGCTGGACCAGTTCCCCGAGCTAGCTCAATACACAGACCATGGAAATTCATGGAGCACAAAAATAGAACTACAAGACCACCAAAGTAGCCTAGATTTACACTACATAAAGCCACCATGTGATAACAACCTATACAAATATTAAAACTTCATCTAGTTTGATTAAGTCAGAGAACTGAGAAGATGTCTCCAATTTGTCTAGATGGTTGACAAAGATTTTTACAACATTTTCCAGGTAGAGACAACATTCTGAGGATTTGCCCTTTATCTCAAACTGCTCCCCAAAATTGAGTCTACATTTGAGTTCTTAGGTCTTAGACACAATTTTGGTTATTCCTGTTATTAATTTATCTAGAACCTGGACTGTGAAAATAGTATACAAGCATTTTTCCACTGCATGGTCATGACATTTGTGCAGTTTTTCCTGGCTCACTGAAGCAGTAATATAAACAATATTTCTTAGTTTATGTCAGATAGGATGAGTAGTATTCTCATGATATGGAAAGGTAAACACTATTTCCAATCCCATATATTTACTAAGAGCGATATATTAGCGTAAGTAAAAAATGAGGCATGCATGTCAGTGCTGTGTTAGCTGACATTTCATTTGAGAATATTGCTTACAACAGGCCAAAAATTTTCAAGCAGTGATAAGGGACTGGAAATTCAGGAAGCCAAGACTCAAAGCCAGAAAAAAAACCCCACAAAATAAGAGATTGCAACTCGTTCCTTCTCACCATGGAACACGCAAAAAAGGTCTACAGTACAAAAGTGAAGCAAATTAATTTCCATCATTACTGTATTTTCAGGTGATTTCTATTCAAGGCTTTTACTGTATGACATTAAATACTTTAGGGGACATCATGAAGGCAATTGGAAAAATTAAAGCATTCCATAATTGCAAATCAAATCTATAACTTGGTAAGGAAAACAACCACCAAAAGTTGAGTTTTTATCAGGTGACAGTTTTAAAAGCACAGGTTACCAACAGGCAAAATAGCAAATCTCTCTATTTTTCATGTAAACAAAACAAAAAAACAGTTGAAACTTCATTAAGATTTATTGAAAAGAAACCTCTGAACACATTTTCTTTTGAACTTTGAAGTTTTTCTGACATATCTTCCCTCACTAACTTCTTATATACAGTGCAACAAAGCAATTCAGCCTCTTTACAATATGCATCAGAAACTAGTCTTTCACAAAGTTTCCCCAGTGCACTTATGGATGGATACCTGGGATGCTGTATTATTCCAAAACTAATAGAAATACTAATGGATATCAATTGTAAAAGATAAGTTACTGCTAGAGACATAGAATAAATCACCTTGCTAGGTATCTGGCTAAGTTAAAATGGACCTATTTCATTTTTCCCCGGGAAAAATTAAGTATAGGTCAAAAATGTAGGTGTCATTAGATTCTCCACTTAACTTCTAGCACTCCAGTGAGTCAGGGGGGAAAGAATAAGAAAACCAAGCCACCCAACAAACCCCAGACACAGAGTCTGGCATCCAGCCCCAAAATGAGTTGTGGGAGACATTAGTCACTAGACGTGTAACGTCTGAACACAGATCTGAGCTCTTATGGGCAGCAGAGGAGTCTATGGCAAGCCACCTCCCTTCAGTGTGCCCCAGTGTATGGTTTTACATCCCTTCCTTCCTGAGCTGGGTAATTCACACATTCAACCCTTTGAATTCCTGAGTTCTGATGGATCAATGTCTCTACTTGACAAGGTTTCTTCTTAGGCCTCTTTTTAGTACCAAGGATTATTCCATAGCTAGTTTGGAGCAAGGTAAAAAAAAACAACACATTTTCCCTTGCACTATTTGGATTTAAGTCCTTACAATCAATAGCCTCAATAATGACCATTTATATAATGAAGCTCATTCATCACATCTCACCCACACTTCTTAAATGTTGTTTGATATTTCTGATTGTGAACATTCCATTATTTCAGCCAAAAACCAGTTTTTGTTTTCAGTCATTTTATGCCTTTTAATGTTGCACACTGCAGGATTCTTACATCCTCCAGAAATTGAGTAAACTAATGCAGTAAAACTGTGTGAAAGCAAGTGGTTTATATAAAAATGTATGTTCTTTCTGTAAACAATGTGAAACTGGTACAGAAGTAGATGGCAAATAACAAATTCCAGTAGATTCCAACTGGTATGCAAAAGGATAAATTCTACACAAATTATGTTGAAGTGGAATAATAAATGTAGAAGTAATTTCAAAGTTTAAAAAGAAATACATCAACAAACTACCCCAGAAGAAAGCAAACTTCCATTAATACCTGGATGCAACAGGAATTTTCTGTGTGGCAAGAGCTTTGCTTTAAAGCTGTCATGATTAATTCGCAAATATGTCATTCATAAATTCAGTGCAGAACATTTAAATGGGACTAAAGTGTCTCTCCGGCAAATTGCCAGGAGAAAGGCAGAGAATGTGAAGAGGTCACAAAACTCTGCAGTTACAGTCTTTCCACAAAAAGTTTCTTTGGAAAATCAGTTTCTTCACTAGTCTGGGTAAAAACATCCCTTCTAATTGGCCTACAACAATTACATTCCACAGCCTCAGTGCAGCGAGAACTCTCCTATGACACAGGCTGGCTGTGCTCCCCTGGCAGAAAACAAGCTAAACAATCTCAACTTGTACAATTCTCTCCTAAAGAAACACTAGGCTGTAGTTTCTTATCTGCTTCACACAGGCATAAACCAGCACCATTGCTTAAAGAAATGGTTTTGGTCCCTGCTTCATTCCCCAGCTGGTTATTCCTGACCCTTCTTTTTGGTGGCACTCTTAGCTGAGGGGGCACAAGGGTCCTTTATCCAGCTCCCCCTCCTTGGCATGTTACTGGTGCTTAAACACTGATGCAGCAACCCACCCCCACCAAGTTCCTGCATAAGAAAGGATTGGTGTGCCCAAAACCAGTCAGGAACCCCAGCTCCAGGACAGGACCAGCCTACGTCCAGCTGGGATGTAAAACAGTAGAGAGAACAGCACCAGAGTCTTCACCAGGAAAGGTTTAGCACCTCCACAATGCAGAGCAGACAGGAAAATCCCTGTTGCAGGTTTCATCCCATTTCCCCAGCCATCTGCTACTCCTCTGTTCTAATGTTATATACCTCTAAAGCTGAGGAGTGTGCTCTGAAATATTAATTGCTAAATTCTAGGTAAAAAATAGAGGCTGCCCGAGTGCCATTAGATGTGATTGGGGAGAATTTCTGCAGCCGGAAAACCAAGGGATGCATTTGTTCTGAAACTCCCTGACTGGATAAAACTCGTTATAAACAGATTTATGAAAGTGACTCAGAATTTGGAACAAATTGAAGATGAGTAACAATAAAAAATAAAAGGAACAGAAAAAATGTGTTCTATTATTTAAAAAATGTACAGTGCTGACAATGTGCATTCAAGCTGCTGAGGATAAAGCACCAGTTTATTTCAGTGCTTTTTTTTTCCTCCTCTGTACTGTCTGACAGTACAATTGCAGAATTAAGAGGTTTTATGTTTTCTTCTTGGACATACTTCTGCTAAGCAACAGCTAACACTACTACTAATAATAGCAGTAATACCAGGTATTACTGTAATCGGAAACTCATAGTTAATTTTCCTGCTGCATAACAGAATCTCATTCTTATCACAGATCTTTCATATTTTTGCCAAACAGATTTTTTTAAAGAGATACTCTTTCAATTGCTTTAAGCTTTTGTAGAGAAGCCACCAAAAATTGTAAAGTTTTCTTTTAAACTACTGCTGCATTGAGTAAACTGAGATCTCATGCATTTTTTACTGGTTTGGGAGGGAAAACAAAAGATCGTATTTGTGTCTTAAGAGGCTTATTTTATTTTGGATTTTACATCCATTCACAGAGACGTTAACACAGTAAGTCTGTTAACAAACGCAAGGGGTTTCACAAGTCAGTTGTGATAATTAGTCATATTTCAGCTTTAAATGACTCTCTGCTGTAAAGAAAAAAAGATTATGGCTTTTCTTCTTGCTCTATTACCCAATTGGCATTTAAGTCAATCTGCTAAAAGTGTATCTGCTTCAATGGAAGCTCAAAATAACCCATTAAAGGAATATGCAAATCTCTGAGCACTTTTTTTTTTTTTCCCCTAATACTTTAATCTAATAAGAACATACTACATTAGTAAGAAATTCTGGCTGAATCTCTTACTCAGCTCACATTTAGTGCTTCCATAATTCAACTTTTGTTGTCAAAACCACAAAATATATAAGCTCTTTTACTGGCAAGATGTTTACAATAACTTGAAGTTCCTTCAAATGTTGCAGAAAACAAATCTTCATCCCAATGTACATCCATAAGGTTTGGGACAGTAAGGAAAGCCCTCCTGCAGAGCATGGCACATACTCAACTCTCTGTTTCAATGCAGATGAGAACGTGGCTGAAAAACCATCACTGCATGGACTTCAGAGTTGCCCCTATACTAAAACACTGCCTCAAAAAGGCCTAAACTACACCTACAAAAAAGAAACCAAACAGGCCATGTGGATCAAACCACTGGCTCATTACATTTAATATTATTTGTAAAGGAGTTATTCAGTGTAAACCATCAAGAAATAAATAAAAAAACCCCAACATAAGTAAGAGTTTGATGTAACAGTCTATGTTTTGCATTAACTAGTTCCATTTTTTGGACTAAGATAAAGCCCAAACCTGATGAAGTTCCATTATACTTGCAGTGCTTTGATAGTAGTTGGCACATGGTGTTCTGAGTTACAGTGATACATATTTTAGCTTGTTTTCAGGAGCTTTTGTACAATACAAATTGGCCTGCCATGTTTTATGTCAGCCTCTTCATTTCAGGCTCTTACATGCAAGGCTTTGTTAAATGGTTTTAAAGAGAGCCTGTGGTAATAGAAGAAAAAAAATGAAACTCCGTAGCTTCTTTTTAATGTGGAAAATTATTCCTTCCTCAGGGTAATTATTCAATTTGATACAAAAATTATTAAAACCTCAGCATACTCAAAAGGCTTTCAGCCTTTTGGGGAGTGACTCCCATTCCAAGCATACTTTGTCCGTCTAAATTCTACTTGCAGCAATGCTGTAGACATTTATCATTCTGTTAGTGAGGAATTTACAATAAAGTCTGCTTTGCTTTAGGAGGAAAAAGCATTTCTATTCACCTGCTGGCTTCCTTTGCATGGTGCTTACCTCCCTGTTAATACATTTGCCTTAATGCTCTCCCAGCTTCCTCCAAATACAAAGTCAGCAGAGCTCACCTACCCATTAAGCTAATGAGCACTGTTGTTAAAACATAAACCCAGGGCTTCACCTGTGCCAAGCGACACACAACTTGGGTTCTCTCCTGGTTTACAGTTAACTTTTCTTTGTAAATAAAAACGTTATCCTCTTTCTTCCTGACCGAAGCGCTGTGACTCAACCGATGGCAGCAGGAGGGGGACTGTCCTGGGTTTCCCCAATGATTAGAGATTTCTAAATCCAACTGCTGTTCATTTATCTTATCTACATGTTTAGACATTTACAGAGATCATAAACGGTTCAAGCTCATTGCTTTACAATCAACGGAAGGAAGAGGGCACTTTCTGAAAGAAGTGCTTTATCACATCCTGATGTAAATTGCCTGCAAGATGTGGGAAGGACCCCATTAGAGAAGATGGATGCTACTCTGTTAAAAAAGTGCTTTATGATGAGATTAATCACATCTGAGGAGAGTCCTTTTCTCTCCATGGACTATAAAGGGATTCAAGACATCTCTCAGAGTTTAAAATTTACAGTGTTGGCATGTAAACTCAAATGAATTTATCTCATGCTATATGTTAGCTAAAGTAAAATAAGGTTTAAATTAATAGGATGATCTGTGGATGCATTCTGCTTACAGCCAGCTACTGCTCTTGGCTGGAGCTGCTGCATCTCACTCCTTCACCTGCACACACTGTATCAAATAATAAGAATTCCCTGTGCTAATGTGACCAAAGGAGAACTAAAGCATTGCCTCCTGCCTTCTGCTGTCCATTAAAAGGATACTTAGGGAAAATTTCTTTCCTAGGGATTTCAGGTTAAAAACTATTTTACCTTTCTTCGGGTGTCTAAGTGCTGCCCTCTTTCTACACACCAACTGCTTCAGCATTTGGTCACCTCAACTTTTATGTCTCACTCCACACACAGAAATGGCAGCAGAAAGCTCATTTAGGACCAAGCAGCGTTGTGTGTGTGAGGCCAGTCAAACCAAATACCCCTATAAATAGAGCACATTGACTTTGATCATTTTCAGTTCATTCCTTCCCTTTTTGGACCAATTTCTGGACATATTATGCAAGCTGGAAGAATAGATGCAAATTCCCAAGTGGCTATTAGTGTGTCTAGACTCATTCATTGACCCAGAAGATGTCTTAATTGCCTCTCTTCTAGCCAGTGGGGAAAATAGACTCTTAACTTTTCCTGGCTGCATCCTCTGTCATTAATTTTTCTAACTGAAATCACCCAATTTAATAAAAATTAGTTATTCTCCATGTTCTCTGAGACTGATTTATGTAGAACACTTATCACAGGCTTAACACAATCCACAGGAAACCTCTGCCCATTTACATGGTATTTGTTTTCAGAACTTTCAGGGTTTTTTGGTTCTAGACAAGGTAGCACCTCTAAATCTTACTACCTTTTACAATAAACTAGGTTAGAATGAAGAAGATAAGATGTTCAATTGCCATGTATGTTTTTATCAGCATTAGTCTGTGTTGACGTGATAGGTTTTCATTTGTAGCAAGGAACCTGTCCCTCAGATGAACCAATGCACTGGGTAGATCCATCATTTTGTGATTTTAAGATTAAATGAGCCTAAGAAGCTTTTGGACAGTGTACTGCATCAAATGCTGCGTCAGTGAGCACTAAAAGCCAAAAAGTATTAGGAGATTTAGCAGATTTAAGCGAGGATGCATTTCACTGATTACTTCCTGCTAATGAAAGTTTGTTTTAATCATTTGAACTACTAATGCATGTTTTGCATCAAGGATGCAGTGAGGAGTGGACAGTGGCTGTCAGGAGTCACTTACAGGATACTTACCTCGAGGAAACTTCCAGGCTCAGTAATAGGTTTTTATAGAAGAGCTCATCACTGTGTAATGTTGACCTCTTTTATTCCAAGCTCTTCTCTGCAGAATGCCCAACACACAGAGTAAATGAAATCTGCTTTTAAAAAGCCTCCCAGGTTTCCAAACTAAAATAAAGCATGAGGATTTAAGGTGCAGAAATTCACAGCAGTAATTATTCTCCCTCTGTGCTGTCTTTGTGGGACCAGAGTGACTTTGGTGCCAAAATATTCTTCAGACCTTTGATCCAGTGCTGGCATTTGAGGACTTTATAGGCCCATTCTACTTCACACACACAGAAAATGCAACAGCACAAGATGCCAAAGCTGTGTTATAATAAAATCTTGAAATAAAGCACGCTTTGCAAAATGAAATTTTTGTTCCTTTACTTAAAACACTTGATACTCTTTTCCATGCTTTCAACTACTATTTTTATTCTGCTCAAAACATGACTGTCTTTGGGGACAACATGTTCATTGAAAGTATGAATGTTTCATTCATGGCCTTTGACAGCCTGAAAAGGATTTTACTGCAGAATATATAGTTGTATATTTTCCATCACCCGAGTCCCATAATGAATAATACTCTTTCATACCAGTTTATGTAATTTCCTGGGGCGGGGAGGAAAAAAAAAAACCAGAGACATGATTACAAGCCTTTGGCTCTTCATGTTTGTGTTTTTCCCCTCACCATGTTCTCAAAAATGCATTCAGTACTAAGGCAGCAAATTTTCTCAGTGTGGCTGATCACAGCTCCTCTCCTACGAGCATATCTACAACAGGATTATACCAGATGAGGTTCTCAATCTAAGATTATATCCATATTGTTTGGGTAATTTCCTTATCTGCTGAACAGTGCCTGGCTTCCTTAACTGAAACCATTCGGATAAACTCTAAACTTAATCTTCTGCTGTAATAATTCAGTCTTAAGAATGATCCAGGGAAAATACAAACCACCAGAAGTCTGTAGCTGAAACCCAAGACGACTTTGGAAGGAGCTGATGCGTAACGTTTTAACGTGCCAGTCTAAATCTTGTCACGCAACACAATTCAACAAAGCCTTCTGCTGTCAGCTGTATCCTGCGACAGATCCATCTGGATGCAGAATTTTCACCCACCTCAGTTAAATGTCAGGTGGCAGGAAGTTTATAAGAGGCAAATGCTACAGCCAGATTGTAGGTGCTACATATTAAAAGGTTTTCAGGGGATTCTTGGTTTAGGGCAGACAAAAAGCACATCCTAAAATGCTTACTTGGAAGCATTTTAACAGAGCAATTGTAATAATGAGGAGTAGTAGTTGTGAAGAAATGCACACACAAGATTTTTTGCAAAATAGAGTTATATGAATAACTCATTTTGCCCTAACTAGTCTCCTGGTCTTCCACTAAATGAACATTTCAGGATATCATAAGCATGGGACTGTATTTTCTCCAGTAATAAACTTGCTCTAAACATCATCCGAAAGAAGCTGCATCACAAATACAAAATGTTTGAATGCTTCAATACTGAATAAGAAAAGAAGGACCTACAAAGATCAGAAGAAGGAAAGGCTTTTTACGGTGTGATGTCATTCAGTACTGGGAAGAACAGGCTGAAACAACTCTGGAGATTTCTTCCCTCTCACTGATGCATAAATCGCTCCAGTGACTCGGAGGGAACATTGACAATCATTACAAGTTTTACAGAGGGACATTTTCTTACTCTGCCCACAAAGTCATCACTTTCCAGAGGACATCATTAAGGTATTGCTAAAATAGAAGTGAATTTTGTTAGGTAAGGGGATGAAACTACTGTCAGGTGTCCAAACTGGGATGGTTTGTAACACTGGCAGTAGGAAAAAAAGCATACAGGTTAACAGTTATTCCAGCACAGAAACTGTGCACAGGGGGTAATTTTAAAACAACAAAGAAGCCTTTGAAGCAATGGTCATTTCTGCTGAGTTGAGCAGGCAGATTCCAGCAGCCTCAACCATTTTCCTCATTAGTTCAGTACAATGTGCCAAGCTGCTGTGACAGGTGGTCTTGCACTGGAAGCCCCTTGTGTGAGAAATGCCTTGATGCAAACTGGAAGAGTTAAATAAAACGGTCTCGTTTTCTTTAGCAGTTCAAAGTTTCAAATTTATACTAAGATAATAAATGCCCTTTTCTATCATGCATGTTGGAATACTTCAGAGAAGTAACGTTCAAGTGTTCTGAAATGTGGACAAATGGACAGGATAGGCACATTTACTATGCTTTTTTAAACAATTATTGACAATACTCTGCAGGGGATGCTCATGGCTAAGTTTTAACATTCATTAATACTGGTGTAATGCAGAATGGGACAGTTCCAAGACAGATCCTATGTACCATAACAGATCTTACCATTTTTTTTTTCCCTTTAACTTTCTACATTTTTTATCCTATCTTTCCTCTTCATATATTTTTTCTAACTCTAAGTTGAGGTCTCCTAAAATTAATTATATTACTGGAATATATTATTTCACTAGTGTGGCAAGGAAAAGGCAAATTTCCTTCTGACAGTTGCAGAAAAGCTTGTTTGAGTATGAAGATGTAGTTAAAATTGGAATCAAAGTAATGCAAGTGTTTCTGAAAATGTACAAGACAGTACAAATATTTAAACTCTTGCTGGAAACTTTTTCTAGCTTGGACTTAAGAAGTTTAAACACATCTTTTGGTGTTAGATTACCTTCATTCAGGAAAAACAGACATACAGAGATGTAATATTATAAAGTCTGCATGTTTCTGAACTACATTTAATAGCATGGCAATGCAAATGGCTTTACAAATATTAATATTGGTTGTCCTTATTGGAAATGTGTTATTTCAGAATTAAAGTATAATTCTGATGGCTTGTTGTAGCAGCTCACTTCAAGGCTCAAAGTTTTCCAGTTCAGCTTTTCTGAGGCCCCTTGTTTTCTTACTGGTTTTGCATTTAGGGATTAATGTTTGAATCAAAGGCCCTTAGAAGTTGCTAGGTGACTGAACTGAAAGAGTCTAACCAAGTAAGAAAAGCCCTCCTTGAAGATGAACTGAAAAGGGAAGCAAACACTGTTTGTTCACCTCACTGCTGCCTCGGTATGAATAAAGAGACCTTCAGACTAACGCCAGAAGTGTTTATTTGAAAAACAAATACCATCCTTCTTTCTTTTTTTTGGCATAGCCTTTGAGTGACCCAACTAAACAGCAAAACACAGTACTACTGAATTTGAGACTTACACCCAAACTAGCTTCTTATGAAATATTTAAAATTACATTATTCTGAAAAAAGCTATTATGTTGTTACCCTTCTACAGTTAAGTCACTCTGAATGTGAGCTCAAGCATACAATTTTTGACTTTTGACATTTGTCTTTAATATCCTTTTCCTGGCTAATGTGGGTTATTAGGGAAATCAGGACACAGAGCCAACTGCAGAAGAGATATATGAAAAAAAGAATAGGAAGCAGTACAAGTTAAAAAAAAAAGGAAAAGAAAAAAAAAATCACCCTGAGAAGAACATTAATGGTGTTGTTCATGGGTAGGGTTGCTGTTCCCAGCTTCACTTAGAAGACCCATCATGGCACAGAAGGAGGACCAGAAGAATCAAGACACTTCCCAGACCCTTTCCTGAGATGATGCATGAGCCACGTGATACCCTCACAGCTCTACCATGCTGAGCTATGGAGCAAAAGAAATGTTGCAGCTTAGCCAAGAGCATTGCTGTACATGCAGAACCAACCCTTAGATTCCATACAAGCAAGACACACTCTTGGCGTGTTTTTGGGAAATTTTTGAGCAAAAAATTTCTCCTAAAAACTTGAATGACTCAGGCTAAAAATTATTTTTAGCCATAGATAGACCTAAGTTATTTTTGCTCTTAAAAATTTAGGATTTATAAAGAGTTGTTATGCTGAAATTACATTTTTACACCTTTCAGTTTTCAGTCTTGATTTCAACCAAAGATGGGTTCAAACAAACAGACAATTCTTTCTTACAGACACTAAAACTTGCAACTCCAGTCTAAAATAATAAGAGTTTCTCCCACGAGAACACATTTCAAATGTTTGCAAGGTTTAACCTCTCTTCCTGACTTGCTTGTGTTGTCATGCCATCTTTTGTTTCCAAGGTAGCAGGAGCAAATAGGGATGAGTACTGAGCCAGTCTTGTGTGTTTTGTATGGACTCACGTTATCTCTCTAACTCCAATCTGTTCTTTTGTCAAAAATACCAGTGTTGAGTTAATATAAAATTAGGATACAAGAGTCTTTAAATGGTAAGGGAATTTATTTCGATCGTTCCTAGATGCTAGTTAAAATCAAAGTCAATGAATTAGAGGACTAAAACTGAAGTAGAAAGAGCTACAGAACTAAAGGCTCAAAAATTTAGAAAGAATAAGAGTGTGAAAAGTTCCATATGGGGAAACAAGTTGTTCAGCATTCAGGTACTGTGTTGGTGACAGCCCTATAAATGTGATTCACTGCATGAATCCCACTGCTTCCCCCAATATTCTAAGACATCTACTGCATCTGAATTCTCCTTACTGGCAGAATATCTGTTGATTCCTGCCAGCTTTGAACAACCAACCCACTATCTCTACATATGACAAAGAAAACTGGGGCAAATATTCAATTTGACAGCTTGTTGGAGAAGGATAGAGGAAATCAATTAAAAGAGATAGGCAAATATCTTCTCCTCCTCTTCCATCATTCAGAAGAGCCATGCCACACTGTACATTATGGCAACAGCCCTGGTTAGTCATCTGGCACCAAAAAGCAAGGCTAAAAGGTTACTGCAAATAACACTCCTGACCCTGCCTAGATGGAATACTTCAGATAAAACAAAATGTTAATTCAGCACTGATTTGTCTGCCAACTCTGTTCAGTTCTTTTGAGAACGGAACTCAGAAAATCTTCTGTAGATAAGCAGACAAGTAACTGGATTGCAAGTTCACAGTAACTTGGGTTTGCTCCGAGGTCATTTTAGAAGTTAAAATTGAAATTTGCCTTGCAAAATGCCTTTAACAGCTGCAGCCAGCTGAAGGACACAGAGAGAGCACCAGGTATTTCATATTTTTGCCTTTGCACAGACTGGAAACAATGCAAATCAGCACTTTCTTTTAGCTTATCAAGTCTGAGACTGAAAAGAAAAGGCACATTCAGGAAAAGGAGGGAGAGGAAAGGGAGGAGAAATGTTTGCTGATTTCGGCACACTACACAGTTAAACCATTTCCAAATTCTGGCCTCCATAAAGAACTATATATGAGGTACATGGCACTGTGTAGGAAGTGTTCTCAGTTTCACTTCTTTAACAAATACAATAGTGTTTAATCCAAACAGTCATACAAGGTACAACAGAATATGCTCAGTTTCTGGAAACAAAACCCTTCAGAAGAGCAAGCTTATGAGCAGTTGAATATCCTCCCCATTCCCAAAGCTGTCCTTCATTACTTTTAAAACTTTATTTACCTAACTGCATTTCCCTTTCACACACATCTCTTATATGACTGTCCTCACCTTTCCCACAACACTCCCTGTTGGGAAGTAACCACCTTTCCTAAGTTTCCATCGTGAACTGTCTCATATTCACTGCACTTTCCAAAGAGAATTTTAAACACTTTTGTAGGCTCCTTTTTCCCCTCCCCAATTCATTTTGTAACTTAGCATTTTTAGTCTCAGTTTTCTTACAGTATTTTCTTTTCCTGTATTTAACTGTGAAAACAACTTGACATACAGCTAGAAAGACAATAGAAAATAAAGTCATTCTACTGATGTAATGCCTTAGAAGTGTTATTAAAAAATAACTACATTTTCCACTTATGTTCAGTATTTACCTAATTTCATTTTGGCTGTGGTTTTGCAAAGTTGTACAGACTGAAATGATAGCCACAATATCCCATAAATGGGATTTGTGTTGCCTGAAGAAAGAGAATGACAGTCAATGCCAGATAAAGCCAATTCAATAGGAAGCAGAACACTAATTGTCTTTTCACATTAATATGGACAATCCCAACAGTACTCGCTTTACTTAATACTAAGTAGAAAACATTATGTAAGTCTGTTTGGAATATTCAAATGAAGCTTTGTTACATTTTTATTTAGAGCTAGAACATATGATCAGCTTACCATCACCAAGCCACCTAATTAGCCATCTGCTTCTTGAAATTTGGTTAAATATGTATTATATACTTCTAACAAAAGAGGGTTTTTTTATCAGCCCATGTAGTCTTCTCTAATCATATTAAAGCACATGACCAATAAATTCCTCTCTGTACACAGAGCTAATGGGAAACCAGATATTTCAAATAATTTGAAACAGTTTCTTGAAAGCCAGGAAGAAATATTAAACAAAACCAGCTCAAACCACAGTCTTGGGCTCAGTGAAAAAATGCCCACATGCCATGGCCTAGTCCTTTCCTTGAATCCTTCACTCCACAATGATGCTTTGCTATTCATTTCTTACAATTCTTCTACCTCAAGACATCAGGACTTAGAGCACTTGGAATACCAAATTACACAAAATGTCTATTTCCAGAAATTACTTGGTAAAGTGTCAAAAAGCAGCAAGAAGATCATTTGCCCACTTCCCGGGGGAAAATTGTACCTGTCTGAGAGACCCCTTCTTGTAGCTGTAGGACCAAGACTTCAAAGAGAAGCAAAGCCTTTTCTCTGCTGTCACTGCTCTTGACTCTAAGCCACAGGGCTGACCAGAAACGGAAACATGTGCTGTTGTTGAACCAGTTAGAAAGGGACAATAAAACATTCTGACTAAATTTAGTCAAACAAAATAGGTGATATATTAAGCATGTTCTTCAATAGCCTCCCTCTTTTCTTTTAAGAGTAGCAGTAGTCTGATGAACAAAGACTCTTCTCTCAAATCTGAAGTTTCTCTTTCCATTCTGCTGCTTTACTGATCTCTTAACCAGCACAGGACCATTAGAGCTCAGCTAAACCAGCACAACAATCCTAATGCTATTAAGCAGACAATCCAATTAAGCCATTTCCAAGTAGTGTTTGTCATTAAAGAGAGCTGTAAGTGAACAGCAAGCATGTCCATATCTGAAAATCAGTAATGTGAATTTTCTAGAAATAGTTCTGCCAAGGCTTTTAGCTCAATATAATCAGAAGCAAGAGGATATAGTTTCAGAATATTCGTATTTTTAATAGGGAGATGCATTTGTACTCCATGATAAATAATCTTCTTGTGATTTATACGATGCAGTTTGGTCACAATCAATATGCAGTAAAAACGTGCTGACAAATAGGCAGACAACTTAACTTGGCCAAAATTCTACAGATGTGTTTGATGCCAAAGAATATCATCCATCCTCTGATAGGCCTGATTTCAATACTAACTTTAACTACACAGCCAGTAGTCATACTTCTAGCAGTCATCACACTATCTACTCTGCTTCTTAAGAATATTGTTTTTCTCTGCTTTATCTTTTCAAAAATGAAACCAAAAGCAGAGAGTGGACTGAGTGGTTAGCACTGCAGAAAACAGCAGAAGCCACAGCACTGTGTATCCCTAAAATACCCAAATAACTTAATTCTTGATATCCAGAGATGCTTGCATTTACTAAGCTGGAAAAGGTGGAACTAGAAGGAGAAGAGATAAATACATACATGTGCAAAGCCATCTGCTAAGCAATGGGATAACCATTTGTTCACTACTGGTTAAACCTACAAAGGTCAGTTGAGAGACCAAGGAGCAGCAAGTTTAAGTGTTGGCAGACTGACCACAGGATAGCTAATATATTACTGCTTGTTTAATTATTATGAAATTCAATTAAAGATTAATATTAACAAAGACTGATGATCACATCCTTATGAATATTTAACATGTAAGTGGATTTATAAGCCAGAATTTCCTGAACTGTAATAAAATCTTACTGGACACAAAATGGAACTATTCCTGCCCAGTGCAGGGAAGTAAACAATTGGTGCTCACCTCCAATAAATTTAGAAAACCACAAAAGGAAAACAAACAAAAAAAACCTAACAACCAGAAAATAACCCAAACAAACTGAAAAACCAACACAACACCAAAAACCTAACCAAACCAACCCAAAAAGAGCTGTGAATGAGTAAGACCATGTGTCTGCACTAAAAATACTTGAGCTGCAGATGCCCACATAGCTTTGCCTACCACATACAACAACAAGAATGGCAATTTCATACTGTCAGGACTTTAAGTCATCTTAATACTTAGAATCCCTACTAATTTCAACTTCAATGTATTGCTTCAAGTTTGTGGTCAAGAGATGGAGGGAACATGGACCTAATTTCATTAAAGAAATAACTTTGTGCATCCAGTCTGTGTTGATTATTTAGGACATCCAAAATCCCAAGGGACACTGTGCAATATCAAAGACAGAGATGAGTGGTAGCAAAGAAACTACATAGAAAAAGCAAGAGGAGAGGGCAGAACAAGGGAATTTATCAAAATCTTGATACATTTCCCAGGAAAATAAAACAAAAAACAACACAAAATAAAAAAAATCTGATCTTGTGCTCAAATTTTACCTTCAAATTCTACCATTTCTTGAAGCTAAAAAAACATGATGGAATGATGTAATAAAGTAATAAAGGTTTGTTCATAAACCTATATATTTACTGGATCTAAAGACAGTGTCTCTATTAAATATTTTGAACCCAAATGCTGGGCTGTGAGTCATCTGTCTTCCGAGTAGCTAGCTCCTTTGTCTTTGGTAACTCGTGCATTGTAAGAGGAAATTATCATGTTGAATGCAAGGACTTCTGCACTCTGAAATTCAACATACGAGTAAACAGCTAAGAGGGAATGTTTTTGTAACACACGATGAGAAATGCTGCATATAAAAGCAGTTTCAAGAAATAAATGTGCAGCCGCAAAAGCAGCTTACAGAGCTCAGGCAGTATTTTTAATGAAACAACCACCTAAATCTCTGTTCTAGCTCTGTGTATCTCTTCTAATATTCTTCGTTCAGCTTCGTGGGAAACAGCTAATGTAAAAAGAAACAACATCAGCACACTTCTTCAAAGGGATATAACAGAGAGGCCACAGATGTATGAAATTGTTCATCTCGAGTTTTCAGATGATGAAATTCGCACAATAAACCAGGAGTTTGACAGCTTTATAAAAGTTCTGACAATTTTACACTACCTCCTAGAAAACGCTTTCAAAGGAAAAATATGTTTTGAGTTAAACTGCACTGCTTCATTTCTGTTAGAAACAGGTGACCAGGCTTTTCTCAACAACCCAGTAAAATCTGATCACAAGGCCAACATCACTCAACTCCCAACCCCAACTCTGATTTTTCTTTGAGACTAATAACAGGAGACAAGCCAGGGTGGTGGGGAACACATGGGACATGAACCCCAGAATAGCACATCATCTCCTTATCTAAGCTATGAGGGAAGACACAGCTCAGAGGAGATACAAAACACAGCCAGAAGACTTTATAAGCAAGCAAATTCCAGCTCTGATGAACAGAACCATTCCTGATCTGTACAACTAGGGAGCTACAGAAAACAACTTCATCATTTAGTGCAGAGAGGAGGAATAAAATAAAAATAATACTTTTATAAGGAAAAAACAAACAAAAACCACACACACACACACAAAAGTGAAAACACCAGGTAAAGAAAATAGAAAGAACATGAAGAATTTAAATGAACTTGTAAAGATATTTCTGTAGACAAAGAAACACAATTAGGACTAACACATCTCTCTTGATTTCCCCTCCCCACCAAGCACATGACAGAGGAAATAATACTGGTTATTTGCTCGACTCTAGATCCGTACCTGTAAAGGCAATAAAGATCCAGCCATGCACCCTGGACACCTCCTCATGCAAATGCTTTTTTCAAGAGTAGACCCTGTGTTTTTGCATCTCACCCAAGCAGACAGGCAGCACGTGGCTCTGTAATACAAGAACTTTTTCCATGTAGCACAAGAGAAGCATAGAACCATTTCCAGCTCAGCTCCACCAGTAAGCTACACCATCCACCCAGTTTACTGAATGAGCAGCAGTAGGGTTAGACTGGGATAGTGTCTGGCAGCCAAGCAAGACAGTCCAAGGCCCACACATGTTGCAACAAGGGAAATTCCAACTAAATCCTTGGGAAAATATTTTCATGTTGAAGGTGGTCGAACACTGGAACAGATACTTTCTAGCCCAGAGAGTCTGAGAAATCTGTGTCCTTGGGGATATTCCAACTCCAGCCAGATATGACCTTGAGCAAATCAACAACCCCTTGAAGCCAGACCTAAGTTGGAGGTTGGCCCTGCTTTGAGCATCAGGCCAGAGCAAATGACTTCCAGAGGTCCCTTCCACCTCCATTCATTCTGCATTTCTATTCCACATCAGTTTAATGGAAAAATGAAAGGTGGGGGTTGGGAGGGAAATAGTTTACTCTCAAAGTACTCCACAGCTTTACAGCAGAGTGACTCAAAAGGTCAAATTATTAGTTGGGGAAAGGAAAGAAATGTCATGTTCTACTTTCATTACCGCCCACTGTAACTTTGTAGGTGACTGATAGTCACAAAGAATATGAAGAGTTAGGTAAAAGCTTAATCTTGAGCCTCTGCTGACACTGCTGCCTGTACTACTTGCTTATCTCTTAGAGGAGATGGTAATAGCACAATAATACAGTTCACCTGCAATTTTAGATCACTCACCATCTTGCCTTTTTTATTTTTTTCTTAACATACTTACTACTAAACTTATTACACCAGTGTGTCTTAGCACATACCACTGTCAAATGTCTAAAGGCATCAGGAAAAATTAGTGATTGGATCCAGTGAAGAGTTCCTATTGCTGGAGCTGATTGTAGTACAGGATCACCAAAAGGCTGTGGTGTATTATCTAGACTAAGCAAGATGTTGGGAGCCTCCAAGCAGGAGAATCCGTGGCCACAAGTAGGGAGCCTGCCAGGCTTTTGGGCAGCAATGGTCACCAACTAACAGCAGAATGCTGTATTTTGTCCTCACTGTTAGCCTCAGCTGTAACTTTCTAATTTCTGTCCTTAGTGAAAAGTAGGGTAGCATGTCACCCATAAGCCAGACGCTTAAGCTGCTATAAACCCATAAGCTGCTCTGAACAGTCACACACTCAGCACTTACAAGAAGTACCAAAACTTAAAGGTAAAAATACCATTAAAACCACGATGCTTGGTTTCGGTCACCTCAAAAAGGTGATTTCTTTTGTGAACACTGATAAAAAACTTGATGATGGAAGGACAAGGCAATGATACTGCAAAATGAACTGTATGGTGACAGTCAACTGAAGGGTTTATTCCTGTTCCACATTGATCTCTCTACGTTACATCTTCCATACATAAAATGTGCCCTTACACATTATTCCAGTATTACTGACATTACATCAGGCCATGCTGTGCTTGGCTGGAATGTCCAAAGGCTGCAAGGAACATAACTGCCTTGTTTGCTTTTGTCCAAGCTTCCAGTTACCTTTGCCACTGCATTTAAGATATATCACAAGAAGCAAATATATACAGTTGTAATTGAAGCATAACTATACCAGCATTAGCATGACAGTCAGACTGCCTGACAGACCCATAAGGGCATACACCACGTACTTGACAACAGAACCACATTAAAAAGACAGCAATTATTTTCTTCCCAAACAAATGCAAAACCGCTTGCAATTAAAAAAAGAGAGTCCATGTGAGAGCATTCCAATGGCTCTGTCTTCAAAGAAAGCTCTTAATTGTGTTATAAAAACTAAATCAGGGACTGATTAACATGTCAGTCTGACTGGCTGACTCACCCTATGGTACCATGACTTCATTGGTAGCAGTAGTATAAACCTTGGGTATTTCTACTACGTGCAGTGACTGCAACCTATCTCCTAAGGCTCAGTGGTGACTCCATGCAATTGCTAATCCTCAGCACGTGAGGAATTCCAGGTAAGAATGGGACTTTTCACATCCCAGAGCAGTCTGCTAGGTCACAGGCAACGTTCAGTATCTGGCAGTTTTGAGTTCAATACCAGGAACTTACCAACTCTTGGAAAAGCTGAACAATTTGAATAAAATGAAAACCAGATGATCTGGAAGTTCACAAGGGGTGAGATAATTTAAAGAGAGATATAATGGTGTCCTCCAACAGAGGGGTTTTTTCAAGGAAAAAAGGTGATATAGAATGGAAAACTAGGTGTTAGATGATCCAGTGCAGCTCAATGGTAACTTGCCTTACTGGAAGGTACTTGTATCATTAAGACTACACCTATTTTAAATACTTTAGTTAACCTGAAAGTGTTTAGACACAAATACTTAAGATTCTGTTAAGATCCATTCTAAACAATGAAAAACAATTACTTCAGCTAAAATGCTTTCATTTTATCTTAATAGCTTGAAAAGCCAATGCTATACTGTTCAAATTAAACAAGTATGGTAGTAATTAAAAAACCCCCAACCTGCTGAGTCTGAAGATCTGTTGATGTTTCTCAGGAGAGCCAAACATCAGAAGAGAAATCTACACCGAGGCTGCACATAATGCTGATTTTAAACAGGCAGCAATTTAAGAATATTCTACTTCAACTGGCCAAGAAATAAATGATTGCCAAACACAAAACTTTTAAGAACTGGCTTTGATCACTTAAACTTTTCAGACTGGTTGGTAGTTAGTAATTATGCAACTATGATTATGCAACCACGTGCATAGCTTGAGCAATGAAACGAGTCCACACTCCCGACCTCCCGTGGCTCATGTTGTTTATCTACAGCACGTTTTCTTACAGTCAATCTCCTCATTTTTCCCAGTTTTCAAGCAGCTAAAGAAATAATGAAAAAAAGAACAAGATCAATCAACGTGTTTGTATTCTATTACACTGGCTTTGAGGTTTGAAACACAAAGAGTTCAAAATGTCTCAGCTCTTATTTTCTGTTTAACAAATAATGATTTCTCTCTGTATCACTAATGGAGCCTGAAATGAAAATGGATTTTTAGTTGAGCTCCTGTTCATACGCTGGTGTCATCATCAATAGCAGCCTCGCTCTAGGAACAAGATTTATCTCAGCTATCCATTACACGGAGGCAAGCTGCTTATAAAAAGCACCGGGTGTATTCCCAGGAGTCCCACAAACAGAACCAAACATCAGGGTTACATAAAGGTTGAGATTCTCTAGAAGTTCACTCATTTGGCTTGTAAACCAAAAACTAGGTCAACTTTGGAGTGGAACTACCTCGGCTACTGAAAGCAGTGGCTTAGCACTGTAATTAGGGTTAAATCCTCATGTAGGTTGAGTTTCTCTAAAATAGCTTAAGCTCACTGTAAGCATTCAAACCCGCGGGTACAACGGAGAACACCAGTGTCTTTAGCACAGGACAAGTGATCTTGTAGGTCTACTACAAATTGCTGCCAAATTTTGCATTGTTTTCCAACACCTTTAAAGCAGGTAAGTAAAATGCAATAGCTCGCCCGAAGCTGACTGCACAAGGTTTATCATTTATAAACTTAGTCTAGGAAAAGTGTCTGTATCAAGGTAATTCAGCTGCCACTTCCCGAGCCCTCGCTCTCTGTGTGGCAGAAGAGATACAGGGCAATTCTTTTTCAAATGCCACATAAGCTGAGCATTTTAAAAACAGCACAGAGTTTTGTTATCGCATCTCTGGTGTATCCAATGGACAGGAGTGTTTGCAGCTCTCTAAAAATATATATATATTGCTTGAAACGAGTTAGAGGGGAAATAAGATTGATGGAAAAAAAAGCTCTTGCAAACGGTTTAAATCCTATCTGTGTTTTTTGCACAAAGAAGAGAGCCTTTAGAGAACCACTCTCCTCCCTCCCTCCACATCTACCATCTAGGAATGAGAGCACTCCCTTCTTTATACCTAGGGGACATACTCATTTTAGGTCTATTTGGCATAAGGAAATGAAAGGACTGAAAAAAAAAATTCAGCAAGGAAACATCAAAGCTGAATTAAGGAGCTTGCTGAGTTCTAATGAATACAAAATAACTTCAAATACAGACTTTCAACACCTTCTGTACAGGGTTTTTACAAGCTCATGACACATATTTATGCCCAAAGTTATTGTTCTACAAATTAGGAAGGTACTTATTCTGCTGAGAAGACCTGAAGGAAATCTGTGAGGAGATGAATATATTCAGCTTTTACCTGCCTACAAAACTGTTAAATTCTCTTAATAACAAGTGCAATTGTTCCAGAAAAAGTCTCTACAGCGAGACAACAACAAAAGATAAAATTATATAAATATGTTTTGTGGTAAACAGAACATAAAGAGAAAACATTCTAGAATTATGCAGATTGTCTGGTATTGTTCCAAATGGCCTGGTTTTTAGAATTTAATCCAGGACATACCTCTTTTCTCAAAAAGGGGTTGCTTAGGTTAATGCAAGGATAGCTACACAGCTGTTAAGAGCATATCCTTTGAAAGCATGTTATAAAATGAAACTGATTTCACAGAGGCCAACTATTTTACTAATGTCAAATATTCTCCATCAAACTAAGCAGTTTATCATAGGATTACAAGAAGATTACTGAAATGCATCATATCAAAAAGCCCTCCCAAAGAGATTTTGACACAGTGAGAGACTGTAAGGAGGAAAAATATTAAAAAAAAATGGTAAAAACCTTACAGACTTTTTACTCACACTTGAGTCTTTGTATCATTGTATTTTTATATTTTCACTAATATAGCAGGTTCTGTACATTATAATAATAGAAAAAA
>VWZY01003176.1:0-82741 GCA_013399075.1 Chloroceryle aenea
CTCTGTGCTTCTTGCGGGTCTGAAACCGGAGGGAAAAGGGCAGAAAATGCCTTGGAAGCGGTGCAGCTTTTTGTGAGTTGTGTCTTTTAAAGGCTGTAAGCGCCAGTAAGCGCTGTAGTCACTACTCTGCTGCCTTGCCCGTGGTCACCACGGCTCTGAGTCTTACGTAAGATGATCAGCGGTTTTGTGGAGCGTGTACTTAAAATACTTGGAATACCCAGCACCACAACGCTGCTGTTTGGTGCTCCGCTTACTTTTAGGGAAGTTGCACGTTGTGCATCATTTGATGTTGCAGTTCTGCTATTTGGAGGTTGCTTTCTCCCTGAAGATCCTTATCTGTTCACACATCAAAATACCTTCCTGTCTAGTTCCTGTTGAGCAGAAGCTGTAATTCTATATGGTCATTTTTCTATATGATGGCCATGTCACTGTTCATCTTCAGGTGTAGGAGGCTTGCTTGAAACAGTTATTTGTAAAGTTAAATGACTGAATAGTACTATTTTGAAACTTCCTATCTCTGTTGTTAACTGTTCCCTATTGGGTAAATTCTAAGTGTATGTTTTTGACTTCTTTTTATGCACGCATGTGTCCAGCACCATAACTTAGCTGACTTCATTGTGCAGATCAAGTAGGTAGTTGATAAGACAAAATAGATGGTTTACCAGGAAGATCTATGTGCTCACAAAATGAAGCAAATAAAAGGAACGTTCCCATGCTGGAAAATAATGCATCTGGATCCTGTGAGTGCTCTAGGAAGGCTGTGTTGGGAAATTAGAATGTCAAGAGTTGGAAACCCCTGGCTGGTATTCTTTGGGTTATTTTCAGGACGGTTCTACGGAGTCATCTAGCAATTTTGGAAGGAATTTCCATGAAATACTTTCTTTTGGATAGCAGGAGAGTCAGTCTGAGTTTTAAGCTACCTCTTCTTTATATTGAAGATGATGTGCTATGTGTTTTATCCAATCTCATTATCCTGATTACTCTCACAGATTCAAGTGGAAATTAGTCATCCAGCCCTGTTAAATGTGGCTGTTACAGATGTGTGTGCAGACATTTAAGTGCATGTAGATTCAGGAGGGAACATGTTTTAGGAACATAAATACTGACCCTTTCCTCTGCCCATGGTTTCCCCCAGTCTAACGTGGAGGCATGTCCCCTGAGCAGTATGGTATTGACAAATTTGAACTGCTTTCTAAGAGTTGAGTGGGAATTAAATGTGGGAGTCCTCTGTAGTTGCTCTGAGGACTTACTCTTGAACGTGCACCTATGGAGCTTAATTTTGGTGTACATCTTGGTTTAAGTGGGTGATGCTGGGATTTGGGAGCTTAAGTGAAAGACAACTTCCCGTGGTCAGAAAGAAATGTAGGTGCTCACTACTTAGCAGCATTAGCATGTAAACAAGGGGCAAAAAAACCCTCCCTTCTCAAAAGGGGTTGTACTTTTACTATGTTTTATATCAGCGTAGGCCTTGTTGTTTCCAAAGTGTAGAGATTCTGCTGTCTGAACTTGTTCTGTCTTCTTAAATGTCTAGTGCTACCAGATGTGGCAGAAGACACAGTTTCTCCAACTAGAGCTCGGACCATGAAGGACTATGAAAACGTAAGCAGATTTTTAATATGACTTGGTGACAGATTTATGGCCAAGGTATTTCTGCCGTGCTGCACGAAGTGGTGACACTGTGGGTCAGGTTCTTAGCTGTGTCTATCAGCGCAGACCTGTTGGAGGTGTGGCCAGCTGGCTGGCTGTGCTTTAGGCCTCCATTTCTTCCCACTGCTTCCAAAACTGGAGACAAGAAGTCATTGTTGAAACTCGCCAACTGCTGCTCTGAAGTTGCGAAATGAAAACTGGCACCCTCTGCTCAAAAGTTCCTTATTTCAGGGAAGCATCGAGTTTGTTTTCAGTTAGACTAGTACGGAATTTGGCTTTTTAATTCCCTGAGTCCTGTGTAATGCCTTTCATCTTTATAATGACGTAGGAGTGTGCTTGGAATACCTTTGTTGTAAACGTCTGGTATCAGTGTGGCAGTTGTGTAGATAAAATTGGGTTTGGCATGTCCTAGAATGTAAAGGAAAACATGAAATTTACTGCTAGATATTAATGGTATTTGTTATTTAGATTGAATAAACCAGCTGCTTACAACTGCTGAATGCTGGTGTGGTTGGGGTATAGCTGTCTTGCAGGATGATTCCCCTGTAAAAAGTTTGACTCAGATTCTTAGGATTACATGAAGAAACTGTAGAGGGGAAAGCAATTAAACATCTCTGAGATGCCTGCTGCAGGCTGTGGTTTGCTGTCTTCAGGGCACGTTCATTCAAGTGTCTGCAGTTCTTAGTGTGCTCCTGTCACTGCTGTTACCTTCCCTGCCATTGCTGTGTTTGAAAGGAGTGCTGCTTCTGAAGTCTTTCAGTTTCTTGTTGTTCTGTCACTCTGAGCAGAAAGCTTTGCTCAGGATTTGTTTGCTTGGCAAAGCCTTGCTGAAGGATGTTTGTCACAGCCGGAGTCTTTCACTTTCTCTTCTCTTTTGGTGTGATGGCTGGAGAACAGAGACACGGCCGTGGCATTCCTGTGTGCTCCAAATCTTTTACTGTGGCGTGTGCTGTCTACCTCGGTCTAGAAATACACATTCTGCAGGTTGTTTATTATCTGCAGTGCTCATTTGCACAGGGGAAGAAGTTGTAGAAGGGAGGAAACAATCTGTTGTTTGTTCTGTGTGATGGAGAGGAGAAAGGGTCTCCCTGCAGATCTCTGGCTTCCTGGAACTACAGACCGTGGTACTTAAAGTGAGCCGTAAAACTCTGGATGCCAACAGTATAATGAAGCTCAAAAACCATTCAAGTAAATGAAGAAGAAACCATTAAACACACTTAAACACAGAGAGATTTCTGTAGCTTCTCTGAGGCTTTAAGATTGCTGGTAGCTGGAGGCTAAGCTCGAGAAAAGGAGCATTTACTTTGTGTCCTTTTGCTGTTCAGCAAGCATGCAGGAGAAGCTGTGCACAGATCCCTGTTTGCACTGATGTCAGAAGGCTGTTCCTAGCCCACTTTAAAACAAATCTGAATTAGCAGATGCATTTCCTGATACTGCCTGTTTGGAGAGGGTTTGTGTATTTATACTGCTGCGTGAGTTTGGTGATCTTTGAGGCTGTGTTTGTTTATAGAGGATATGAGGAGGAA
Organism: Chloroceryle aenea; assembly: GCA_013399075.1. Lineage (NCBI taxonomy): Eukaryota > Metazoa > Chordata > Aves > Coraciiformes > Cerylidae > Chloroceryle > Chloroceryle aenea. The sequence goes on from VWZY01003176.1 coordinate 3,174, forward strand.
GTAATGAAAAGAGTGGGGGCTCTTTGCCTTGAGGCCCAAAGAAAACAGGATGGATGTAGTGGCCCTTGAATGGGCTAAAGGGTGGATCTGTATAGAAAAGGTCCTTCTATGTTTAGATCTGGAGAAGATGCTGAGCTGGATATTTGAGGTGTAGGGGTTTTTTAGTGTTTATGGTGTGTCTCGCTTGCAATACGGGGGGAGCCACCTTGTGATAGAAAATGTGATTACACAGGCAAAGTGAGAGGCATTTCTAATCGAGGCCCTCACTATGGTTTAGTAGATGTTCAGGAGTAGAAAGTGTGATTGGTATCAAGTTAGGGAACTAAGTAATAATATTTCTGTTTGGTTTGGTTTTTGGTCATGTTTTCTTTTCTCCCCAAACCCACTTCAGTTACTGAGTTTTGCTGCCTTGTAAAGTGGCCTCTGCTAGCAGCAATGGTGTTGCACCGTGAAACCACAGCCCTGCTGACTGGTGCCTTTGCATAAAAGTGGCTCTGTGCAGACTGGGAAAGGAGCTAAACTGAGCTAGGCTGGTGGTGTTTGTTACTGTGCTGTCTGGTGTGGAAGGCTCAGTGTAGAGTGCATTGTGTTGTCCTGGCTTGTCAAGCAGTGTCTCTGCTATTTGTCTTCTTTCATTCCATTTTTAAATACAGAAATCAGAATGCACAAAGGAATCAAGACTGTCTTTAAATCTGTAAGTTGAGAGGATTGCCATAAAAATCCCTTTGCTGTGTGAATTTGTTCACATAGTACACATTATCTTTTATTAAGCTATAACTTTTTAATTGTAGTCTGTCTGAATTAACTTCCCTCTGAGAAGTAAATGTTAGAGATGACACTTGTTTCACTTTGTGTAGTCTGTTTTCTTTGCCATATGAAAATGGTACCCTTAAGCATTTTGGTTTAATTCTGTTGCTGCTGAAACAGGAGCAGAATTCAGGTATTCTGAGCTCTTTGGAAGTTGTTCTTTCACTTTTGATTCGCAAACGTGGTGGATGTGTGAAGAGTAAGTAGAAGTCAACTGATGCAGTTTTAGTGTCTTAGGCACTTGGACTTCTGAATGAACAGAGACTGTTAGGAGTGATCTACTGACAGCTTAAAAAATCCAACCCAGAAACTGAACCACACACTCCAGGTCTGCTCTCCCTAGCTGGACACGGTGCTGCACTTGCCAGCCAGGCACGCAGGGTCTAGCACAGTTCTGCAGCCTTGCTGCATTTAAGAAATCCATAATTTCTTTGCTTTCTCTGAATAAGGATTTCAGTTTTGAGCAATATTTTGCACTGGGCTGTGTCACTCGAAGTGCAGAGTTGCGTTGTTTTCATGTTTATATCTCTCTGAATGTTCCTGAACAGTCGTTCTGGTTATTGGGATACCCCCTTACACTCAGGAGGCACCCACTTCAACCAGTTACAACCTGCACAGTTCAACTTTATATCCACTACTGTTTGCAGGCATCCAGCTGGAATTGTAGGGAAGCAAATATTAAGAATGTATGTATTGCTGCTGCTTCTAAAGACAGGCTTCTTCAGCATGTGTGAATGGGCCACGGAGTGTCTGTAGTCAAGTGTATTTTCAGTTGCTTGGATGGTATTTCCTCGTGTGAATAATGACGAGGTGTCTTGCTAGGCAAAGATTATTAAACTGAGGAATTGTTTGCAGATGCAGGTTCTGAGTGCAGTTGCAGAAAATAATCTGAGGTTTCACAAGCCAAATATTTTAAGAACTGTATTGCTAATAATTTTTACAAGTGGTGCTATACTGTTCTTGAAAAGCCTACATAAATATTTTATTAGTAGCTCTGTTACATATTAGATTTCCCTTTGCTGAAAGTGTCTGGCAGGGGACATGAGGCTTATTTGAATGGATGTTTTATGCTTAGTCCCTTAAAAGAAATTTAGAGGGAGACTCCTTTCTTTAATGAAACCATCAATTATGTTCCTGCTTCTACTAGGAAGGTTAAAAATGACAAGCAGGTTTTTTCCTGAAGAATTGCACTGTGAAATATGGGATGGAATGGACATTTTATTGGTGTTCCACTGGGCTCAGGTGCTTTGTGTGCTTGGGGCTTTTCTTCCCATGAATAAGGCTCCAGATCCAAATTACTGCTAAGAATGTTAACCCTGTTCAACATGATGTCCTATAGTTTGTTCAAATTCTGTTTTAGAGGAGAAAGAACTACTTCATATTTTTAGTTTTCAAAAACTCTTTTGAATTCTTTTTGTTTAAAGTCAGCCAATGTTTTAGTACTGAAAGAAGGAATATTCTGAAGACCACTATCTGCACGATAGCACATATTAGATATTTTTAAACAATACTATTTTGTAACTGTTATTTGCTTAAGTGCTAGTGTCTCAGTTTTGCAGCACCAAAAAGAAACACAAGCTAAATGATAGTATCTTACAAAGTCTGTGTGTGCCAGTGTGCCCATATACCTGAAAACTAAAACAAAACCAAGAAACAAAGCCCAAAACGTTCAGAAGGGGTAGGCTGGAGAGGATTTTCTTCTCACTTAGGTGAGGAATGGAAAGGAGGGGAGAAAAAAATTATGACTGGGATGGAATGGTGGGAGAAAAATGCATTCTGTGATATGTGCTGAAGCTGTAGAAGATAGAAACCTGTTGAAAGGCTTGGAGTATCTGCAGCTTCTTGGGTGACACTGTCTTGGAGGGAAGGATGTTTCCTTTTGACTTGGGTGTCATGTGCTGCAGTTATCACCTTGACAACTTGGCTACGTGTGTGTGTATCACCCACACATATGGACACGTTAACCCTGTCCATGTTAACCCTGTTTAGTGGTTCCCATTCTAATCTTGCACTGTAGAGAGCAAAACCAACTGATAGTAGTTTTCACTCTTTATTTTGCTTGCTTTGAAACACATGACATAATTTGCTCAGCTTCTGTCTCATTTCACAGCAAATCACTGATCTGAAAAAAGAGAACTTCAACCTGAAGCTTCGGATCTACTTTCTGGAGGAGCGGATGCAGCAGAAGTTTGATGGTCCCACTGAAGAAATATACAAAATTGTATGTATTGCAGCAATTTATCAGAGTGGTGTTTCTTTCTGAAGAAGGTTTGTGGGAAGGTTACCTGCTTTGCTTAACTTCTGAGCCTTTTTTGTAGTTGGAAACTTTAGGTAACTTTATTCTGTTGCAGTCCTTTTCAGTAACAACCAGTAACACCAGAAACTCCCAAGTTGATCTGCAGCACTCCCTGTGAGAGTAGTTAAGTGTGTGTGTAGGGATTTGTACTGCCAGAATACCATGGTCCTAAATACTTTCTGAAATTTCTAAAAGTCTTGAACCTTGTCAGATATGGATATGCCCTTTAAAAGCTAAAATGTCTTTGTGCTGTTCTTAACCCAATAATACCATATATTTGCGGTCCAAGCAAAAATTAATCTACACAGTGCCAGTAACTCTTGGGTAGGGTGACCTCTGAATTCTCTCCAGACACTTCCCTTCCTTTGTCCTAGAACATTGAGCTGAAAGTTGAGATAGAAAGTCTGAAGCGTGATCTGCAGGAGAGAGAGAAACTGCTCATCAAAGCCTCGTAAGTAGCACTCTATTTCTCAGTGTCTGTTACTTAGGATTTCCAAGATCTTGCTTCTATTTGTTTCTTTTGTTTTTTTTTCTAATGTTTGAGGATGAAGAGGATCCCAAAGTAGTATTTTAAGGGTGCTTGTCTAGAAATTGCTCCATTTATTACAGAAATTACATCTGTGAATTCTTAATGCAGAGTTATGTTGGTGTAGTCATACTGGATGGTGTGACACTGACATTATCCTTTGTTCTGCTGTGTTTTTTTCAGCTAAAGAAATGAGCCCCTAGTTGAGAATGGCTTAGCATTGCTATTGTAGCCAAGAGCTTGATTGTCTCAAAACGTGATGAAAGGGATATATATTTATTTTTTTTTTGACACAGCACTGGATTGAGAAGGAATTACACAAAAAAACTTCTCAGTACTGTTGAGAAAGCAGCTCAGAACTAATTCTTGTGGGTTTTAGTGATGTAGAAATGCATACCCTTGAAATTCCTGCTTTACTGTTAGAACCATTTCTAAATTAGTATTTCTTTTAAAAGAAGTGACTTAGTGGTTCCCTACAGCATGGCAAGGTGGAATATGCCTTGGGGAGGGAATGAATGACAACAGCCTGTCACACTGCTTCCTTCTAGATGTCTAGTTCAAAACTAATCCATCCTGGCAATGACTGGCAGCCACTGATTGCTACACAGGCCTCAGTTTCCCTGGGATTTTTTTCCCATGATGTTGAATTGTTACCAGTTAGCCTTTTTTTTTTTCAGTAGTTTTTTTTTGTCTAATTTCCAGTAGATCCCGAGGACCAGATTGATTTTCATTTGTCTCTCCAAGTATCTGTCAAAGGGTATTGCTGAGCTTTGGATGGAATCTTGCCCAAGTTAATAACAAGAAGCAAAATTTAGGGGAAAGTCAGCAACAAGTGGTCATCCTTTCATTAGTAAGGAAACCTTGTTCTGTTCTTACAAGGTATTACCAGCTACTGCAGAGGCATTTGGAGAGATCTCAGCAGCTACTCATCTTCAGTTTATGCCAGTGCTGCTTTCTGTAGGAAATACAACTGTACCAAAGGCTTGAGACTGCATCTGGAAGCTTTAAAAAGATGAAGGCAATATTACACTTTTTCATTATATGTATATATATAAATATATACATGTAGTGCTTATTTATCCACTGTGACAAGGCTGGTGTGTGAACTCTCAGACTATGCCACCAAAATTGCTATACAGAGTATAGATGTTGGTATTTAAGCTTAAAGTGACAGCAGCAACAGATAAACGTGAAGGTGCTTGTGGATAATCTGTCAACCACCTGGACTTTAAATGTTCTCCACTTTGATATGCAATGGGATTTCTCTGTGTTATGGTCTTTCAGTAAGGCAGTTGAAAGCTTGGCCCAAGGTGGTGATGCTGAAATGCAGCGTGTGAAAGAAGAGGCACAAAAGAAGATGCAAGAAATGGAAGAAATCATGACCAGCAGAATAAATGTTTTGGAGGAGGTGAGTGGCTGAAACTGCAGGAATAGTTAGAAATCACTGTTGTCTTTGTATTACTGTCTGAGATGTGGTACTGTGATCTACTGATACTGTCAGAATTGTTCCAGCTTTCCTGGAAAAATAGGCAGTGAAAAACCAGAGCACTGGGGAACCAACTGACCAACCAAAAAAACCCAAACCCATACAAGAAAAGGGAAGATGATTTTTAGCTGCTCTTGAGCTAACAAATATGAGGGTAGCAGTTCTTCAGGGAAGTTGTACCTGTTGTCACCTTTCTGCCTTCCATTCTCCTGTTCCACCAGATTACTATTAACAGTGTCTTTCTTTTAATTCCTTGCTGTCTGTGGATGAGGTGGTTTATTCCTGTATTTATTGTTGAGCCATTGCTGATATCTTTACCAGGGAGCTGCTTTGTGTTTTCTTTTTTTTTTTGGTAAAGTGTAAAGGCAAAACATGATGAATGGTATGAATAACATACTTCCTCAGTAGCAAGGAGAAATTCAGTTTCTTATAAAGAACAAGTTTGATATTGAATGCCCTGTGCTGGAAATGCTTGTGGCAAGCTCTAGAAATACATAAGCTCGTGATTGTTTTGCATTGTTGACTGTGTACATTTGTCTGGTGGGGGGGGATTTTATAGCTCTGTTTGTGAGGGGGAGACAGATGTTGGTGCTCTTTCTGTAAGTAAATAGAAACAGCACAAGTGGGTACATTCCAGTATTTGCTTTCCCATCCCTAAAGAGTGAATTGGTCACAGAAGGGGTTAGTAGCAATATCCTGGTGGTATTTTCTGTCAGAATGATTGAGCAGTATTCATAAAGCAGTGGGATCCTTCAGGGAGGAGGAGAGGGGCATCTCCACAACCTTTTTATTGGTTTAGTGTAATTGGGATTTCTCAGAGCATTCTTTCTGCTGTTGGATAGGTTCCTAAATTACTTATCCTGTACCAAAACAGCCAGACCAGTGTTTCTCAGATCCAACAAGTAGAAGGGTAAATATACTGCTCTGATGGTGATACAGTATTTTCTGTAGCCTGAAACAGTGGTGGCCTCTGATGTTGACATCTGATAATTTATTCTTCTGAATGTAAACACTGCAGTGTGGTATTAGTCACTTGTTTATGTAGCACTGTATAATTAGATTCAGGTAATGCTGATGAAGATTGATTTTCTTTCAGAGTTTTTGATTGAAAGATGAATGTTGGCAGAAGGGCTTTTCAAGAGGAATTTGAGTGGTGAAGCCTAATGGTGAAGGACTTTCTCCTCTCCCTCCCCTGAAGAGATAGGCTTTTTAGTATACACTTGAAGGAGAGAGGAGACTTGCTTGGTAGGCTACAAGGAGGCTTGTATTTCATAGAAAGCAAAATTCAGTGAGTGCAGCAGGGAAGGTTACAATATAGAAGTGAAGATCTGAAACAAATTCTGTGTAGTGTGTGTTCTTCATCTCCATGAATTAGGTCACTCAGAGGAAGTTGACTGGACTCTCTGGGTGTTATCTCTGTTTCCATTGCTGTTCAAGAGAAAAATGTCTGGTTCACTTCATCAAATCTTACAAAATATTATAAATGGTGTTGGGAAGAGTTCCAATTAGCTACAGTGAGCCTGTGAATATTAATTTAATCTCTGATTGAATAAAAAAGCCTTTCTAACCTCTTTAACTTTAAAGTGTAGCAGTTTATTATGATGGTGGTAGGACAGTAGGACAAAGCCAAATTATAGGAGCTAAATTAAAGCCATAGCACAGAGGCACTTTTGTTTCTAGTTCTGCTATCGGTTAGGGTATTTATCTTATTTCTTTGAAACAAACTTCCCTTATTATATACCACAGAAAATGGATTAATCTTGAAAATGCAGACACACACAGTTCGGAAGCATTTGCAAAGCACTTAAACTACTTGATAAAAGTTGCTAAATTAAACATACCAACATATGTTTGGTAGAGGAGACTTCAATATGTGAAAAATGGTGTGAGTGTTTTGTTCTTCTAGGCATCAAGACTGTGTGTTTTTATTCCAGAATCTTAGAGCTGCCCAGGAAGATGTGGAGAAAGCCATTGCAGCGTCAGAGAAGGAGAAAGCTCTGAGAATAGCCACTGAGCAGAAACTTTCTTCAATTATGAATGCCACTGTAAAGGATGCAGATGTGGTTACAGGACCTGAGAAGGACAGGTCAGAACTCTTGCCAGGGATGTTTCTAACTACTGGAATTCTTTATTGTTCAAGTGTGAAGAGTTGACATGGATATAGGTTTTAATTTGTTTGATTCTACCCTCCCAGTGTTACTGGCCATCTTATCTTATGAGCAGCAGCACAGTAAACAGCTTATGTGCTGTATGTTACCAAAATACTATTTAAAAGTTGTCTGGAGGTGTAAAAGAATCAATATGCATGTGTCATGAGCGTGTCCTTTACAGCACCTTTGTAACCCTGCTGACTTACCTGCTGCTTGCTGCTCTCTCTCACCATTGCTGAGCAGAACTCGACTCTACTGTTTGTGTTCCCTTACTGTGTTCAGGGTCTTTATGTGCTCCTCAGCCCCAGGGATGTAGTTGAGGTTGGTAAACCCAATGGGAAGAGAAAGGTGCTGTGTCTGAGCATCAGGGTTTGGTTGTGCCTTGCAAAGCGCTGGCTTTGCTTTGTTTGGCAGGTAGTGGGGTCTGGGAATGGTTCGATAACTTCAGGTGAGGAGAACAAAAAGTCAGCTTTCAGTAATTTGGAGGGTTTGGTTTGTTTTTTAAGATACTTAGTATACAATACATGTCTGGCAAGCCTTAGTGTAAAGTTTAGGTAGTTTGAGATTCTGAGCCTGGAGTAGAGATCAAAATATTGTTATGATTCCTTATACTTTGGAGTATCCTTTCCTGTCCGTTCATGACTGAACCCTGCAGGTAACTGCTCTGTGAGTAACTATGTAATTGCTCTACCCTGGTAACAGAAAGTTGTGTTGCCTGAGGCTTTCACTTCATAGGTTTTGGTGTTACAGCAGGACCAAAGCAAGGTTTGCAGTGTTTTCCAGAGAGTATTTTATAAAAGCATGCAGATTGAAAACTGCAGATCTGAAATCTGCAGTGGCATAAAATTATGAAGCCATTCTTGTAAGTTTTGATCCTGCACTTTATGTGCCATGATGGTAATTTTAACCTGGCTCTCAGGTTACCTCCCTCCTTTCCCTTTTCTCTCACACCCCCCTCCCATCTCTCGCACTCTTTGTTAGTCATCTGTGTGAACACAGTTGCTCTCCTGAGTGACTTGAGCTGGGAAGGAGTTCTAACACCAGTCCCTTGCAGAGGTACTGTAGCTGGTGTGAAAAACAGTGCTTCAAGTGTGGAAACAAATTATCAGGGTTGGATCACTGAAGTGAAGGCTGTGTGGAATATGATGAAGAATGTCTTTTCCCCCCGCCTCTCTTCCCCCTCCCAGTGATCCAGTGTTCACAGAATCTTCTATAATTACATGCTGGTAGATCAGTTAAGTGTTCACAGGACCAGGAATGCATTGTGCTAATGGAAGAAACGAGTATTTGAGTTCTTGAAGTGAATCAAATATTTATGTGCAATGCTTTAAACTTGTCTGGGAGTAGCATGTCTAGAATTCATATTGTGTTAAAAAGATACTTTCACCATCTAGGACACAAAATACTAAGCATCTCAACTGGTGTTGTGGAGATTTGAAATGGTACTGGAGGAAAGTAAGGATGAGCACTTTGCAGATAGCTCGACCTTGTTTGTTGCTTGCTTTCAAGTTGTGGCACCTGTTCTGGTTTCCCTGGAAAGGAAAGGGGTTGTGAAAGCACTCCTGTAAATTTTACAGGCATTGTCTGGAGTCTTCTTCAGCTAAGGTTGTCTGCAAGATTTACTGCAATGACTGGAGAATTGATGGTAGATGATGCAAGATTAATATCAAAACTTTTATCATTTCAGACTTATAGAGCAACTGAAGCTGTCAGTGAAAAGTAAAGAAGCTATAATTCAACAGCTTGAAGAGGAGAAATCTCAGAGTGGATCTTGTGATGGGAACTTACCAGCAGAAAAAATCAGAGAACTTACCATTGCTTTGAGGCATGAAAAAGATAGTGAGATAGAGGTGAGGAAACTGAGCAGTTCTGTTACGAATCTCCTGTGGCATAGGTTTGTAAATGTTTTGTGTGTGACAGTATGTGAATGACTTGAGCCAATCTGAACAAATGTTCATCTCCTCAGTTATTCCCTCCCTTCCTTCTCCTTTTCCTCAACATTCATTGGTTAGACTGGTTTTGTGGTCAGTTCACCCTTATTATCCATGCTTACCATTTATTCATTGGGAGTTCTTGTTTCCAGTTGACTTTATGCCTGTATTACAGATACTGTGCAATTGCTTTACAGAAGTATACATAAAAACTGTTCAATGTTAATAGATCCCTCAATAGGTGACCTAACTTCTGTGGAAGTTAAGAATGTGACAAGTTTATTTTTGGCTGGTAACTCTACTGTTACCTGGAGGAAGAGCTGTGGTAAGGAAGGTGGGCATAAAAAACCCTGATGAAATAGAGTGAAAGTCCAGCCTTAAGCTTACAAAAGGTACCAAGAGTCAGTCTTTTATTTCCCTTTGGCTCTCAACGGGAAGATGGATCTCCTGCAAGGTGAAATGTGGGAACAGGTCATAAGGCTTGTCCTTTTTGTTCCCCTATTCAAACAAATAATTAAAGCTGTCAGAATTAAGAAAGCAATTGTGGAGGCTGTCGTGCTTCTGAGACATTTTCTTCTCTTTTTGTTTTGCAACTTAATACTGATCAGTACCTACGTGCTTTCTTTACGTCGATAATAGGCAAGAGAACCTTCTATGCTTGGACTGATCAGTGAAATTAAAAGTTTTCAGATCTGGGTGCTCTTGCAGTTAGATTGATATGCATCAGAAAAAACTACCATGGGTTCACAAGAATATTTGCAAGTCAAGGTGAAAAGAGGGTCATCTTGAATCGTTGCCCAGGAGGAGACAGCGCGCGGTCATTTTGGAGTGCACTACTGGAGAAAAGTCTGATGGCCACCTTTGCACAGCTCTGTTTTTATATATGATTCAAAAAAAGAGTCTGTAACCTTCCCAAGGAAAAGTGCTAATTAAAACCTCCCGAGATAAAAGCATCTTGCTGACATGGATAAATGTCACATAATAATGCATTTTTATTAACTTGGCAGGTGCAGTTGTCCTGTCTCATGGAAGAAAATGTTGTGTAGGTGTTTTTGTTGGTTTGGGGTTTATTTTATTCTTAATTTGTAGAGGCTCATACTGTGCCCAGGTAGATTTGTAGACTTCCAGGAAGCAACCAATTCAATATATTCCTGCCAGAAGGTATATACTAAGCTGTTGGGTCCTCCCTGCCCAAGGTTTTTAAACTCATTTTCCTTTGTGTTAATGCTTAGTGAGTTACATTTGTGTTTAGAATTAATTTACTTGACTGTAACAACTGTTTCATTCTTACAGGCTATTAGAATGGAGCTTAAAAATCAGAGAAGTTCCTTTGAAAAAAAAATTCAGGTAAGTTCTAGTTCTCTTTCCTCAACCACTTCCAGTGCATGTTGGGTTCTCTTCTGTTATACCCTCGTAGATAGAGAGGCCGTGGCTCAAAAGGAAGCAAAGCAAGTCCACTGGTAAATTATCTTTGATGTTAGATGGCAGGAAGGTTGGCCTTGGTTTTGAAGCAATTTTCAGTACAGCTGAGAGGCAGACTCATCAAATACTGAAGCTGATACTGATGGCCAGCCCATGAGCTTAGGCTTCTTATGCTATATTCCAGGCACATCTTTAAGAAGATGACTTGCAGTTGGGGACTATATTTTATGTTAGTAATCTGAGTAATAAGATACAAGAGCTCTGTGAGAATGTACTTATTAATGTGCAGCTATAGTATCTCGTAGTGGGAAGTTAATGCAACTTTCACATAATCTAATTTAGTTACTTCAAGAAGAGCTACAAGAGAGAGAAAATGAGCTTGCTGTTGAAAAGAAGAATGGTTTGAAAAGGGATAAAACCATTCAAGGGCTAACTGTTGCACTAAAAGCAAAGGAAAAAGAGGTATGATGATTATGATCTTGCTGGTTTGTTGAACTATAATTGGGAGGGGAATGTGTGCGTAGTGTGTGTGGCAGGGGTTGGCTGATCTCACTGTAGTCATTAAGAGGCTTCTAGAGTGTCCTTAATCACTGCTGTTGTATCTGTAAGCAGTTCTGTTTATCTAGGGTTTGGGTCTTGGACTGGAGGAGAGAGGAAAAAGGTACTTAATTGATACTTTCTCCCTTAAGAACTTTGAGGAAAAATGTTTTCAGTTGCACACTGTTTTTTATCATCTCTGAGCACCACTTAAAAGGTATGAGAAGTATGTTATGTTGTTGAGTAAGTGGAGCTGTCAGAAGGACAGCTAAAACAGGAGAGGTCAACATCAGATGAAATTCAGATGATGTGGAAGAAAGGGAAATATTTACCTTGAGTGATAGGCAGTCTAGTAAGTGTTGTAAAAGAACAAGAATTTCTTTCTACGAGATGTATTATGATGTATCTGGTGGTTTTGTTCTTTAAAGTATTTGTTTTGTGTAGTTGGATGAATGGATAATGAGATGGGATAGCTATCACTGAATCACCATCCCTTGGAAATAACTTTTTCTACATAGTATTCATTTTACTTTACTTAAAGAATGAGGATCTCTGTTCTGAAATTGAAGATCTAAATGCTTCATTGGCCAAGGCAAGAGAGGCAACTCACAAGGCACATGTCCAAAAATTTAAGGTAAGAAGCAGGCAATAAATGTGGCTTCCCCCATCCCTGCTCCTCCCCTCTCCATAATTCCACACAGCACGCGGTGCTTTCTGTCTTTGGCAGTAGATGAATGGAGATTATTCTAAAATATTGTTTAAAATGTGTTTTTTTTCCTTAAAAAACCCCCAAACCCGAATAAAATTAATTACATGCTAGTAATCTGACATTGTAACACTCTTACCTTGTTTTCTGAACTTTTTTATTCTCTGACAACTGAGAATTATTATGGGAAAAATAAGGAAAAGGAAAATGAGTTAGACACAGATAGCTGAGGAGCTGAGATGAGCTTGAGCTTTCTTTGTTGACCTAAGAATGATTTGTGCTTTCTTCCAAAAACATGGTAAGAGCATGCTCTTCATGCTGAACTGGGCAGGAGACACTCGTTTGGATTTATTTACATAGTAATGTGAAACCACTGTATGTAAAAGAGTGGAATGATGTGTGAGGAGGAGAAAGGACTTTATCATGGTAATCTATGCATTATAAGGGTCTTAAAAAATGGAAGACAGTAAGAATTTGATAGCAAAATAGACAACATAGAATAGTTTGGGTTGGAAGGGACCTTAAGGATCTTCCAGTTCCAACCTCCCTGCCACGGGCAGGGCCACCTCCCACTGCAGCAGGTTGCTCAAAGCCCCATCCAGCCTGACCTTGAAGACCAGGGTTGGGGCATCCACAACTTACCTGGGCAACTTGTTCCTGTATCTCACCACCCTCACAGTGAAGGAACGTAGTGTCTTTTGTAATGCTTTCAAGCTCATCTAAAACCAACTCTGATAAAACTGACCACTACTGATAAGGGGCTGTGGTGAGCCTCCCATGATGCCATTTGTTCATCCACTCGGCAGGAATGGAAGAGGTTGATACACTTGCCTCTGAAGTGCACACAACTGAAGTGACTGAATACTGGGTTTTGACGTTTCAGAGTCTGAGGGAGTAGTAATATTTAGTTCTCACAGAGCCCCTCCAACAATCATTTATGTCACTTCAGACCAATTTTTAAGTGTTGAGAAAATATATCCTCTTCCTTCTTCAGCTCATTTTGCCCTGGGTGTGAATCTATAGCTTGTGTTTGCTTTTTCATACTGTGGAAATCCTGCTTAGAAATATTACTCTGATTTTAACCTTTTCATTTTTGTGAGAGCTTGCTGCTTTTAAAAAAGTTCTAAGTTTAAAAATTGTGCAACTAATCCCTCCTGTCCACAGAATCCATATTGCACTGTGGGTGACAGAGCAAGCCCTTCTCCTCATTACTCTGCTCCTTAGCTCCAAAGTTGAGCTGAAGGCAGCTCTCTGTGAGTAGATCATAGCTCACTGCTCCTGTCATCGCGCGTTGTGAACTCAGAGGCCAGTTGTAACACTATGTGATGGGGAAGCACACAAGTCAGACTTGCTATTTCATATCAGAAATACTCTTCTCACTTGGCAACTTCTTGACCTAGTCTGGATTCAAACGGACCCAAAGCAGGCAGCTGTTTGTAACAGGAGCTTTGGGAACCAGTAATATTATTACTATGATCCTGTTTGCACCGTGGACTCCTTTGCACGTCAACCTTTATCTAATTCTTAATTATCCCATGCTGGATGCTGTTGAAAGCTGCATTACAGCACTGCAACACTTTCCCTCTTGCAACTGTCATTTCACTGTTTTTGCACCACAGTTTTGAAGTACTGGAAAGAGGTGCAGGGGAGTGGGTTTGGTTGCTACAGGAGTGAAGTCTTCCAGTCTCTACACAATACCCTTCTAGAACTTGAATGCTGCTTTATGTTTCAGGGTGCTGAGGATTATCAAGCTCTTTTGATGGAGAAAGAGACCCTCTTAGCAGAGCTGCGTTCAGAGAACCTTACAAAGGATGCTGAGAACCGTAAACTACAAAGGAGGATTAAACGGACCGACCAAGAGCTAAAGGATCTGAATTTGGAAAGAGAGAAAATGGAGAAGGAGCTGGATGAAGCACAACTACAGAAAAGCAGAAGTGACAAAACCATTAATGTTATTATCACTTTTTTCCTTTATTTCATAAAGTTTAAAAATAATTTAGCACTGCTAGCATGTCCTTTGCTAGCAAATGGAGAGGTTTGAATCTGAATCATTTGGGGGAAGGTGAATGCATTTGCCTAAATCCAGTGTTCAAAAGAACGTGGCTGGGAACATTCTGGCACACAGTCTACACAGAAAAATATCTTTAAATAAATATAATTTTGATAGTCTTAGGTCCTAGAAAGAAATCATTAGGCTTCTAAGTGATAAATGGTTACTGATGGTTTCAGTTTTTCTGATGGGAGAATCTGAACATGCACGACAATCTACATCTTCTGTTTCTGCTCTGGTTTCCTTGTTACATGTCTATCCATTCTCTGAAATTACACTTCTTCAATTAAACTTCCTTTCAAGTTCTAATGCAGAACAAGAGTAGCCAGTTATTGCAATTTTAAGCCAAATTTCAGCTTGCTTTTTTGCTATCGTAGCAGGATCACTATAAAAGCTGCATATTTAATAATTTCTGCATGTAAAATTCCCAAAGTGCAGTCTTAGCTGATCACAATTTAACCTAAAAATGATGTGCTGTATCCGTTCATTAATTTTGCTTGCCTCAGATTCTGTTCAGGGTTTTTTTACCTTGCTGTAGGCGTTTAGATAAAGCACTTCTGCTTCCAGCACACACAGCTCATGCAGCAGAGTGATCAGGTTTTTCCTTCTCTTCCTTTAGGGAAAGAAAAAAAAAAAAAAGGATGCACCTACTGCTCCGTGTTTGACATAAACCAACCTTGTCGCGTGCATGTCTTGTCATGTGGATTTTTCTAAAGTCTCTTCACCATCATCTCCATCAGGGCAGCATTTGCATAACCAGTAGAGTCCTTCCTGCGTGCAAAGTCTGCCCCTATTCAGTGAGGGATTAGTATCCTGCAATATTAAATTACATAAAAGATTAAATGAGCTTGTCTTTATTCAGTGGATGTTTTGGTTCAATTATTAAGTTAAAGACCTTGATGGAGCAGGTGGATGTGGCAATTGCTGTGCCTGCAATATCACTTAAGATCAGCAGAGGGATCTCTTTACCTACGAATGTCTAAGTTCTTTCCCTCTCTCCTGCCCCCAATTTAACTTGCATTTTTGGTTGATTGTCAACTGTGGTTGGGCTGTCGTCACAAAGTCTCTATCTTTGGTGTGCTTTGAAATGTCTTCAGGGTGTTGAGGTTAAGGAGAGAAGGAACAGATCACTCCTGTCAGTAAAACAGCCACAAAGAACATATTTTATTGATTTAATATTTTATATTTAACCGTCTTCTTCAGAACTTTTTTCATCTTTCAGGAGAGCTAGAATATAACACTGTAAAGGAAAGAAGGGAAAAATAGGACTGAGGAGGGAGTCGCCAGGGGATTCAAAGTTACTTGTGCTACAGAAGCCTATTTGACTCCATTATGTCCAAGTTTTTCATGTAAATGACAAGCTCCTTGGGGAAAAGCATTCCTGCCAAAAGATGAGCAGTCTTATAAAAATTATACCCCTAACCTATTTCCTACTCCTTGCAGAACAGCTGCTTCAATTTCAGAGCTGCTCGTACACTTGGAGACAGAGACGTTGCCTGTGAAATGTTGCCCATTAAATAGTAGAGACGTGGGAGTAAAAAAATATGCTGTGATAGTTTGCTCTTTGACAAATAGAAAACCACTTCTCTGATCTGATGCGAACTTTTTATGAGGAAGCCTTAAAAATTCTGTTCTATTTATATTCCAAGATACCTATTTGTCGGTGTCTCTATATTGTAAAAATAAAGGGAGAGAGAATGTGCATAAGCTGTAGAAAATGCTCTCAACATCTGTACTGAACCTGCCATCTTAGCAGGGAAATTTTCCATGGCTTTTCATATCCTGTAATTGGGGTAATCCACACTTTTGCATATATAGATTAGAAAATCCCACCCAACCATTAAACCCCAAACAAACAAAAACTGAACCACACACCTTAGAGATCTGGAAAAAAGAACTGCTGCCCTGTTGTAAATTTGGTTTCTCTGGAGGTGACTTGAAATTGAAGAATGGTATACTAAATTAATTAGTTGATAATCATAATTAATGAGCTGATCATCCAAATCCCACTCTGCCCGGTGTGAGGAGTGTAGGTGTTAGTGAGCAATGTCCCTGCCTGGGGGTGGGTGGGTGTCCTGGCTTTTATAATGTCAACTTTAAAAGCAAAAACTCTTCTGTACTTTCCAGAAACTGCTGTTGAGCAGAAGTTCAGCATCACTTTAAGCTCTTTGAAACAAGAAACTTAGATTTGTATGTACAATCGATGAGGAATAAACAACAGCTCATCCTTAATGGTGCTTGTGACCACCACGTTACTTCATCTAGAACAGACTCGGTGCTTCTTGGTCGAAGAGTTTGTTCAAATTTACATGATTAAACACTTTACCTATCTCTTCTCTCTCCAGGCCTAAATGTAGTCAATTAGTGTATGTTTACTAGGTATTCATATTTGATCAGTTGGTTGGGGAAATGCAGAATAACTCATTAGGCAGGATTTATTATTTAGTCTTCCTACCTGTAGTTTAGCCTGAGGGGGAGGTTTTGGAGCTTCACAACTTAATTATTCACCAAACCGTTTTCCATCTGACAGGGAGGGGAGGCATCTGCTCCACTCTTACACATTACAGTGTTTCATATTTATTTTTCATAGTTCAACTATCATTAATCATAGAAAGTCTCTGGAGGAAAAAGGATGGTGGAGGGAATTGCAAAGTTTATGCTCTGAGAACTGTAGGTACCACGTTACCCTTGCAGCTTGGATGTAGAGACACCACAGATTGGTTAACCAGTTTGAGCAGCCTGCTGTAGTGATGGAGGGGTAATTGCCTGCCTTGGCAGTCCCCCTCTTCTCTCAACCACAGCCACAACAGTTGTGCTGCTTTAAAGGCAGAGCCATAGTTTCTGTACCTGACGGGGGCTGAACACCAGAACAACTGAGATTAGATACTAGGGATGTAGAACTGTCACTGAAGCAGCATCTTTTCTATCTGTGCATGTCTGTCATCTTCTTAAAGCTCTCTATGGTTTTCAGAAAGAGAAGTCACAGAGTATTGGTCACTTGAAGCTATAGGGCAGGTCAAAAGTGTCCCTTCGATGTTTAGTTACCTAATGGACAATGTATTTGCTTAAAGCCTCTCAGTGATATAATCGTTTAAAGCCAGTGTAAAAATAGAAAGCCAAGGAGTGAACTTTGCAGTGCAGTGAAGATCACAGAGCTGTAGTTGCTCCTTTGCTTCCAATTCTTGTGTTGGATATGAATAGGCTTAGTGTGACCCACCTGAAGAGCTCTGTAACTGGAAGCCAAAAGACTCTTGGGGTTATCAGACCTTACACTACTTCCAAACTAGCTGCTCTACACTGCTGTTTATATTTGTAGTTAGCAAGAAGTAGAAACCTGTTTAAGGGTTTGTGTATAGAGACAAAACTCGAACCCATTTTGGCAATTCTTCAGGTTTCTTAAGCAAGTAGTTGTTTTGGTCCTAGAAAAAATGGATTGTATTAGTTTGCAGAACTGAAGGTGTGAGCTTCATCGTCCTTTGAAAAGGAATGATGGCAGAAGGGGGTTTGGGAGCTGTTAGGGGTTTTCAGCTGTATTCTGGTATGAAGCTAAAATTAAGCGAGTAAAGCAAAAGGCATTGTAAATGACCCTTTGTATTTGATGTGCAAAATAAACAGGAATAAAATACTGAAGTAGTAAAATGATGTTAAGAATTTGATGTGAACCTGCATGAAGCAAGGTAATTAAGTCAGGAAAAGGACGTAAAACAGTTTGTAAAGAGATTGCAATTAAAGTGTCACCAGTACTATTTCTTTATACTTAGAATAAAAAACAACTATTGAATTTTAAATCCCAGTGGAGGTAAAAGTAAAGTTTATAGGTGACTACCATATGGACAAACTATTTGAAGAGCTCATGATGCTTCATAAACGGGCCCTTTTGGGGAATAAATGGAGAACATTTATTTTGAGAGGTAGGCTTTGTTACCTGGCTCTTTGAGGCTGAAGAGAAGTTTAGCCAGTATGACGTCTGCTCTAAGTTTTAATTGTTTAATTTCAGAGAAGGGCTCCTTTGTTAGAAGTTTTCACTTCTCTGTTTCCACACAGTCCATGCAGTAAAAGCTTTTGATCATCTTTCAGAGGAAAGCTTATAAAATGAGGGGAGTGGGTATGGAAGCTACACCTCCTTCAGTTGGCAGCGTTGGAACTTCCAACAGATCAGCTTAAGAGTTCAAAGTGGCACAAACAGTGGTGGCAGGAGTAAAGCTGGAAGGATAGAGAAGACAGGCTATAGATTTTTCTTCTGTTTGTGGCCTTGCATATTTTTCACTCTGGCTGAGAACTGACAATTAATTATATGCCAATAATTTAATATATATTTATCAATGTAGAGATTGTCTCAGTTCATACCGAAACTAAGGGATAGAAAAATTGTTTGGCATTATTGCTTGGAACCCAAGGCTTTATTGGATGGTCAGACTTTGCAGCCTGATAGCTAGCCATGTTTTTCAGATGGTGGGGTTTCAAGTGGACTGGAAAAGGACCTGTAGGAGCACAGAGGAGAGTGCTGTTAATTGTGGTGTGCATCGAGTGCATAACTTGCAAACCAGGAGATGGTGCTTTTCACACTGCAGTAGTCCACGTTGATCCTGAGAGATCTCACTTGCCTTTGCACTTGCTACTGCATAAGGCTGCTGAAAGAGATTGTTTCTGTGTTTTAAAAGCAAAATGGACAAGCAGTGTATGTTTTGCTGATGGGGAGCTAAGATGTGGAGATGATGCAACTAATCCTGGAGCTGCAGAAAGTCATTAACAGAGTCAGAATCAAGATCAACTTCTGTTCACAACTTCTAATCCTGAGGCTGACCGGATCGGTCAATTGAAGTTGTGCTCGTCAAAAGAAAATGTTTTAACATTTCTGACCTTTTGTTTGATGCAGAAGTAACTGGTAATACAATGTTAGTGCAAGAATTTCTATGATGTGATAAGAAAAAGAGCAAATGACAAACTGAATCACCCGTAACCAATTTCCTCCCATTTCTAGCAAGGGAGTAAATTGACTCAGAAGAGTGTTCATTCTGATGGCAAAAATACCTACGTGCCCCAGCCCTGGAGCCCAGCTCTTCTGTATGAAGAGCATTTAAACAACAGCAACCTAGATTTTTAGAAGAGAGTGCTCACACGTTCATCTAAAAGTTTTATTTCTTTAATTGTATTCTTTGATGCCAAGAGAAAGATACTGGTTTAAATGCATTCTCCAGACTAGTTGATGATAAGAGGAAATTAAAGCAGTAGAAAGTTAAGCTAATAATGTGGGTTGTCAGTCTTCAATGTTTTTTGAAGTTGATTTGCTAAATGTTCCATTGATTTTATTTTTTTTTCCTAGGACCTTAGAAATCAACTCGAGAAATTACATGGTGAAATGACTGAGAAAGAAAAAGCAGTTGAACATCATTACAATATTCTTTTGAGTGAAAGCAGTCAGAAGTTGCAGAGCCAAGAACTAGTGATCAAGCAGCTAACAGACAATGTCAGTCAGAAAGAAATACTGCTCCAGGTAGGTAGACTACGGTTGAAATGGAAGATGGAAAGTTACAGTTTGGTTTTTTGTATGAGGAATTATTACAAAAATCACATTTGTATTTGGAGTTGCTGTTGATTTTGATGATAATCCTTCACTTTTGATACTACTGTATTTGCAGAACAGACATTTAATTATAGAGTGTGTAGCGTTCTGCAGGATTTCTTGTTAGGGTTTTATGAAGCATATGGACAGAGGAGGAAGAAAGCTTTGCTAATCCTTAGGTAGAGTTTTCACCGTTGTGGTAAGATACTTTAAAAGTGCCTGTGATTTTCACTTGATTGTGCAGAAACTAGAAGTTGGGGAGCAGGTATAGATACTGAAATATTTTATCTTCTGTTTTGGAGCCAATTCAAAATGACATATGTGAGAAGGGAGCTGCCTGAATGTTAATGGACTCCTGCTCAGTTGTTTTTTTTTCTAACTGGAGGTATAATCCTGAAAAGTACTGATGTTAACTCACCCAGCAATGCAAAGAGGAACATTTGAGGTTGTTCTATTCCTGGAGCTTACGGTGCATCCCTTTACTTAGGCTTTAATACTTAAGAGCTTGGATACCAAGCATCTGTTGGATCTTTTCTTTGCCTCTATTATGTGGAATTGAGTTCTTCTTTTACAAGATGCATAAAGAGTATGTGCCAGATCATCCTCGGATGATCTTCTTGGGAATTTTGTTTGTCTACTTTGCAATATAAAACTAGAGTAAATTTTGTAAAACTGTCTCATTGTTTTCTTTTGTTAGAAACTTGATGGAACAGTTAAAGAAAAGGATACAGAATTGCAGGAGCTCTTGAATAAGTACAAGAACCTTCTAAGAGCCAATGAAGAACTTGAACTGAAAAACGAGGGCTTAGTAAAGGAAAAATGTGCTGCCCAGTCTCAACAGTCAATCATCAGAATAGTCAGAGAGTTAGAGGTGAGTGTTTCATAACTGATCATTTGCAGATAAAAACCTTTATTTCAAACTGAAGACAATTTTGACTTTGGCTTCAAAGGCTCATCTAGGCTGTAATTCACCCTTGAGGCAAGGGGCTGGTTTTCCTTTGTATCAGTAGCATATCAAAATGTTCTGTATTATTAAAAAGATAACAATGGCTTTGTTGATAATTGTGTCGTGTGATTGTGGTGACCTGGTATTGAACCCTAAAGAGTTTATATGGCACTACTAACCTTTTTACCCTCAGAAAGTGTCTAAAATGTTTTGCCTGCCATAAAGGGAGAGTGTTTTGTGGTCGTTAGAGCAGACGAATTTCCCTGAGTGGGAGGATATCTGTGTTTCTGAGGAGAGGTGCAGAGGAGAGCTGGTGTATTTCTGATAGATAAGGAGAAAGATTGCAGAGCCAGTCACCACAGGAGAGAAATGGAGTGTGAGGATGGAAAATATAGGTAGGAGTGAAGATATGTCTGGGACAAAAAGAAAACTGCTTTAAAGCAAAAAAAAAAAGGAAATAGTATAGAAATATATATGTTAGAAAAGGTGGGCAGTATGTGCCCATTATTTTATTTGATGCCGTAAATTGAAAAGACTTGTTAGTATCTGAAATCAGAGGTCAAAATTCAGTCTTAAAAATGCAATGTTAGTGCCTTCCCACTTGGGTACTAGCAAAAAAAAGAAGTCAGGTACTGTTGAGAAGTGTTTGGCTCACTTGCCGCCTCCATGGGTACATTTGCTGTTGTTGTGTATGGATTATTGGACAGGTGAGCTGCTTTGGAAGGTACAGCTCTTGTCCTTTATTTTTTTGGTGTTGTTTTCAGCCTAGTATGTTAGGGTCTCCAAAAGCATTAGGCAGAGTAAAAAGAATATAATGCTGGAGAAAGCTATTTAATTTCTTTAACAATGTATCAGTCATTAATGAGATTTCCTTAGGAGAGTTTAAAATAAAGTGAGCTAAAGAGACAGGAAACACGAGCACAATGTGGTGTCACACTCTGGACACACCAGTGGTGAGATGCTTAACGTGTCCTGGGCACTGTTACTAAACAAGGTAGGTGCAAGCACATGTTGACTCCTGGGTTATTTGACACTCTGATTAAAGGAGCTGCATCCCTGTTTGCCAAGGTACCAGTGCAGGGTATATTGACATCTCCATGAATATGCACACAGAGAAAATAAAGCCTGTGAAAGGTCTGGTAGAAATTCTGCCTTTGTAAAACAAACTGCGGTGCGTGCACGTAATTTCTGTCACAAAGGGACCTGAGAGTGATGTCAAATCATACAGAATTAATGAAAATCAAACAGTAGATTTCCTCTGTACACCCCACTTCCAATACAGGTGTGTAACCAGGAGAGAGAACAGTGGCAAGTGAAGCCACACACGGTAATGACTCAGTACCCACCACCTAATCACAACCTATTGTCCGTTGCTGGTTCACTTAGTGATTGTGAACAAGTCCTAATCACAACCCATTGTCCTCTCAGCTCAACCTCTGGGTAAGGTATCTCCTGCAGGAGCCTGCTTTGGCATATTAATCATGAGTTTTGGACGCAGATTATCCAGAGCTCTGCTCTCATTGCCTGCCTTGGACTCTTTGATGACTTTACAGTGCTGCACCAACTCTCCACAAATGCGCAGCTGGATCCTCCCCACCAGAGAGAACAGAAACCAAGCTCTTCTGGCCTCACTGATCTTTAAAGTTGAAGAAACTGAATTGACAGATGCTGAGCTTTCTCTCTTTCATCATAGCTTTTTAGTTTATTTTAATATAATGATAAATTTTAAAGCAACCAACATCCAAAGCTCAGCTGGGTGCCTTGGCGAGGCCAGAGAAGATAAATGACAGTTTCTAATTAGAGTTTGGATTCTTGAGCCACTGTCATGGGCGAGAGAGTGTGCGAGGGCACTGATAATGAGGTTAGTCATGCAACTGCTGACTCTGGTATCTATGAAGTCTTAGAATGAAATGTATTTTACAGCCAAGGAATTCAGAAGTGCAGTGGACTCCACATAATTTTGGAAACTGTAGTTGGTTTTGTGCTTAATGCTCTTCTCTCACAACTCCTACTTCTGTACTTAGAAAATCTCTTTTTGTTGGAATATTTGTTAGGTAAATATAATTCTAACACAGATTTGTTAGACCTTTGTGGTTCATTTTATTACTGAGAAAAGCAGCAAAATTGAGGAGAAGTGTTGCGTAGCACCTGGAATTTTGCACACAGTGTGGGAGTGATAGGAGTTTTAATTCTAAATTGATTTTTCTAAGTGTCTGTGTGGGAAAAAAAAAAGAAAAAGAGTTGGATTTTCTGTTCTGTATCCTCTCTGTGGTGTCTTGTTTTGGGAGAGGGAGCTTATATCCCACTTGAGAGCAGAGTAGGAAATGGAGTTGGCTGGATACACTGCAAGGCAAATCCGGTGGTTCCGCAGAGCCAAGTCACTTTCTAATCCCTGTATGATCAGCACATTTTTTGACTTGGGTTATAATTACTCCTGTATTTAGGGAGTTACTGCTGTGCAGCTAGGGACCTGAAGAATCAAGTGTGTGTAGAGCTGTGATGGAATTTGCTCTGGCTGGAGAAATGCCCATTGATGTTCAGGAGGCCCCAGTGGAGCTAGAGTGTTGCAGCTGATGGGTGTCAGGAGGACTGGACTCGCTGCAGTTGTTGCACTGCTGCAGATGTGTCATAGCTGCTGAAGAGGATGCAGTGTGCACGTTGTTGCTGAGTTGCTGTGATTATGGAAAGTGATCTAGTTGACTTTTTTTTTTTCCTACAATTGTCCCTTCTATTAAGTAGTGATCAGTGCATTGTAGTTCTTGCTTTCAGCTTCTTGAAATTGATGTTGTGGACACGTAAGCAGGGCCTTAGTTCAAGTTCTGATTTGATGAATTAGCTTATAGCTGAAAACAGTCTTTTGTTTGCTTGTTTTTATCAATATCTGTGTCTTCACACACTTTAAACATGATGCTCTTTACCCGTGGTCCTGAGGGTACGTTCCCTGGTGATGGGAACGGATGTTGTCGGTGTCTCATCACTTTTATATTAGCACAAATTTCATCTTAAAGGAGTTAGCCTGATGAAGTGATATTTGGAGAGCTGTATATAGTCCACTAGTCTTGCCTCACATATCACCCAGAAGGGCCAAAAGTTTCTCTGAGGCAGCTGCTTTGTCACATCTTCTGTGGCTGAGATGACATTTTCACGACCAGGTTGGACAGGGCCTTGCACAAGCTGGTCTTGTGGAAGGTGTCCCTGCCCGTGCCAGGGGCACTGGAAATAGGTGATCTTTAAGGTCCTTTCCAACCCAACCCATTCTGCGATGTGTTTTAGAAGGTGCCAACAAAGCCTTTTGCTATGGTAGTTTTCACCCCTAGGTACACCACTCGGTGGCCTGTTACAGTCTGAATCCTATCAGCAACCATTCAGCTGAGGGTAGAGCGTAGAGGGGCTTGCTGAAGTGTTAGAAGGGATGATGGAACTCCGGGGTGATCAGTGGTGAGGTGCAGTTATGGTGTTTGCTCAATCATCCATCCTCCAACCCAAAGAGATTTTGAAATGATCCTGACGGGTTTTGCAAGCAAGAGAGTGTTCAGTGAGGCAACCAGATATTCTTGTGGCTTTGCCAGGAAGTTATTTATTGTGGAGGCATAAACCTTTTACTTTCATTGCTTACAATTTGAGAAACCTTTAATGAAAATAAGTTATGTTTTCCACCACTACTGCTTAGCAATAGTATTCCAGACTTAAATATAGACTTTAATGTATTAGATTGCCTCCTTTCATGGGAATATAAATCTTTCAGTGCAGTATGGTCCTGGATGTCTTGCAGCTATCTCCTCTAACACATTTTCCTTCACACCATGTGTCAAGAGGTTTAATGTTTCATTAACTCCCACTGCATTATGGTCTATTTAAGTTACAGAGCTGCCTTATGTTTTGTGTACCGTTGGGGAGTTGATTGGAATAATTCTCTCCTACGCTTTATTTAGAGGTGACAGTAATAATGTACCAAAAAAAAATTTAAAAAATCATGCTGTATCTTCTCATCTTATTATTCAGGAAAGATTCTGAAAAATTAAGGACACTTCTTCATGGTTTTGCTAACCCGTGCCTAGCTAGTTGAGTTCAGAATTTAAGAATTTGTGTCTAACCTGGGTCATTTGGAATAAAGAAACAGTTCAGGTCTCCTGTTATGCAGGGGAAAGAAAAAAATAAAAGAGTTGTGAGGATTTCCCGAGCTTCTTGAGATTTTGGTGCAAATATGGAATTAAATTAAGATGTGAATTTTAAAAGGAACACGGGAAACTGCAGCGTGGTTGTGTGGGTAGCAGTGCTTTGTGAACACAGCATTGTGGGCCCCGAGAGATCGGGGACCATCATTACCTGTCTGTGTACCGTAGACTTTTCAGAGTGACATCCCTTTGCCACTCCTTTGGAAAGAGCTTTTAATTAGGATATAGTTCTGTGGTGTCTTGAGTAATAATTGCAAGGCTTGTATCAGACATATGGAAGAGTTCACTAGAACTTTTCACAGACTGTTAACTGACTAAATTAAGTCAAAAGATTTATTTTTTCCTGACGCTTTCTATGTCATTGATCAGAGTCATTGTGATCAAGCTTCTTCCAAGTTAAATTGCAATCTGTGTATTTTTTTTAGTGACTGTTCTTGAAAGGCTGAGATTCCAAGACAGGGATAAGACTCCTTAATTCAGGCTGTAAGATGTACTTTTTTACGTGAGATTTTTTTGTTAATGGGCTCTGGATCACCCACCTCCATCTGTTTGCCTTTGTCTTTCTCAGTACTCCGCAGCAGAAGCCATCCCTGTGTGCTCCTCCTCTGCTCATCTACATAATAAACTCCATACGAAGCTCAGTATTTTGCAGTTCCTATGCAGAATGGTATTTAATGGATAAATTGCAGCAGAACCTGGAAACATTTGTTAGAATGCAGCTACCATGAGGAATGATGGTGGCTGAACACCATCCACGTGTACAAAGGCAAGGGCATTTCTCCAGTGAAGCTGTCGGGTTAGGTGGCAGAAGCTGCTGCTTCTGCAGTAAGACCTGCCATGCAGATTACCTTAATGGGAATAATTTGATCCCAATTTGATTAGACTTGCAAAGTATTATTTAACATATTTGCTAGCATACTGTGAAGTATGAGTGTAAATAATTAAAAGTAAACAACAGTTGTCCTTGCTTTTGTACTGTTTACTTTGCAGAATACTGAATTTTTCAAATTAACAGAGTCTTTGCATCGTTAGTGTGAATTAATGAGATTCTACTGTAGCTGAATTTCTGTTGTAATTCCTTCCTTAGGAATTGCAGTTGGAGTAACAACAGCTGCTTAAAACTCCTGGGTGTAGATTTCTTCCGTGCTAATGATCTGTTCCCTAACAATTCAGTATCTCTTGAGAGGCCCCTTAGCTGAGATTCACCCATAGCTGGGGCACTTTTTTGGTTCTTTCTTTCAGTTTTCAGTCAAAAAAGAAAACAGAGAAGCAACCAGGCCTACAGTTCCTCTCAAAAGAGAGGCAGAATCTGTGTGCCTGACATTAATACATGTAAACTTGGTGTAGATAGCCCAGTTATTTTCTCTTCTAAGATGGCTGATAACTCAGATATTTTTATGTGCTAAGTGCAAGCAAATACTCCTTTGAATAGCTGCATTTTTTTGCTTCCTGCTGAAAAGTGACCGTGTGGTTGTTTGGGACAGAAAAAAAGTATTGGGAAATGACTGGATCCTTATTGTGAGTGTAGCATAAGAGTCTGAATTTATTCTAATAATAATAATATCCTTTCTGTGAGCAAGACCACAGGTAAACAATTTTCTTTGCCCAGGTGAAGAAGCAGCTCATAGTAACCCAGCTGAGTGTGCAGAAAGCTGACACAAGGAGCATGTGTCTGACATGTTCATCCTTTATTTGTCACCTTAATACAGTCGGTTTTGTTCAGAAATGGAACAGAATTTGCAGAAACCCCTGAAAGCCAATTTTAGCAAGAACACAGCTCTCTGTCAGGACAATTCTCTAAGATGTGTGCTTAGAGCTGTGTCTGTGTTCCCTTCCTCCACTTCCCTCCTCTGCAAGGGCCACCACTGCGTTGGTGCTGGGTGGCTAAGTTGAAAACTTTGGAAATGAGGATGCTCGTGTTGGGAGGAAAAGCTTTTAAACTGTGCTAAAAAGATAACCCACTGTTCAGGTAAGTGGCTCACTTATGGCAGGTAAATAGTGAAACACCATTTGCCTGCTGTAATCAGAGCTGGGTTTAAGTATTGTGGACAGTTTCCAGATTCATCTTAGGCTTTGGGGGTGGACAGCCCTGTTCAGCATGGTTGGATTTCTACTTCTTCAACGTTTTCTTCAGGACACAGGTATACACTTAGACATGCAAACTTAAAAATGACATTGTAAGCTTAGTATGTTCTTGTTTTAATTTAGGAAAATAAAGAAGCTGAATATGAAAAGCTGATCCTTGCTTTAAGAAAAGAACAAAATATTTATTCTACGCTAGTGAAGACCTTCAAGGAATCAGATAGGTAAGTACTTTTTCTGTTTTGATTGGATCATCTGAACTCCAAGGGCAAAAGTCAGAAGTTGGGGGGGAAAGAAGTGCAGCTTAACTGGAGTGGTGGTTGTTTTGTACTGGCCCATTGTTCATAACACATGAATTAGCTGTAGTAGTCTCCTTGAAAAGATAAATATTTTGTAAGTGAGGTTATATTATCTAAATTACTTTCATGTTTCTGAAAATATTTCTGCTTGGATTGGAATTTAGGTACCATTTTCATTTAGGTACCAAAATAAACAGCGGATTTTCAGGAGTTCCATGTCCTGTGCTGGAATGCAGGGGAAAGATCAAATCGCAGTGAACTTTCCGCTGCTGGACAATTTGCTGTGGTTACTCCTGAAATACAGATAATGCTTATCTTGAAAAGTGTCAGAATTTTGATGAGAATATAATCCAGTAGGGTTTTGGAGAAGGTTAAACAAAGCAGAATAATTGAGGTTTGCATAGTATGGTTTCAGTGGAAAGCATTCAGAAGTACGGCAGGAGCAAGTGGGTTTTAACCTTTTAAAAATCAAAGAACACAACATTTTAGAAAGCAATCTGTGGCCTACTTTGTATCCTGTTATTGCTTGGCAGTTGAGGAGGACACATTGTGATACAAAGAAAATTCTTAGCCTTTTAGGTAAAATAAATGTCAATGTTTTATTAAAAAGATTCCTCACACTGTTATAATTGCAAATACTTCAATTAGGTATTGACAGCGTTTGAGAGCTAGCTCCTGACTCTGCCTGAAGGCAGCAGCTTTTACCTGCCCGTTTAGTGGGAATGTGTGTTGGTATTTTGCAGTTGGTTTATGGACCACTCTAGCTGGGAAGCCATCAAGTGAACAGCACTAGAGTAGCTGAGATCTGGCATTTGAATGAAGCACATTAAACAGCAACAGTCAGCTTGTGCTTGGCCACAGCTCGGAAGCTGATTCAGACACAAGATTCTTTCTCATTAGAAATAGTGTCAGAAGTCAGATTATGGAGATTATTTCTTATCTCTTGGAAAAGAGCACTTGCTTTTGGGAGTTTTCTGTTGAACAATCACTAAATGAAGGAAGAAGAGAGTTCAGGTTCTTATTTCACATGGAGAGTGTGACCTGACATTGAAAGGCGTCAGGTGATTGTATTGCTCTGTACAGCAATGACAACAAAGTGGCATAGCTCTGGTGCCAGTTTTCCTTAGAATATCTTTCAAATGAGGAACATTCTAACCGTAGTTAATCAGAGTTTTGCAATCCTGTAGGAACAGGATCCCTAGTTGTGTTTTCTTGACCAGGAGTTACAGGATGCACAGAGCAGCACGTGTCACAGTGATCTGCAGAGGATGCTCAATGCTCCAGCAACAGAGCTGCAAGCTGGAAACAGGTCTTATTTTCTCCCTCTAGTTTTGTGAGCTGGGATGTGCTGTAAATCTCACCAAGGAAGACTTGAACCCCCAAAGTTCTGGGGAGCTGATAAACCACACAGATAAATTCAGCTTCCTCATTTCCATAATTGCCATCAGCAGTGACAGGGATTTTAGGCAAAATCTGTTTTCTTGCTGACGTCTCTTTTTTTAGGCATTATTTATTTTAAGCAACCTGAATGGTTATTTTTCAAAATAAGCTACTGAATGTCTGGACCAAGACGTTTCTTGTCTCTCCAAGCAGGGAATCAATGCTTTTTGTTATAAAAGCTTTAACTCATGAAAAGGAGAAAATGTGCTTACTTAGCTTCTGGTAATGTGCTGGTTTGTTTTTATTCTTAATTTTTTGCTGAGCTTTTTAGAGAGCTCTCTCTTCAGAGATGCTCCTGAACGAGGGAGAATTGGTTAAAGCAATCTCTTCTTGTGCAGGAAACACTGACAACAGCATGCTGAGAGTCTTTTCCTACATGCTGCCTTTTAATTACTGTGTTTCTACACTGTACTGTTACTCTCATGCAAGCATGATGTGCAGTATGTTGCTGTTTAATCTCCTCTACCGTGGATTGATTTTTTTTTTCCTAAAGATTCCTGATTTCTCTGGCATTCAGTGCAGTGCCTTGGAAATTCTACAGCAGCTTAATTCAACTTAAAACACTGAGGTTCTGAGAGAAATAAAAGTGAAAATAAATAACACAATGTGTTTGGTAACACCTTGTTAATATCAATTAATAGGGGGGAATCAAATTAATGAATTATTAGTATTTGTTATCAAATCAAATTTCCTTCATTTTATTGCCATTTCAGTTTTTGGTGTAGTTAATCTTTTGACAGGCTGATCTGAGGGAAGATCTAGAAAGGGACAAGTGACATGTGAGGCCTGAGGGGCAGAGACTGACGCTAAAGTAAGAGCTTCAGTGGCCACCTCAGAGGAAAGCTGCTTAAAGAATTAATTCACCTTGACAAATTACCATTTGTAAATTTTGGCATTTACACCCCGTTGAGATAATTGAGACAATTTAGTCCTTAAAAGGGCTTTTTACAGACTGTCCTATAAATGGAGAAATAAAGCAGTTGTGCCTGGGCCACGATTTCATGAACCATGATTTTTTTATTTTTCTTAAGTGGAGCATTAGATTCTCTAGTGTAGTTCTCTAGGAAGGGAACAAAGTTTCCATGGCCACCGTACAATGGAATGCGCAGAGCCGCCGGGATTATGTGGTTTTGTGTCTCTCTTTTTCTGGCATACTTTTCAGAAGTTGGTAATTTTGATTTTTCCTTAAAAAGAATTACCCAGAAGTGGGCTGCTAGACTGTATCTGTCATGTTTAAGCTGACTTACAAGCAGCACAGCTCCAAACAGAAAGAAAAGGCTGCATATCTAAAAGTTTAGTCTGATCTTCCTCTGCAGGGATTTGTTTGTTCTCACACATCAGGATGATGGGACCGTGTGATGGAAAGCAGCGATGGCTAATGTGAGATGGGCTCCTCTGGAAGCTGGGGTGTACCAAAGATGCAAAGGTGTGCAACAAATGCCCGGTGAACAAAATGTTTCAAATTGAATCTTGAAGATATTTTTTTTTTCTTTTTTTTTCCCCTTCTTTTTTAAAATAAACAGCTTGCAGACAGAGCTAAACAACATTTTCCTGTTGCGGAAACAACTAGAAGAGGATGTTTTAGCCAATCGGAATCTACAGAAGGTCTTAGAAGATCAGATTAAGGATATGAAAAACCAAAAAGGTCTGTATACCTGTGCAGCCCATTCCTCCTCTTGATCTTCTTGCACAAAAGAAAACTGGTTTTATTACAGTCAGTTTGCTGTGATGGAGAAGAAACGTTTGAGAGGGGAGAAAAGTGTGAAAAGGCTGCTTTTCAGCTTTCAATACTGAAAATGATTGGAGGGATTTGTAATAGAATGTCTTTGAGCAATCAGGGCATATACTGAGGGACAGCTTTTCTCTTTCCATGCAGTAAATGTTAGTAATTCTATGGCAATTCTACTGCAGTGATCGTTTCAAGCTGCCTACAATTTTGTACCCATAGAATTTACTGTTTTCTGCAGAGGTCAGAAATTCCTGGCTTTGAATAAATCTGTGCCCATGGTATCGCTTTCAGAGCATGGAATGCAATTATTCCAGAGTCATTTGTTAAAGAGCATGTGTCTTGGGAAATGCCTAGCTCCTCCTATCAGACATATTTCCAGAGGGAAAAAAAAACAAACCAGAGGATTTGTTATTTTGTAATAGTAGAGCTTTTAAATATAACTTATCTTCTAGGTTATTTTTTTACTGTACTTTTGGAGGTGTTTTTATGATCTACTTAGATGTAGAAAAGAATAGTGTAAGTGGGCATCCCTAAATACAGTTTACTGCATATGTACAGGTGTATGTGTTTTATTCCACAGGGGATATCTAAATAATGAGAGAGCCTGTTTGCTTACCCCTTTCAACTTACATTCTCAATTTTAGCATCACTCCCTTGACAGCTCTGATAAGTGACAGAAGGTAAACTCTGCCATTGCAGAGATTCCACCCTCAGAAGCACAGAGATGATGAACAGGCAGAGAAGGCCAAAGGCTCTTCTGGATACTCTGGGGTTCAGCAGGGTGGTTGTGTTGAGGGTGAGGCTGCTGGGAATGAAGGCTTTGAGAACTAGTGATCACTTGTGAAGCTTTGTGTCCTTGCAGCAGCCAGGGGATCAGTGTCAGAGCTGGGAGGAGGGTTTGCACGTCTCTTCTTTGTCCTAGCTTAGATATGCATTGTTCCTATCTAAGGAGATATATTTATAGAATTAACTGTCAGCTATATTGTAAATGAGCAGGTGTTTATTGAAACATAATAAATTATTCCTCCAGTTATCAACGAAATAGATAAGTAGCTATTTTCCATTCAATTAATGCAATCTTTTGACCCAAAAGCAAAATAAATTCAAGGACTTTGTCTAACCTGGCTTTTCGCCTCGAGGCCTTAAGTTCATGTTCATAAAAATATAGTTAGTATAACTATTCATGCCTTACTTATCCTTCCTGAAAATTATTTCTAATTGTGATGCTAAATATGCAAATTATAATTCAGAATTGCATTCACAACTCATGCTGATAACCACAGAAAATGCAGCCACGGAAAATACAGCGTGTCTACGTGTCAGAAGCACAGAAAATATGAGGACAAAATTTGTTCAATTAATCAGAAAGCTTATTTTGGGCCATGAAACATTCCACCTGGCCTCCCACAGACTTACTGGTTGGTTCTTATTTGAAAAATCCTGTCTTTGCATTTTATGTTCTGCTTTACTGCAAATAGAGTTTCTGAAATAATTCCGGTCGTTGGTTATTTTGACAGATGAAACACTCTCTTTCTGTGGAGATCAAACATCTTATATGAGTATCTGTTTAGGAGAGCAAGATCATTTCAGCCTACAGATAGACCATCTGTCTCTTGAAGAACTTAAGAAAAAGGTATTGATCTTTTTTATTATTTACTGTTCCTAATGGCTCAATTTATAGTTTGTGTATCTCTCACAAGAAGGTTCATTTAGGTACAGTTGGGTAGTCCTGAAAGGATTTGAAGTTCTCATCTCTGTGGTTTGTGATCCACCTTTTATGAACTGTTTAGTCTTTGTTGCACCACATGAGCTTCAGAATCAGCTGAAAGAGAAGGGGGTTGCTGTGAAGGTTTCAGGATAGATAGGCTCCTGGGTTGAAGTTTCAGACTCAATACCGTGTCTTAGTCATCAGGAAGTACATCTACTGCAAAGACATTTTTTACATTAAGTATCCTAAGATGTGTATTTCATGCACCTTTGTTAATCATGAAGATGATGGTGGTGTCTACAATCTGTACTTCTTCCCAGGATTTGCACAGCTTTTGGTAAATATGGCTTGTTATAAAATAACCCCGAGGCAAGTTGGTGTTGTCTCCATTCTACATAAGAACTGAAATTCACAGAGGTTAAATGTGCAGACCATTGGCATACAATAAATAAGTTCAGAAACTTGTTCTTCTGACTCCTTATCCTGTGCAGTGACCTCTGATCCACACGCCAGTTTGTGGTAAGGAGTCCTTTTGTCACTGAACATCAGTGGTGTTCTATTTCTCATGGCCAGCTGAACTGTAGGCAGGTGTTCAAAACCTGGAGGTGGGAAATCTGAAGGTGAGAAGTTGACCTTACACTGAACAGGTGCCAATAAAAGAAGCCCCAGATTGTGTCCCAGTCCCATTTGGGGTTATACCACTCCTAGCTCTGAACATACTCCCTTCAGTAGATTCAAGGGTGCTCATAAGCAAAAGACACTTAAACCTTTTCTCACTTGAAAAAGGGTTTGAAAAGCTGATCTGTTTTTTTCCAAATGTATTGAGTCTAATAAAAAGATTTCACTTTCCTCTGCAGACATTGCCTTCTTGATATGCTCACGTGAGTCTGTGGCAGTGAGGTGTGCTCAAGAGGTTAAATGTGATTCTCCATTCAGATTTTTACTTGTGAAGCTACTCAGAATGCTGGTGGCTTATAAAGGGTGGTTGAGATAGAACAGGTAGTTTCTGAATGCTGCCATTTCCCTGTAATGCTGGTTTCCCTTCCACTAAAATATTGCTTCCAAATCAGCCTGTTGGTGTGAGGTACCCTCAGGTTTCTTCTTCCAACTGAGTTGTGAAACCTCAACTTATAACGTGACTGGAAACTACAGTCTTTGAAGTTCAGGTTTCTGGAACACTAACAACTAGATAATCATGTTTTCCTGAACAGGGAGATTGCCTCATGAGCAGGTATAGAAACCCAGGCTTTCCAACTTGCAGTTTAGATTTACCTTGTGATCTGTAGCTGAGATGTTTATAAATCATACATCTTTCATAGGGGATATTCTACATCATTACCTGTTTTCATACCAGCACGGATGTTACCAGTTCTGCTCATTCTTCCTTTCAGGTTACTGACCTTCTCTTGATGGTTAAGGATCTGCAGTCAATTAATCAAGAACTTAAGAAAAAACAGCTTGGACTTTGTACAACAGATTCTCAAGGGAAGGAAGCACTAAAACTATTAAACCACAGTGAGGTAGGTTTCCTGTGTTACAGAAGTGAGTCTGACTCTGACATCTAATATACCTTGTGGAGTCTTTTACATCAGGGCAAAATGAGTATAAAACCCTCGGGGTTTAGCTTGCTAATTCCATATAATAACTTTTAAAATTAATGATGTAAACAACTTGAAGATGTTAGCACAACAGAGGATCAGCTCGAATCAGGTATTCAGGGATGTGTCAAGTTGATTTTAAAGAAGCAGCATACACATTAAAATATTAATTGGGCCTGTGATCTCTTTGCTTTGTCAATTGAAAGGGGAGGAAATAGTTAAATTTACAAAGAAAGCAGTATTTTGTATAACATTTTAGTTATTACTGAGAGTTTACTTCTGCTGTTCAAGAGTCATTCTCACGCTATGTCTAATTCTGTCAGAGCTTAGTTCCCATCTCCTCTACCCCTACAAAACGACCAGGGTTTGCTGTAGCCAAAAAAGAGAGACCAGCAGTTGAGGTCATGGAACAGGGGTGGAAACAGATGAAGGAGGGGCCAGGATTGTGGTACACTGCTGGCTGGTGCAGGAATCACTGCAGGGCAGTCCATTCTTTTGCCCAAAGCTAAGATTGTTTTTAGCTATGGGGAAGAGGTTTTAGCAAAATATTTCCACTGAGAAGCATTTTAGGTCCCCGTGTGTCTTACTCTGTGTGACTGATGGCTGTGGTAGATTCTGGTGAACCTTCTGGCTTCTTTTGAAGTGTTACTGAGATGTGGCTGGTAGTAACTTTCTTTATATTCTGCTGGGTTTTTTTAGTTACACTGTTGTTGTGGACAACATACTGAATAGGGAGGAAGAAACAGCAGAGCACTAATGATGGTGCTGGTATTTTGTGTCTTGAATTTCTGAATTAAAGTCCAAAGAACAGAACACTGGGAATAATTTAAGTCAGTTGTGTAGAGCTTGCCTAATACAAGAAGTGGCTCTGTGGTATTGATGTTTTTTCCTCAGGACTGTGGAAAAAGGGTCATGTCTCTTACTGTGTGTGCTGCAAATGCACTGGGAGCAATCACTAAAAGTCAAAAACATATTCCTGCTTTTTCAGTTTTAATGCATACTTATGCAACCCTTAATTGAAATATGTTTTAAATTCTAGATCGACCTTCAGGGGTGCCGTGGCTTTTATTAAAATAATGAATTTACATGTTACTGTAATAGGTCTGCATGAAAAGCTTGTGGGCAATCTGTTTCAGAGTGCATGCACTTTCCTTAATTAATATTTTTAGCAATTTGCCTCGTTATCCTGCAGAGGGTGCTGCCCCCCCACTGATGCCATTCTTAATGCCAAAGGAATTTGTGTCCTGGCTTAAGATTGATCATGACAAGATACTGTGTGCTCCTGCATTTGTTTCAGCACAGAAAGTACATCTAGAGCTACTTACATGAAATTAAATGTAGAGTGACAAGGAGTGAAGCTTGTAAAATCTAAATAAACTTCAACATTCTGGTAAAGGAAAGAGGAAAGTATAATACAGTGTTTTAACCTCTGCCAGAATGATGATATAACAGCGTGGAGCTCCAAAGTGAAAGGATTTGTCATTAAAATTCTTTTGTGTAGAAGGTAACGTTTTATTGGTCTGGACAATAAGTGACAACCTGTTTTTTGGGTTATGGATTGTCACAACTGTGTGGGTTGCATATTAATAGCTACAGTCAAAAATTCTCAAGTTATGGGGTGTTTTTTTGTATATTTTGGGCTAGAATTTATTGGCAGGTAGTGCGGAGATGACACCGACATATGTGCCAGAAGAGGAATTTGGACAGACAGGGGAAGATGTGTCCTTTGCAGGGTCTTAAAATGAACCCATCCTTCTCCTTTACAAAGCTAGAGCACAGCTCAGATGAGTCTACATGTTGGTGCCTCAGCAGGGCATCTCCTCAAGCTCTGACAGCCCCGAGTACTCACTTTCTTTGCTTCATGATTGGAAGGGAGGGAGAAGGAGGAGGAAAAAGGTTGTTTTTGTACTGTCCTCTGAACATCTGCTTTCTCTGAGAGAAGCAGCCTCAGTGATTTCAGCCTTCAGGGCTCCAGGGATGTTTGCAAACCAAGCATAGCAGTGGTTCATTTAGGAAAAACATTCTCAAGGTTTTAAGTCTCCAAGGAAATACTTTAACCAGGCAGCTTATTCTTGGTAGACTTTTTTTCCTGGCCTTAAGACACTTATTTTCTTTTAATCTTTTGTTGAACATTAGATTGTATTCCTTGGAGCACAGCAAGTTTCTTTTCAGTCTCTTGGCTGCAGGACCAGACTCAAACTGCACTTGTTGTAGCAGTGTGCTATAACCTGGTGGTCTTCTCTAATAGGTTCATTCTAACATTCATCACTTATTAAACTAAATCCTGGCCTGGCAAAAGCATATACTAAAAAACGTTGAGTCATAAAAGGTAGTTGCACTAGGTGAATAACTTATATGTGCAAAAAAGTTTATTTTTAATACACAAATACAGAGTTTGTCCTGAATCTACACGTGGAAGTTGAAACCCTAACAGGTTTTTATTAGTAGCTAAAGTTATTGGACTCCTGGCTTCCCATGGTTACAACAAAGAGGTCTCTCTAATACATTCCCTCGCTCCACACCACAATCATACCTGTGGCTTCCTCCACTTTTCAGATTGTCTTTGTGTTGTCCTAGAAAACCAAGTCTGAGTGAAAATACAAAAGAAACCTCAACCATGCCTTGGAAGTTTGTTTTCAATATAGATTTCTAATAGTAAAAGGCAAATACATGAATATGCTGCACCATCTGGTTTTGGGCTTTTGAAATTCATACCTGAAACCAGTAGAGTTGCTTGGGATTGGAAGGTAAAAGATTGTTCTTGTTTATTTTATATATATATATGCGTGCCTTGTATGCTTACTTGGTTAAAAAAATCAAACCCCCCATGTGCACTTGATTCCCAGTGTTTGAAGGAAGCAAAAATAACATTCCTTGCGCATCCTGTTCGTCTGTGGATGGACTGACATTCTGTGAGCTGAGACTTTCCAGCATGTGATGCTGGGGAAGCAGATTTCTCTTTTTATGCCATAAGTTTCCGCACTGCTCTGTATATCCATCAAAGCTATAAATATCACATCCACAACCCCTAGGTGCCAGTTTCTTTCCTTCCAGGCCATCATCTGAGTCTCTGTACCTATAATCTCCATTTTTTTAATGATGCTCAAGATGCTGCTTTTCTTGTCTTAAAGTAATTTTTTGTTATCCAAGTCACACCAAAATATGACTGTAACAGCCAGCAGTGCCATGTACAGGCTGAGAGAGTTGGGGTTGCTCAGCCTGGAGAAGACAAGGCCCCAGGGAGACCTTATTGTGGCCATCAGTATCTGAAGGGAGCTACAGGAGAGCAGGGGAGGGACTTCTTACAAGGGCTGGTAGTGATAAGACAAGGGGTGATGGCTTCATACTGGAACAGGGTAGATTTAGACTAAATGTAAGGAAGAAGTTCTTCACTGGGAGGGTGGTGAGACACTGGAACAGGTTGCCCAGGGATGCTGTGGATGCCCCATCACTGGAAGTGATCAGGTCAGGCTGGATGGGGCTTTGAGCAACCTGTTCTAGCAGGAGGTGTCCCTGCCTATGACAGGGGTGCTGGAACTGGATGAGGTCCAGGTCACTCATGGTGGATCCCAGAGGGGGATGAAAGACTGTCCTTGTACTCAGGTTGCTGTCTGAGAGACTGTGCCAGAATGTGGCTCCCAAATACAGTAATTCATTGTAAATCAGAGATTCTCTTACGATCGGTATTAAGTGGAGATAGGCAAGGCTAAATTCTGTCCTCACCAGCAGAGCAAGCTGAGTAAAGGAGGTGAGTGGTAAGCTTGAGCTGTGAGCTTGTGTAAGGTGAGTTGTAAATGAAGCTCGTCGTGGTCTTGGGTGCTGTTGAGAGAGGAGCAGCATCTGCGTCTCGTCCCTTCCTGCAGCCAGAGGGATTCTGTCCGTAGTGCTGAGGTCAGGAACTTGGGTTCTGCTACTATAAAAACTTGTTTTCCTCCTCCTCTTTGCTCAGGAAGTATTAGTGATGGGAGTTGGATTGGGCTCTGTGGAAAATACAGAGAAAAAGATGATTTGGCACCATTTTCTACACACTGGCAAATTTAGGCAAGACACAGCAGACTGTACCCGCTGGTGGTGTGGTGAATCTTGTGGTGTGCAGCAGCTACATGGGCTTGGTTTTAAAGCATCTATTTCTTGGATGCTGGCAAAGAGCCTAAACTGTGTAGCAAATAAAAACAAGTTCTGGAAATCGGAAAATGAGAGGCACAATGAGAATATGACTGAGGATATAGGGGGCCTTTGCCAGAAGAGACCAAGTGATTTTTATAGCTTTTGTAAATTATGAGGAGAAAGGGTTAAATAGAAATGAAGGAATGTGTAAGATAAAGTTTCACAGTATTTAATATGAGTTATTCCTGGGTTTTATATTAATTTTCCTTGATCTTGCTGAAGAAATCTAATTCAGTGTTTGTCACTTTGTATTACAGGCTTTTTTTATTTTTCTTTTAAGACATGTCACTGACTTATTTATGCATGTTTCATATCACAGTATTTATTTATTTTTTTGTGCTACATTTTCACATCATTCCATACCTTTGTGTAGTGTCTTGAAATAACAGAGGAGCCTGTGATGCAGACTGAAGATGGTGACAATGAGAGGAAGATGCAGAACAGTCAGTTTTCTGAGAGGGTCAGCCAGGTAGGACTCTGCTCTGGGTACATTATGTCACAGCACTCTTTCCTCTGAATGCCTCTAAATCCTTATTTTCCCAGAACACAGAGTCTTTTGCAAACAAAGCGTCCTTCTCTTGGTATCTGATTTTTGCTTTTAACTAATTGTTATCTTAAAGAGCTTCTGAAAGCTTTTTCCTATATTTTTCTGCTGCAAGGGTTTTGCAGTCAAGATAGCTTTTGTTTAGTCCTTGTTTTCTCTTGTTCAAGTACCTACAGTCTTCCTTAATGCAGATGACAGAAGGTCCCTTGAAATTGTGTTTCTTTTCCATGCACACACAGAGATCTCCAGTCTCTGTCGCAGTCAGGCCTATAGTACAAATCAGATAAGATTCACTTGCTGCTTTGATTGAAGTAAAACCACTGTAGATCCTTCCTCAGGGTAGAAATACCTGTTGTCTCAGTAACTTGTTGACAGCATTTTCACACAGAGAAGAATCTGCTGTCCTTGTATTCTGGCATTCAAAAGTGATGTAATATAAAGCATAATGCAGTCATGAAATAATCTGGGTTGCAATGGATCACAGAGTGCCACTAAAGTTGAACACTTCTGGTTTAAAAATTATAACGTGCTAAGAGATGGCACAGAATGGGGTATCTTGTTTAGTAATATTGAAGAATAATGCTGTGCTGTTCTCTGTGATCTCCGTGTTCTCTGTTTACTAGGTTTGCCTTCAAGTATCCTTGGATTTTCCTTGTGAGGTGGATAAACAGGTAAGTGATGTAAAGGTTCTCTGGGCTCTCAGGCATCTTAATCTCTCATTGCTGATGTCTCCTGGTGGAAATTGTATCCAAATGGCCCCAGGCCCAGTCTGAATTCCAGTGTAACTGATACAGAAGCTTTAGTTGGTTTAGATGGAGGTTGGTTTAGAATTACTGGGGAGCTCTCATGTAGAAATTTCCTAAGACCTATCTATGGTGTTGCACAGAAGTTGCCAGTTGTTAAATACTTCAAGTTGCATCCTGTCCTTGCCATCAGGGCTTGCATCTGGAGATCCCAGGACAGAATTTGTGCTGTAAAGACAGATGACTCAAAGGCGAACTAATAAAAAGTTAGCTACAATCTTCAGGCAACATTCCCGAATTTTCCTAACTCTTCACAGATAAAAGACCTTCAGGGAAGTCCACTTACTACTTACTGAACAACCAATCATTATGTATTAATCATATGAAATAGATGTTAATTAGTTTTTCAATTAATAAATAGTAACTGCAATGTCTGCGGATGCTTCTTAATGTAGATAAAGAGCATCAGGAATTGCAAAACCTGATTACAAAAAGATTACAGCCCTGAATTTAATAGAACATTACATACCTGTGTAATAAGAAAATGTTTGTGATTTTTAACAGATAACTCCATCGGGCTATTCAGAGAGTTTCTGCAAAGAGAGACATTGTAAGAGCCCCAGTAAAGCTCAGGCTGAGCGGGAGACAACTGGCAAACACTCGGGCAGAACGGGAACGAGTGGATGTGAAACAGAAGAGAACTTGCTCACATCTCTTCTAAGAGAAAATAGAACATCTGTACTGGAATCTACGTAAGTATAAGGGATATGTACTGCTTTTGACAGTATTTCTAGTTGAGAAGAGAATAAAGTAATTTTGCTAAAGTGAATTTAGATAATGGCACTGTCTAATTTACCTGAGAGATTGGCAAGGCGCCTTCAGAGCCATTTTAGTCTATCATGCAATTAAGTAATTAGGAAACATACTATCAGTAGAAATCCTTATGAAAAACCCATTACAAGACAAAAAAACCCTCTCCAAAGTTACTGATACATGGAGTTTTACTGTAGGGACTGATTATTTTCAGGATGGGGTCTAGCAGTGTTAAAGGGCTCAGATGATAATAGGTGGTACTTTTCTTTTAAAAAAAACTATAAAATGCCTGAAAGCAGAGACTGGTGAAGGGGACAACACTGTACTGCTGTCAAAATTGTATGTGTAAGCAGTGGAGAATGGAGGAAAGGACTGT
Organism: Chloroceryle aenea; assembly: GCA_013399075.1. Classification (NCBI taxonomy): domain Eukaryota; kingdom Metazoa; phylum Chordata; class Aves; order Coraciiformes; family Cerylidae; genus Chloroceryle; species Chloroceryle aenea. Next base: position 43,268 of record VWZY01003176.1, read on the forward strand.
TACAGTGCCTGCTTGACAGGGTTCACTTTGAGGGGACAGTACTGTGTGCTCCCTCTCAGCTGCTTGGATGGAGGTTTGTGCTCTGTCATCAGTTCAGGGAGTCTGGGGCCATGCTCTGCAGTTGACTAACTGGTTATCCTGGTGGAACTTGGAGGACTGTGCTGAGCTGAACTGTGTTGTAAGTACTTGGGTCACTTTTCATCCAGGGAAATAATTAAATCTCTGCAAGCCCTGGTGTAACCAAGGTTTTCAGGTGTGTGTGTTACGCTGTAGCGTGACCAATTCTTGGCTGAAAGGTTCATTTCCATAGCAACTGGACAATCCCAAGCAAGAAAAGGGAGTCCAGAAAAATCACACCCTGACTGGTTTTGCTTCACACAACTTCATGCTTACAGCACCTAATCTCCTGGTTGAAAAAAACGAATTGGAGCTTTGGTGGAGATCGTTCTCATTTTCCTTTCCTAGTTCTCTCCACGTGGTAATGACTACCTGCAGTATTACATGGCTTCTTCCATGTTCCCTTCGTAGCCATGGTGGCTTCTGGAGAGTAATGGGAATGACCTTCCATATGTGTTGTGCTCAGCAATGCTGGTGACCTGTGGCTTTTAAGTCAAATTTTTAAGTCAAATGTTTTCTGTGTTCAGCACACTCTACACTTGACTTTACTCGAGCGATCCTGCATCTTTACAGTGCTATTTCAAACTCCCCAACAGGCATAAATGATCTTAGTTGGGAAAGCACTAGGAAGTGGTAAATGAGGGGATTACTCTCAGAAGATCAATAGGGAACATTGTTTTATTTGTTAACTTTACTTAAAAGTCTGCTAATGAGCGATTCCAGCACCATCATCTTTACCACTCTAGTGTGTAATCTTTTCTATGTTCAAGCATAAATGACCAGGCTGACTGGTGATTAGCCTGTACTTTGCATAACTGAATTCTCACTAATGACATTAAATGCCAGAGAAAGACATAAAAGCCTGGTTAGTGTCTACCATTTCAAATGCTAGCTGTGCAGTTGCAGTTGTTTGAAATGCTGGTTTATATGTTCAGCAGCACAAACAGCTCTCTCTTGAACATGAGAAACCATTTCTAGAATTTGAGGGCTTGCTTATGTCTCTTGTCTGGCGTCAGTTTCTCTCAAAGTACTACTTTCATGGACCACTAGTCATCTGTGGGGCAGTTTGGTCATCTGTAGTGAGCTGGTTTTGCAGGCTTTTGGCTGTTCTCTCAAGTTTCCATCTTCCTTGTTACATTAGAAATACACCAAGGGATAAATTTTTCAGAACATCTGAAGTCTCCTGTGGTTTTGGTAGAATTTTATTTCTAAGGTTGTTAAAGCAGAGCAAACTCCTCTGAAAATCCTTCCTATTCCTGATGTTGCTGTTTTACATAAGCAGTTGATTTAGTTACCAGACGTTTCGTATCTGCTGACAAACGGGGAGAGGGGCAGTAGAGCAAACAAAAGAAGCAAAAGCCTTGATGAGATAATTTATAATATAACTCGTGTTGTGAGGTGTCTGAAATTCTGTTCATTAGTAATTCATTAGTGAGGAAAATGGAATCTCCTGGGAATTTCAAACGTCAAGACACTGCAAAAGAGTTTCGTAGAAGGTATTCTTGTTTGCTTACATAAAAATCAAAATTCATGCCTTTGCTTTCCTCTTTCCTGAGTACAGCAGACAAGAACAAATGAAAATTGTAAATGAACTCTTAGATCATCTGAACACAACTGAGGAAGAATGTTCAAGTGAAGATACAGAGAAAAAGGATGAAAAAGATCTTAGGCAAATGATTATTCAACTAAGAGCTGAACTTAAACATTTCAAGCAGGTCAATAAATTCTTAAAGCAGCAAGTAGAATTGAAATCAACTTTTGATGGGAAAGAGAAGCTTTATCCAGATGCAATGCCACAGATTAATAAGGATATTGAGCTGTTGAAAGTGGAATTGAAAGATGCAGCTACACAAACAATGACTTTAGAGAGTAATGTCATGAGATTCAAACATGAAGGAGAAAAAGGAGCCTCAGAAGAAAGGCAAAAATCTTCAAGATTAAATGCAGAAAGAGAACATCAGCAAGAAAATGTGTATGAGAAGGGTGAACAGCATGAAAGAGGGTTTTTTACAAGAAGAACAAATGAAGTAAGTTTGTTTAAGATTCTCGTTTTGGTACTTAGGGAATAGATGTATAAAAGAGAAAAATATGTTTCATTTCTAATATTAAATATTGCTTTTGTATAATTTTTAACATTAGAAAGAGATGTAAGCCAAACACATTTTAGATAATTGTTCTTAATGTTCAGAGCTTTTCATCACATGCTTCAGTCTGCTTTAGAACATTAATTAATTGAATTTCAATTCTCACCGGGACCAGATACTGGTAAATATTGCAGCTTTTGGAGGGAGAGACTTGGTGGCAATGGCCTGGTTCTGTGCTGCCTTGAATCTCTGCAGAGAGGCTCAGACAACGCAGACCCAGGGTGTTCTGAGCAAGTCTAACTGGCAAATGAGGGCTGCAGAACTCATTTGCATGAGGAGTTCATGGTAGATTTCAACAAACTCGAATCTTAATTCTCTGCTTTTATGAACATCTTACCACCCTGTCTTGCCCCTGCCAGAGTATGACCAGTACTGCTCTGTAATAAACGCTGGGGGCAGTTCTTGGTATTTGTTTGGAACCTGAGTGCACAGAATCTGCTTTGTGAGTCCAGATGTAATTTGCTTGTGCCAGGTGAGTGCTCGAGCCTTTTGTACCCAGGCAGTTTGTAATCCCAAGCCAAGAGTTGGGAAAACACTGTCTAGTATTAAGAGTTCATGTGTTTTGTTTCAGTAACAGTTAGAGAAGTGAAGTTGAAACCGAGTATTTTGGGTCTCGCAGAGCAGACAAAGGAGAGGATCAAAGCTTTTAATTCTGTGTGCTGCCAACAGAGAATGTTGTGGCACCTTCTGCAAAGAATGGTTTCCATGACTTGAGTGATCAAGAGACTTCTGTGAGCTAGCACTGGGGAACAATTCGTTTTCATTTTGTCCTGTTCTTGTTGGATTCATTTTTCTGAAGAAAGAGTTTTGTAAACCACGAGATGTTGGTACAACTTTGTTCTGTACAGGCCTGAGCATCCCAGGATAGTTAGGGATTTTCAAGAAAAGATTTTGGCATGCACAGTTGATCCCTGGCAAATACCCTAGACAATTCATGACATCTCAGCAATATGTCGTGATACCCCTGAAAAGTGAAAAGCTGCGTAACTCAAAAACTGCCTGGCTTCATCCAACAATTTCCATGTCATCAGATATTAGAGTACCTGCAGGCTCATTATTAGTTTCTTCAGCCTTCCTTATTGTCAGTAATTTTCCAACTTTAAATAAAAAAATCATGTTAGGGGAAGAAAGAGGAGAGTAATGGAAATGTCCTTGGTCTGTTGTTGATGTCCTTGGCCTGTTAGGCGTTTGGCAGGTTGGCTGCTGCAGGAGCCAATCCTTTGGGATGCCTTGGCTGGTCTGAGACAGAAAGGAGTGGATGTGCTTTCTCATCTCTTTGTCTTGGTGCAGTCCAGGGCATCTGACTCCAGGAACATAGGAAGACAAGAGGGCAGATGGAAATCAGGAGTAGTAGAGATGGGTAATAGAGGGAGAAGTGGTTTGAGGACCTAGCTGGTCTGTTAATGATGATCTGCCTGTGATGCTTTGCTTGAGAACATGAATGATATCTTTGAGTTTCTGGTTTTACTGCTCAGGAATGAAGGACAAGCTCTGAAGGCAGGTAAAGGCCTGTTTGCCCTCCCCAGGGCATACCTAATGTTCTTTGAGCAATTCCTTATTATGAGTCCCTGTTTTCATTGAGTTTCAGTGTATTTTTTTGATTCATTTTTCCCATTCCTCTCTCATTTAATCAGTTGCAACCTCAGTGCAATCCCTGAGTCAATTGCTTTAAAAGCTTTCTTGTTTGGACTAATGCAGTGTATCTTTTGCTTCTGAATGGCTTTTATAAATAATTTCCTGTAGCCAGCTGAACTGGCCTTGGGTGGTCTGGGTGCTGTGTGTCTGAACAACAGCCCCAGGACAGCTGGAAATGGTTCCACGTTATTAGTGCAGTTTAGTAAACCTGGCAGGAAGTTCATCCCACCTGGATTTAGATTTCAGCCTCCAAATGATATTGTATTCATGTATGTACAAAAGGAATTGAGTATGTCATTAGGAAAATAGAACTTGCTTTTATTATTTTAAACTGTGCAAGGACTATAATTGCTAAGAAATGAATGTGGAAAGGTATTTCAGAATACATTGGGTGCTAAAAGAAATTATGTGCCTTATGACACTGGTGGAGCAAATGAACAGCAAGGAAAAAACAAACCAACTCTAGCTGAGCATGCCATTATTGATTTTTATTATTATTGCACACAATTCCGTAACTCCCATCAACACACTGCAGGATTTGATCTTTTGGGGGGCAGCACTATTTTCTGCTCTGTGGTTTAAGCAAGGACATGTTTGTTTTATGCAGTCACCAGAAGGTGAGAGGCTGAACTGTAGTGACTTAAGAAATTCAACTTCCTCCCCTCAAATTCAAGGGTGGGATGTCCATTGCAGCAGGAAACGGAAATCTTAAGGAAGCAATTTATTGAGCAGAGGAGTGAAGAAGTTATTCTTGTACAGAAAGAATTTCTCTCTGGCAGAATTTCCTCTGTGGCTGCTGCAAAGCTGTGTTGTTTTTTTTGAAGTAGTGAGAGTAGGCTGGTACAAAGTAGGGGCTGTTGTGTGGAGACAAAAGGAAAAAGGACTTGTGAAAGATTAGGAGGAGCTCAGTTTAAAAAAAAAAAGAAAGGATTTAAGGGAAACAGTTAATGGACTGTCAGACATTTATGATATAAATGAGAGTGGGAAGCAGCGGTTACAGAGGTCAGTTTGGGTGAAAAACTACTTTCCTAGGGCATGCACAAATTCCAAGTTAATTAATACACCTACTGATTAAAAGCCTTTGCCAGTCAGTGGTGAATTGCTGCCTTGGTTCGTGACCTGGAAGCCATTCACTGTGTGGCTGCAGATGCATAAGCAGCAGTAAAGGAAATTGAGCCAGTGGGGTAGGTTTGGTTGGTTGGTTTGGTTTTTAATGTTTGTTTTTAATGTTGCAAGGGTATTGTGATCTTGTTTTCAAAACTAATGTGAGAGCTGACTGATCTTACAGGAAAATGTTTATTTTTCCTGAAATGTTTGTTTAGACTTCCTTTACTTGTTAATATCAGCTACCAGCTTCCCATTTTATACCACATCTTTTCCAGACTGATTCTGTTCACCTGCCCAAGAAGAAGTCCCATCTGCCTGTTCTCTTAAAATCATCCAGGCCATTAAGAAATGTGCCTTTGAACTCCAGCATGCAGAAGTCAGATTCCAAACTACAGCATCATACCAAGCCACCTTATGAAGGTCTGAAAGCATCTGAAATACAAACCAAACAATTTCAGCCACAAACAAATGGAGAGTTATTATTGAATGAGTCTGGAACTGAAAACCTTCAAGAAGAGCCTGCACAGGAAAGCACATCAGTGAGAGGTGAACAAAGAGCAGCTGTAATGACTTGTAATGCTGCTTGAAAGAGTGCCTTATTTTCTTGCAGTAGAAAGTAAATCCAGATCATTTTTACATAGGTACAGTGCTGCTTAATCTTCCTTGGGTAGGCAAATATGTATAGATCTTGAAAAACCACTTTTTTTCTCTTTTATCTTTGCCCCTAGAATGTAAAGCAGCTTTCTATGGAATAGAAAGTGCTGTGTCTACATGGCATGAAGTACATAATGACTGGCAGTCTCACAGGATGCCCACACATGCACACATATATGTCAATATTTAGGAGAATGAAAATTTCCTTTCTGGGATGCCAAATCTTGTGAAAACTGTCTGTAGTGGAGACAGAGAGTACAAAAAGACTGTGTTTCTTTATGCTGCACAAGTAAGTCTTTCCAAGAGTCTGTGGCTCAGTGGAGTCATCCAGTGTGGCTGGGTTAATATGAACTCTGTTGTTGACAGAGTATCGGGAGCAGCAAAGTATGACAAATGGTGAGGCAGAGGACAGGGGGTATTACAGAAAGATTTGGGGTGGTAAAAAAGAAAAGAAAAAATGTGCTTGGCAGTTAGATTAAACCCTGACTAGAAATGTAAATGATAGGTGAGGTGTGAAGAAAAGAGATGAGATTAAACCAGGTGAGCCATTGCCAAACACAGAGGTCGTAGAGATGCTGTGGTTAATGACAATGCCACTGTGGTAGGGGACAGAGATGGCAGAGCTTAATTGTAAATACTTAAGCTGATAGGAATGATTTTTATTTTTTTTTCAGTCACTGACTTCTGTTTTCCTTTCCCCCACTGTTCTCCAGTCGACTCATTGCCCAAACTGGGTAATAGTGGGGTCCAGGTGGAGTGGCAAGGTGCTGATCCGGGCACAGGGGGCAAGAATGAATCCGTGATGGACAAAAGGCAGCAAAGCTATCCAGGTAGTGTTTCTATGGTACAGTGCAGCTTGAGTTTCTTCTGAACTGTGCAAAATTGTAAGGCACTGCAGGTAATTGTCTCCCTTGCTATCATCTGCGGGTTTTAAACCTTGTTTTCTTAACTAGTAGGGATTAATTGCAGTAAGAATCCAAGCTGGTCTTTCAAGGGTTATGCTTTCAGAAGGGCCACAGGGATTTATGAGTCTGGTTTCCAGTAAAAATAATGAGTTGTACGCCTAACTCTGATCTCTATTGCTAATGTCCTCACTTCTGAACTCCTTTCTGAATTAAATGTTTGTTACTTATTGCTCCTGCATCTATTTATGAACTATTGGAATGAAGCAACTGAATGATAGAATTTTGCTGATCTGAATTATTTGAAGGCATTCAACTAGATTGAAACCTAATGGAATCGTTTAATGAAAATGCAAATAGGCTTAATACTGTGTGTTACGTGTTTCTGCATCATCCATTAGTCTTTTTGGAGAGGGCTTGAACAACCTGGTTAACATCTTGTGTGTAGAGTGCAGAGGATATGGCCAATTTTGTAATCCTTTCTCACATCATTAATTTTACTTCTTTAAGTAGCTTTGGTGAAGCTGGTCAGTTGGTTTGCAGGATCGTGCTCCGTGTGTGCCCACCCTGTGTGTTGAGACATACATGCACAAAGAGCTTATTAGTTCTCCTTTAATTAAAGGGCAGTGTTTCATTAAAAACTGTAACTGGCATTCTAATCAGAAATATTTCTTCCCTAATGTCTGGTTTTATTTCCTCATTTTGGTATCTGGAACGTTTGCATGAAATCAGGATGGCAGAGGTTAAGAGTTCAGCCAGTATCTGGGTTTTTTCCATCTCAGTCTGCAGCCTCCTTTGACATCCGTGTTAGTGCAGCAACCAACTGACAGAGAAGGGGGAGAAGCTGATGAACTGCAGTGTTGCATTCCCTTACTCCTGTCTCTCCTTGAATTCATACACGGGTATTTTCTTGGGAGCATGGCTGTCCTGTGATCCTGTCACCTCTCGCCTGACACACGGCAGGGTCTGCAACGATCTCTGTAGTGCAGAGGATGTTATTTGGCCATGATTTCAAATATGGTGATAGCCCAGTATTGCAGCTTCTTTTTTTTTCTTTTAGGTTATATTTGTTTTGTTCTCTTGTGTTTGAGCTTGACTTGGGCCTTCGTACAGAGCTGCCTCCCCCCCCTTCACCACCCCAGTGTTGTACTGATTTAGAGCTTGAACCTGGGCATTCAAATTCTCCATGGAAACCAATTTGAAAGTATTAAGACCTCTGCAGGATCAATGAATGACTCCCAAAAGGAAGGTTCTAATTTGTAGTGATCTTTTGCAGAACTAATAGAAGGGGAAAATTTAATTTACTGGTAACCAGAAAATAACCATTTTCCTAGATACTTAAACGTACAGCCCTTACCATACCCAGAGCCATAAACATAGAATAGATGTAGGAATATATAGCTTTTATTGATGGGAATCTGGGCTGATTGCATTACTTATGAATGGGAAAGTCAACTAAGGGATGTGAGGTGCATGCTGAGTAAGTCCAGTAAAATCTTTAGCACAAAACATTTTTATGGATTTTGCTTAGGACACATTTTTAAAAGAAGTCATTAAAGCTCCTCTTTCAAATTTTACTATTTCCTTGATAATCTTTTTTAAATTCCACTGACTTTGTGCTCCAGTTGGTTTTGTATAGATTTTTGAAGTGAGGAGGAAAAGAATATTTAATTAGAAGTTTTAGAACTGTTTTTAAATGGTTTTTAAATGGTCATAGACACTACTTTTAAATCTCAGTGCCTTATGTTTGAGGTTATCACCTTGTGGCCAGAAGGGATTTGTCTTCATGGGTGTCTGATCTGGGACTGTGCAGAGCAAAAGTAAATTTCCACTCATTTGGGAAAAGAAAAGCAGGTATATTTTGTGTATTGTTTACTTGAAAGGTGATAAGGGGTTTGAGATATTTGATGTGCAGGTTGAATAAATGGGCAAATCACAGAAAGAGGTCAAAAGTGCAAAACTAATATTGTCTAATTCATAATTATTCTGCATTTTTATTCTGTTGTTATGGAAGTAAATGGATTCATCCTAGTGCTGTTAAGAAGAGAATGTCAGATAAAGAAATATTAATATTCACATGCAAGCCTCCTGTTTTTCAGAAATGCAAAATCATCATAACATTAGCAACGTGAACATCCAGCATTCATTAAAAGAGATAAATGAAGAGTTTCAGTCCATGGAACATGAGGACATTGACTCAGCCACTGCATATTCAGATTCCAAGTGCTTGCCTTCTCTCAAATTAAGTGTAACAAGTACAGATGCACTTGATGACTGTGAAGTCATAGACGATACAGAAGAACTGAAACAAAGAATTAAGAATATGAAGTCTGAGCTTGAAAAGTACAAAATGTTCGTGTTTCATCTGCAGACCTCTGACCAGCTTTTCTCAAGTAGTTTTTGCAATAGAATTTTGAGTGATGTGGCCTTGCCCCTGGAAGGACACGTTGCACAAGTGCAAGACACAGCTCTGCAAGACATCAAAACATTTCCTAGTGTCCATCAGCTGATGGATTACAAGATCCACACTGAAAATAGGAATTCAGAGTCTTCAAAAGCACCTGATGCATGGACAGCACAAAACCTTAAGGAACTACTAACAGCAAATGAGGCAGAACTTGAGAAACAGCAAATTGCAAATGTACATCTTGATGAAATGTATCATCTTCAGAACAAACTGAGGCAAACATCACCATCCAAGTGAGTAAAGCTATTACTGTGTCGGGTTCCTTTTTGTAGATAGCAATAGCAAATAACATAGGAAGGGAATGCAAAGAAAATTTTATTCACAGAGGAGTGTGTTGTTATGGTACAGGCTAAATTTCCCTAACATCAACATAAAGGAACTGAAATGTTTAGTTAAAAGACACCTTGAAGTACAAAACAGTATTTCTCTTTCAACAGAACTGCTCCTGATCAGCTCCTACCATGCTCTGTAACAATTCTGTGCCAGACACTGGTGTCTCTCCCCACACCTCAGGGCCACAATTCTCTTTGCTGTGTGAGCAAAGTCAGATCCTCTCAGGATGCTCTGTCAGACGGGCTGAACTCTGCTTACAGAGCATTACAGTTTTGCATCACTTGCCACCCAAAAAACCGCAATGGAACATCCCATTTAAGATAGAAGTGTTTCCTTGGGCAATTGGCTGGCAGATTCATGTTAGTCCTTCTGTTTCTGTGACCAGACTTCATGTGTAAAGTACGAAGTTTGGGCTCTAGTTATAATTTATTTTCCAGTTGAGTGTTGGGTAACGCCTTCCTTTGAAGGATGTGAAAGTAGATACATATAGAAATTAATGAATGAAAGTTTATAGCATAAGCTTATAAGCTAGAAAGTAATTTATGGGATGCTGGAAAGCATCAATCTTGCAATTTGTATGGTAAGACTGGGGGCAGCATTTTGGCTGGTGTACATACAAATCACAGCCACAGAAGGGGGTCCCATAAGACCAAACCTTCTTTAACTTTCTGCTCCCTTCCTTTTTTTTCCCCCCCTTCTGATATTGTTGTTGTCCCGAGGGCCTGTAGAATGGCATGAAGGATAACAAAGAAAAGTATTCAGCCTTTTGGCTCCCCTCAGAATGCTTGAGGAGAAATATTTGGAGACACTGAGCCACCTCCAACATAGGCTGCTATATATCTCTTAGTATTACTATCATAAAATACAATTCTGCTACATGGTACATATAAATTTACATACCTTGAAAATATACCTCATCCATTTTACAAAGGAAGATCTAACTGTAAATTCAGGAAGGAGCCAGTATGGATTGCTGTGAAGTTTTTATGGCCACTGTCTAGGACAACTGCATGAGCCACAAGTGACAGACCCAAAAATGAGTTATGCATCTCTTCCTATACAAATGTCATAAAAATTCTCTTAACACCCCCACTGTCAGAGATTATGTTTTATGCCCTGCATTTTGTTTGATTCTCTGCATCTTTTCAGATTCTCTCCTTCTTTCTCTCCACTAGTGTAGGATTCTGTAGAAACAATCTGTGCTGCACTGTAAAGGGGATGTCTGTATTTGCAAGTGAAAAATAAATTGAATTGATCTAAGTTCAAAGTTATATGCTGGCTTGTGGAGTACAAGACTTTGGACACTACAGTGGTTGTCGTGGCCATGTCTCTGGTAGAGAAACAGGTGGATGTGCAGAATTTCCAGGTGGGGTGAAGCCAGCAGCTCAGAAAGTCCAGTAGTGTGCTCCTGGTATGAAAAACATTAAGTTTCAAAAGAAGGGGGCAGCTCTGTCTGTCCTTCCACAGTGAACTGAAAAACAAAGCACAAAACCCGTCAGGAAAAATATGTTTTCTTAGAAATTCTTTTCATGTATTCACCCTTAGTTCAGCCCCTTCCCCTGCCACCCCAGTTATTGCCAAGTGGACAAAAAAAGTTGTCACCTTAGTTTCTGCCCATCTTACAAATGAAGCAGTTAAGTGAAGGGTAACAACCCACGAGTTATGCCCATAAATACAAACCTCAACAGTTAGAGACAATAGATTTCTCGTTGTGGCTGTAAAAGCTTTTTAAAAGAAAATTGAGTCACATAAAATTATATCTTAGGAATATAAGTTGAATTCATTTCTTATTTATATTTAAATATTATTTATGTTCAGTGAATTACTTTAAAGATAATTTCATTTTCTCAGCTACGAATCGTTAGCTCATTCACAAGCTCCAGAACTCTCCTTTCAATGCCAACAAATTAAAGAGATCTGCAGTGGTTGTGTCGCTTTCCATCAGCACCTGACGAGCCTTATTAAGGCTTTTGAGGAACTGCTTCAAGCCAGTGATGTAGATTATTATGTTGCTGAGGGCTTCCGTGAACAACTGAATCAAAGTGTATTATTGTTTGAGAAGCTAGAAAGGAAATTCCTGCATGGTAAGTAGCAGTATTTTGTGCTTATTGTTTGAGATATATTAAGGTCTTGAAATGAGGTGGTTTTTCTTTTTAGTGAAAAGGAAGTCTCAGTTCCTCCTGGTTGCTTTGAAATGATTTCTAGGGAGAACTGTCTCAGAAGGTAAAATTTTAGTGTTTCAGTGATATTGGATTTTATTTCTGGAGTTGTTCTCTGTGTTGACACGCTCCATGTTGACTTGTTTATTTTAGCACATGCGTATTTGAACAGTGGTTATGGTTCAGCAAGAGTTTAGTTACAAGTAGGCTTCAGGGTTCTCTGCTTCAGGAAACAACCCAGCTGACTTGGTCGAGCTTTAGCAGCAGATATCTCCATTGAAGGCTTCTCAGGGCCGTGCTTCTCAGCTGGTTTTTAACACAAGCTATGTTTAACTACAAAGGAAAAAAAATTACAGGTTCCTGAAGTTTTTCCCTCGAAGTGCAGTCACTTGCAAGAAGGGTAAATGCAGTGCAGAGATCTGGGCTGTGCTTTCAGAGTGAAAGGAGAAATTACCAGAGAGTGGCCCACCAAGGCAGTTTCCTATGGACGCTGCCTTTAAAGAAGCTGCAAGAAACCCTGCACTGGGCAGTTGGGAGATAATACTGGGCTGATTTACACCTTATTGTTATTCCTGGAGAAATACCATATGTTGAATTGTATGGAGGAGTAAAATCATCCATCACAGGCTGCAGCAAGAAAGAACCATAGGCTTTATGGAGGAAGCCACCCAAGTGGTGCACATAAGGGGGAAAAAAGGAAAATCTCTTTGGACAGAAGGCAGAGGAGCATAATTTGCAGTGGCTCATGAACTGAAGAGACTGTGGTATTGCAAATTGGTGTGCATTTGAGGGTTTCTGTAGCACAGAACAGTAGAACAGGAGCCTCCTGGGCAGGAGTCCTCAGAGGAGTCAACCAGAGAAGTGTTGGACTGGTGCTGGAGAGAGCAGAGTGATGAATGGAGCGTGCACCCAGGAAAGGACATCGTAATGTGTGTCAGTAAGCAAAGCCTTTTTCATTATCAGAGAGAACTGGCACTGTGTCTGAGGACGGGAGCTCGCCTATCTGAAAATGCTCCCGTCTCTCTTTCTGCTTATCCCAGTTCCCCCACCCATTGTTTGGCAAAGCATTAACTCAGAAAGGCAAAGCCTGGAGTGTCTACGAGTTGGGACCATATTAGGAGATGTTTTATTCCTAACATTTCTAATGATTTGCCTAAGAGACCTGCGTCTTGCTGCCAAATAGTCTAGCTGGTTAAGAAAAGCCCAATATTTTTCATAATCGAGAGCTCAAATGCAACCCTCTTTTGTAAAATGAGCATCAGAATCCCCATTTGTCACCTGAAGGACAAGTCTATCACACATATTGCCTTCAGCCTGGGGTTGGGAGAAAATGAGCAGCGAAGCGATGGAGAAGGGATGAAATCTGGCAAGAAAGACCTTTTCCTATTGTCACAAGTGTTGCTCTTTCACACCCAAGCAACTAGCAGCACGTCCCCAGATGTCAGCTGCTAAACCAACACCTTCAGCAAAACACTGCAGGGTGGCCTGAAATGGGGCCCCTGACCCCCACATCCTCCTGAAATTGGCTGTAGAAGATGACTTTGTTCAGGAGCATTCGGGGCCCAGCTGTACAATGATCTGTACTGTGCCTTTCATTAAGGATAGTGGCAGCATGTTGCAGTTTGGATTGCTCATATAAAGGAGTTGTAGATGAGAAAAAGGTATTACGGGTAGTGTGTCATAGCAGTGTAATAAAAGATTGAGTGTATTCAATGATTTCAGTGGCTACAGAGATTCCTTGCATTACAAATGAGCCGACTGTGTAGTGAATAAACATTAAATGCCTTTAAACCAACAGATGGTATCCTATATACTATGAAAAGTCACTGACAACTGAGACAATTCAATATATCTAACACAATGGTGTTGCATTGAATCACACGTTAAAATAAAATGATGTTTGTAGGGTTATAAAAAACATCCAGCATACTAAGAATTGACTGTAAAGAAGCAGCATAAACAACCGTCTGTCTCTGCATTTCCATCCTGACCTTCAGTTCCTTCCCTGGAAGTTCTCTTGCCTGCCGCTTTGGCTTAATGGCACTAAAATGTTAAACCACGGGCAGCCAAAGGGCCACCACGAATCTCTTATTTCCTGCTTTGCATTAGTGTCTCTTGCACTGAACCGTGCTTGTGCTCACGCTCTGCCACTGAGGGTGGTGCAGGCAAAATCCCGTGCCTGCCCCTTTCTTAAGGAGAGTAGTTAGCCTGGCTCTGGGTGGGCAAAAGCCAAGGGCTTTGTATCATTTCTGTTGCAGAAGCAAAGGTGTGTCCCCCTCCTTTGCCACCCAGCACGGTATTTTACGTCTCTAACTAAACCACCAAGCTGTAGAATCTGGCACCTGTGGTACCTGGTAATTTTGTGTTGGACCCAGAGGAAGCTATTGCTTCGTTGCTGGGCTAGAAGTAGCTTTGCTCATGTGCAGTATTTGACACTAATAGATGGTGAGGGGAGTATCTGCTGACCTCTCTAATTTCTCATTAATTTACCATTCTATTTAATAGTCTTAAGGTGGGGGCGAGAGGGGGGGAAGTGTAATTCTCAGTATCTGGTTTTAATCAGGTATTTCTGCTTTGCAGGAGAATCAATAGGTACAGAAGTTACTCTGCTCTATGAATTAGCTCAAAGGTAAGTGCAGTGCTTTGGTTTTTGGGAGGGCTTTGCTTATCTTGCCTATTTCATTAAGATCCATTTTGTTAATCAAATATCCATGGAACGCAGACTGAGGCTTTTTTCCCCACTTCTCAACAAACAGCTGATGTACTGAGAGGAAGCATCAGGCCACCAGGATTGTTCCTCTCCTGAACAAGCCCAACATGTGCCATAATAGAATGGTGTGTGTGTCCAGATACTATCCTAGTTGCAGCAGCTGGGAGGTGTAGTCAGCTGCTGCCTTTCTGCTCCTGTGACCTTGGGGGCTGGCTCAGGATCACTAAAGTGCAATGCTTTTGAAGTCCACTCTCCAAACACCCTTATGCTGAAGGTGAAGAGAGCAGGTGTTGTTATGCTGCATGTGTTGGTTTGATGCCAGCTGGGATCTTGTGTGCTACAGAAATCCTAAGCTGCCTGTTTCAGGCAGCTTGAGATCCCCTGGACTACCTGGGATGTGAACACTGGGCTGGAGGTCCACTGCTTATTCCCAGTGACTTCAGTGGGGTCTGAATTTCAGTCTCATTACTACACATCGTACCTCTGACGTGTACTTGCTTGTCATGTTCTGTTGCATAAAAATGTATTTGTTTTACCTGTGTCCTGGAAAGTTGACACCATGCTCTCTGTTCATCTTTTCAAAGTAATAAAATAATTTTTATATTTTAAACCCTTTTGTTTGGCACAAAAGGGACCATGAGAAGAGCACTACAATGTACCAGCAAGAGAGGGGTGAATCACCTGTACCATCTGCTCTTCATAGCTTGTCTGACTTTGATATGTCAGAGAAGTCATCTCTTGGATCACCTGAGCACAGGCATGACCTGGAAGGACAGCATGGCACGCTGGCACTTCTGCCAAACAAGTTTCCCCCAGGTAATTTTTTTCCCCACTGAAGATTCACTAGATATTGGGAAAATGTGATAAATAAGACACGAGGGAACTAATTAAGAAATAATGAAGAATGTTTGTCTGCTTCAGCTTTCCAGTATCTTGCATAATCATTGCAATTTCAGTAATAAGGCACACAGAGATGACAGCGATTTGAACTACCTCCTGTTTGAAACAAAATTAACTATGATATTTTGTGTCTTTGTTGTTTTAGACTATCATCTTTTACAGTACTCCAGACGGTCTTTAAATAGACAAGTTATAAGCGGAAAATAGACAATTGTCAAGAGATTATTACATTGAAAAAGAGAGATTTTCTAATTTTATAAAAGCCAGTGTTGTGTTTCTTTGAGACTTGTAAGTGCTGCATAATTAATAAGTGGTGTCATGTTTGACCTGGATAGTTTCACTAAGCACAAGTGACGCTTGCAGTTGTTTGTTATTGGCAGCGATGAAAATTTAATAGCTGAGATAGAACGTACTGTTCAGGAGGAAAATACTGCAGAGTGAAATCCAGGAGTGTATGACATGGATGAACTGACAAGTAAGATAGTGACAGTTAGAACTGACAAGTTCCTGAGCAAAGCTGAAACTTACAGCCAATGGAAGAAAAAGTGTAGAATGGCAAAGCAAGAAGGAAAAGGTAGGGTAATGAAAGTCGATCGAACGGGTTTATTTATTATGGTGTGCATTGTGCAACTCAAAGTCAAATTTCTGTCTGAGTTACTCTGGTAAGCTGCCTATTGTAAGGAAAACTGTGCACTATTAGCGTGTCGAGCCTGAATGTGAAGCTGTGTTGAGAACTCTGGATTCATCCCCCAGTACAGGGAATGTTTGAACTAGATAAAAATGTTATCTCCTGCAGTTTTGTAGGAAGAAGAAATTTAAAGAGCTGGACCATTGTCTAAGTTAAAATGTAGAGTAGGAGTTGTCACTGACTGCACAATTTGAGTGCTACATGGAAAAAGACTTGTGGGATCAGGTATTTAATGTCTGCAATTTTTAGCAGCTCTGTTACATTTTTTAGTATTAACATGCAGTAGATTTGACAGGAGTACACGGTGTAAGGGAATACAATCATTTACTCTAAGTTAAGAAGTGGTCTCTTGGTTTATTTAGAGTTATTAATGGAGCATCTGCAAGAAATTAGAATCCTAAGACAACGTTTAGAACACTCCATAAAAACTAATGAGAGACTGAGGAAGCACCTTGAGAGACAAGTAACAGACAAGGAACTAGATCAAGGTAAGAAGTTATTTCATGATAAATTGAATCCATCTTTCCTCTTTAAAGCCTGAGGGATCAAAAGCTGCTGGCAATGTTTTGTGTGCTTTTTGAATAACCCCCACCCCTTTACAGCTGGAAAATGATTTGCCTTCCTCTGAGTACTGCTGCATCTCAAGCTCCATCAGCAGACACAGCTTTTCCACCCTGCCTGAAGAGCAAGATAAATGCAGAACTAACATCCCTCTTCCTTGAGCCCATTGCCTGAAGTGTGTCCAGCCCCAATGCTCTCTTCTTAGATGGGACAGAGGTGGAGCACACAGCCCCAAACCTGCAGTGGCTACTGCTATGAGAACAGGACTACTGGCTTGGTTTATGACATTTTATGATGCTGTGGTTGAATTTCCCACAGAGGACTGAAAAACCTTCCCAGTTCTGTTATCAGCAAACAGCCTGTGCTTTCTAAAGTTTTCTATATAGCTCTTTATATATTTTTGGGTGCCTTTAGGATACTGTTACTGTTGTAATGACATTGGATTTTAGGATGTTTTCCTCTCTTTAATTCTCTGCCATGTCCAGCCAGGGGCAGGAGCAGAAGATGGAGCCCATTTTCTCAACGTGATTTCAGTGGGGCAGGGGCTCAGTATTAACAGAGGAGCAGCAGCTTTGCTCTAAATGACACTGCTGCTATTGATCCAAAGTGGGAATTGTATGGAATTAGCTTGCCTATGCCTTGTGTACCTGGGGTGGGCAGTACAGAAGCCCTGCCAACAGGGCTGGTGGAGGTGCCTTTGGCATTTTCTGACTGCTTTGAAGCCAGCTCATGTTTACATACAGGGACAAAATATCCCTAAGACAGAGCCTAGGCTGTGCTGTTCAGCTTGTCATTTGAATTGATTGGTGTGATAAAGGTGTTCTACACAAAATGAGAAATACTTGACAGAAACTGATGGAAGTTTCAATGTAAGAATTGGTTTTCATTCCAAACTCTAATATAAAGCAATGGATGAGGAATACTAAAAATAGGTATGCAAATTCAGAGTCACTGCTCTCTGTTGCTGGTGTTCAGCATCTTTGAAAGCCTAACTCAGTGGTACCTTAAAAACTTTTCACAAGGAGGTAGCCAGGCTTTCACTAAGTGTCCTTTTGTGACACCTTTTCAAGCACACCACACCACGCTTGCTCTCCTCCACTTCACTCAGTTCTCCTTCTCCTTCCCACATTTCCCCCATAGGACAACTGATGAATATGCAATATTACTCAGACTCGAATCAGGCAATAAATACCTACATGCTTTCCTTTTACTCCCTTTCACTAACACCGACATTAGATTCATTATGTTTTACATCATCCCCATCATCCATTTCTGTTGTTGTTTAAATGGAGTCTGCCTGCAAATGGCAGTTTGCTTTCAGGAATAATTTACAGTGAGGGAAAGGTGTATAAAAAGCATCCATTTCATTCATGGAGTATTTACACTGCTGGAAAGGCATAGTGTTCTTGTGAAATAACCACACTGAAACACTTCCAACTCTTTTACAGCTTCATAAAGTTTCTGGCAAGGACATCCATTAATGCAGTGAAAGTATATTTTCTTTACAAACTGTCTTGTGCCTTCCATCCATCTCCTTGTTGCCTTAGTGCACCTACCAATGCATGGAGGAGCCATTTGGAAAAGAAAGGAAAAAAGCAACTACCTGTTAGAAGAGCTCCTTTTTGTTACTGTGTTCCTTCAGTGCTTCCTGTTTCTCTCTGGTTTGAAGATCTCTTTCATGCTATCAGATGTGTGTATTCTCCCTTCTAGGAATGATGCTATTTTTTTCCTAATAGATGAGCTTTTTTGCCTTTCAGTGTATAAAAAAGAACTTCCCAAGAGAAGCTGAAGCAGATTTTAG
The DNA here is from genome assembly GCA_013399075.1 of Chloroceryle aenea. Lineage (NCBI taxonomy): Eukaryota > Metazoa > Chordata > Aves > Coraciiformes > Cerylidae > Chloroceryle > Chloroceryle aenea. The sequence goes on from VWZY01003176.1 coordinate 61,446, forward strand.
CTTTGGAACGTAATAATTTGAACCTTTTTTTTTTTTTTTTTACTTTTAATATCCTTACTTTCCTTTAAAAACCAAACCCAAGTTGTAACATACTTAATTGTTGATGAGAGCCCATTAAATTGACGTGATACCGAGTTGGTTGTTCAACCAAAGTTAATGCATTGAATTATTCTTGTCTGATAAATATTATATGGATGTATATACACACATCTGCCCACTATTTTTGCCATGCTATTTTTAATATTCTCTGAGTATTTAAATGCCTCTGGGCTTGTAGTAGTCTATAAATGACTCAAGTGCTAGTAATGACTACATCGTTACTGTAGAGCTGAGGTTGCAGTGGAAGGAGAACTAAAATAATTGCTTCAATCATTTCAAATGCTAGGCTTCAAAATAAAATCAAAGGTTTAATTTTGAGTTTCCTAGGTTTCAAACGTTATTAACAGCAGATAAAAATTTAGAAGGAGTTTTTATTTGCTTTTTTAACCCGTGAGTAACTAATGCATCTACTCAGACTTAGCTTCAGCTTTAGTATGCCTTTATTTTGCTTTACCTGGGGGTGAATATTTCCTTCCTCTTTGCTGTGATTTTCAATAGGATCTGTCTTTCAGGCAGTGTTTCCTTTGAAACCTTCGAGGTACGCTTCCTTAGCACTCACTTTTTCAGCCCAAAACATAATGAAAACTCAAGTGTATTGCGATTGTAGGCCCCAATGCTCCACTTCACTCTGGTTAGATGGACCTTTGCATCTATGGAGAGTGTAATTGATGTCAGCAGGGCTCTGCACAGAAGTAGTAGTCTCAGTAGTGGGTCAAATTGCAGGATTGTGGCCTTATTACCACTAGCTCTACATTATCCCTTATTATGTAAGATAACTAATAGTTATATTCTAAAGCCTTTCAGCAGAACTGTGATAGCATAACTTTTCAAATAGGATAAAGCTGGGTGATGGGCAATAAATTAAATTAGAATCAAGATGAGACCATCAAGCCTTGCCACTTCAAGTTGAATTGCTTTGTTAAAATCTGAAAGGAAAAAGCCTTTTGAGTTCACGTAGCTACCTCAACTCTTTAACATATAGATAGTAAAATGCCATTAGTGCCAGGCTTCTAGAGCCTTTGAGTCTTTCAGTAACGACAAGAGGTGCATATCATGGCACACTACATCCCAGTTAGGTAGTGGGTAAAAGCTTCAATTGGGATTACAATAAAATGAGATTACTCAGAGGAAGTGCAGCACATCAAATTGAATTGAACTGCCGGAGCTGAAAAGCATCCTCCTCCTACATTCAGCTAATTTTTTTGCCAGCTGGTTATTCCACTATTAACCAAATAGTTGACACTCATGTAGTTCTCTGAAGCTTTTAAGCGCAGGAGATACTGGGGTAACCAATCAAGTGAAAAATACTTTTAACAGTAATGTTAATTCTGGGGAGTCCTGAAGTGTTTTACTGACTATAAGCAGGTTATAAAGGGCAATAACAATTACTTAACTTGCATTTCAGAGGCAGCCACCTTGAGAGGGGAATGTGGCACTTTTCAGACTACTGTAACATTGCCCCTTGCTGTGGGATGAGCACATAAATACAGTACATTGTGAGCCCTGGAGTTGGGCTGACTGGATACACTTGCTGTTCATACAACTAGCACAAAAAGAGCCTTCGAGGAGGCTTCATCACCCTTGTCTAACTTTTGGAAACATCTAAATCTGTGCTGCTTACCCAGAGCTTTGCCCTGGAGGCACTGGAGGGAAGTGCATATCTTGGGTGGACAGGGCATCTCATCCACAGGGAGATGTGTAGAGGATACACCGGATGAGTCTCTCTCTGGAGGTGCCCATTTCTCTCCCTGACTGCTGGTGGTCGATCAGCAGTGGCTCAGCTAGTTACATTTTAGATGCATGAATTTAAGAGGGATGCATCTTCATCCCTGTGTTCATAAATGGGTTTTCAGTTTGTAATCAAGAGGCAAAGGCAGTGATGCTTTAGACTGGTGTGGTAACAAATCTATGACCGGACTATTTACGTGACTTCCCACGTTATCCACTGTGGATTAACTGGTAGAATCCAGTGTCATGGTGCCATTAAATACAGACTATGAACAGCTTGAGACTGAAGTGCATGGCAAATGTTCCTCCAGTTTGCATTGTTTTCACAGAATAGCAGTGTCACAAAATACTCAGCATTCTGTCCTGCTGCAGCATTAGCTGATAGGCAAAGACCATCAGGGATAACTTTGCAATTTTGGTAGTGGTTGCCCAGTGATGAGAGGTACTTGTGCTGCAGGGCTTTGGATTGCTTGGCATTAATCTGAATTGCCTTTTAGTCTGTAGGGATAACCTTCAAAATACATATGGGAGAAATAGCTTCCCTAACAGGTTTTTCTGCAGTTTTTTTTAAATTGTTCTTGTCTGGAAAGTTTAATCTTTAATGACCTAGAGATTACTCATAAATCAACTTTTATGTATATATTTATAGGTTCTGCAAACATTTTTATCCGTGGCTCAGAGCAGCATAATTCCTTGACTTCTGAAATACATTTCCTGAGGAAGCAAAATCAAGTTCTGAATGCGATGCTAGCCAAAGGATCCAGAGGTAAAAATGTGAAACTGTGCTTTACAGGAGTGGACTGCAACTCATTCCAGATCACAAGACGAAGTATTAATTGTTCTTTCATCAAACTGACTTAACCGTTTTTCCCACCCCATGCTGAACCACAGGCATTCCAACTGGGGCTAGCAGTGAAAAAGGAGTAGTGGTAGTGCTCCTTTTTTCTGCTTATTTATAGCATTTGCTATTTGATAATCACTTCCATTGCTTCATTCTTCTTTTTGCATCCCTTTCTTTTTATACATTCTTCTTCCTGTTCTCCCTGTGCCTTTTATTGCTATTTTCTTCCATGCTTCCATTTTGAAGCCCTCTCAATAAACAGACAGAAAAGCCACAGACTAGCAATGGGTGCTACTCCTGGCATGACTGCTGGAAACTGAGTACAGGAGAGATGGAAGCAGAAGCAAACGAATTGCACTCAGGTTCTGAAGTCTGCTCCAGGGATTTGACTGGCCAGGCCAAGTCATCATTTTTGAAATGCTTAGAGAAGAAAACAGACCTGAGAACAGAACTGAGGGAATCCATTTCGAAGTATCTGTAGCCTCAGATTAATTTTAAATGTTCCTTCTTTTCACACCCGTGCAGAGAGGATGTAAGGTCTTCCCTCCTCTTTCCCCCCCAAGAAAACCCACAACTCGCCAGCTAGGTTCTTAAAACCAGCTTCAGGCTCAGTTAGGTTCTAAGGCTCCCTATTTTCAGGCTGTTTGTGGAAAAGCACTGCTGCTCCTTCCAGAGTCATGTGTTCTCTCATCTGCTTGATGCCCAGGGTCACAAGAAATTTGGGGTCCCCAGAAGCCTCCCTGATTGCAGCTGTCTCAAAATGCCCCTATCAGCAGTTCTTTTATCCCAGGGAAATTAGGGAATTATTTAGGGAAATAGCTTCTGCCAAGGAAAGGATGACTGAGGGTGAATAGGACTGGGAAGGAGAGGACAGAGGGATTTCTGTGAGACAAAGAGAAACACGGATTCAGGATGCCCTAAAACAATCCCACCGAGTTCTTTCCTTCCTAAAGAGAAGTCAAATCCATTATTGTGTGATGATTGTAAAATTCACACGCCTGCTTTGGGATCCTGCTGCCACTAGTTGTTGAATCCTATCCCTCTGACCAAATTCCAAGAGCTGCTGGAGAATTTGGCATATAAGGCTGTACACAGTTTTTTATTGAGCCTTTGCAAGTCCTGGGGGTTAAATGTTGCACATTACAGAAAATACATCTAGTAAAAGTCATTCCCAAATTGAAATCCTGAAATCCTAAAACTCACAAGAGCAGCTGTTGTTTTCTGGCAGCCTGAAAAAGCTGGGTTTGCTAAAAAGCATCGCATTAGTAGGTTGGGGGCATTGCAAAGACTTTGTGTTTCTTCTTGTTTCAGACAAACAGAAGGAAAATGAAAAGCTAAGAGAATCTCTTTCTAAAAAGAATGTAATCATTGAGCATCTTCATGAGGATTATGAATGCATCAAGAGAGAAAATGAAAGGCTGCAAAAACAAATAGGCCAAAAGGAAGACGAAACCAGATATCTGACATGTCAAATTTACAGCAGTCGTAATGAATTAAACAGGTATTGATTCTGTCCACCTTTAGATGTTCACTTAGAGTAGAAAATTGTCAGTGTGACAAGCATGTGTTTAGACACAGCCATCGACATTAATGAGGTGCACAGATACATTCAAAGGGCAAGCAAAGAATTATGGGGGAAAGGGGACTGGATCTGAGATTGTTGAAACAAAATACAAGAATTTAACTTTTAATTTAGCTGTTTCTTGGGACTTGCCAACAGGTTGCAGACAGAAATTAACGTGAAGCAACATCAGCTCTCTGAGAATGAGAAGCTGCTGCAGTCGCTCCGAACTGAGATCAAGGTTTATGAGAAGCTGGAAGAATCGAGAAGGAAGAGGACAGGTATAACAGCCCAGTTGTTTCTGTAGCCCCCAGCCCTTGCAGCTCTTCCCTCTCTGAATACGACCTTGTCAAAGGACCGTGGGGCTAGGTCACAGTTTCTTTGTTTCTACTGGTCTGCTATGCAAAGTCAAACTGTCTACTTGATGGTAAAATGCTGCTTTTTACTTCTGAGTGTAACTGCGAGGCTGAGATGGGTGCTAGGTTCTGGCTGGGCACACCCAACTTTCCTTTCTTTGTAGCTAAGCTAAAACCAAATACTGAAGATTCAGTGGCTCAGACTGGATAAGCTTCAGGGGGATTTTACATGTTTCCTTGTCATCTAAATACATGCTGCTGCATCCTCACAGGTAGTGCTTACTCGGGTAGCTTGTGCCTTCTCCTGTCTCAGTAGGACAGCAGTGTCTTCTCCCTAGGGCTGCAGAAGTGCTGGCACCGCTTTCTGAACGAGACATTTAATGTTTTCCTGCCCGCTTTTCTGTCACTAAAGGTGAGGAGCAGACTTGAGCCTCACATGAGCTCTTCCCACCCCTTCTAAGGAAGTTGTATCACCACACAGCTGTAGACTATGGTTAGATAAAAAAGTGGGGTGCTGTTGATAGCCGTGTGCCCGCTACAGGATCCACCAAATTTCCCCCTGGAATTCCTTGTAAAAGTTGATTTTGTTGATATTTTTTTTTTTTCTTTCCTTCCTGCTGCTTTAACCAACATGCTCTGCCAACAGAGTATTTCTGAGTACCTGCAGCAGCAGAACCCTGTTGGTGTAAGGCTTTAAGCCCAGGTTGGCTCAGGGCTGGGGGTGAGGCTCCTTGCAGAATGAGTAATGTAATGAGACAGCAGCAGCACCCTCCTCGTGCAGCTGACCCTCTTCCCGCTCTGGAGAAGAGGCTGAGGTCAGCAGAAAGGAATATATGGAATTGTTTGTGTGCTGACCTCCTTCTATGAAAAGATGAACACAGACCTTGCTTTTTCAGGTTCAGATTTGTTCCTCTGGTTGCCAGGTGATCACTGTTTTCTTTTTTCTTCTATGTATAAAATTAAATTCCCAATTCTGCTCCATCCCTCCTCCACACTCTGAGATTATCCATTCCTTTTTCTTTCCCTGAACTGTGCATTAATGCACTTCAAATTTTGTAAATCCTCTTCATTCTCTTTTTGTTATTTTTTTTTTTTACTTTTGGCATGAGACTTAGTAGCTTTTGTGGACAAAGTGAAAAATAATTTTCAGCTCTTCAGATGGGAGAAGCAATTAAGACGTGAGGGTTTTTTTTTTTGCCAAACCATTATCTTAATGTTGTTTGTAGTTAATTCGTAATATTGAGGATAACACTGGCTATAATTTACTTGCTTAGCATGCTGATACTGGCTAATACCATTTTAATTGTTAGAGATGTTAAATGTTTCTTTTGAAACTGTCTCAGATCCCAGATGCGACACATCAGATGAATTTGGGAAAGATCAGAACAATCCACTCGATCTGCGTGAACTCTTGACTGAAATACAGAGTTTGCGAGCGCAGCTCGAAAGAAGCATAGAGACAAACAAGTCTTTGCATGAAAAATTCGAGGAGCAGCTTTCAAGAGAGAAGCGAGAGGAAGTGGGATCAGTGTCAGCTGTAAATATCAACTGTCTTTTCAAACGAGATTCTCCGCGTTACGCAGGAACGACCGGTACTGTGCCAGGGTTTGTTACACCCTAGAACCCGTGTCTTGTTCTTTAGAGATGCTCTTAAAAGCCTCGTACGACATCAGCTGTACGTTTGGGAGCTGCCCATCAGCCTTTTGGCTCCCTTTAGAGCTATCAGTGCATGGGGAGGTGAAATGTCTCTTACAGCCTCCAACTCTCACTTCTTTTTCATTCAAGAAAAGCATTTGCAGACGGGCTCTGGGATGGACGGATGGCTACGTTAGATTGCCACAAATATTGCTTACTGGGGGTTCTTAATGCAGAGCTCTGTAGCTAAGGGCGAGTATGTATTCCTCGAGACTGATCAATACACTCACTAAATAGTCTTTGTATAAAGCATTTGTCCCCTCGTTGCCCTTGAGGAGTATTTTACCTTTATTTCAGTCCCTGTTAACTCATCCTGGTTTAGCAAATCAGGACAACGTCGTGTTTACACACACGGTTAGATTATTGTTCCAGTATAGATGTGGGGGGGGATACAGAGGGCAGGAGAATGTTCTTCCTTGCTGGGAAAGTGCTCTGCTTTCCATACTTCCAGGATAAAAGACCTCTCCTACTGCCTGTACAGGTACACACGCTGTTAGGGAGGGGAAGCCTGTAGTAATGGGGCTTTTTGGGGTCTGTACACTTCACCTGAACATGCCTACCTAAATCTTATGCACCACACACAGCAAGCAGCACCAGAGGGAGGATTAGTGTGAGAGATCGTGAGACACAACAGGGTTTTTTTTTACTACCTTACTTCTTTTGTGGCTCCATCATATCCAATCAGAGCCATACTTCAGATAAAATACACAGTGAACTTAACTACACTGTCCTGGTGCTGAATGTCGTGAGCATGGTTTGCTGCAGTTTATTCCTGAACACTAAATTACAGTCATGAGCTCCAAGGGGGATGGGTCCTTAGGGCCAGTCATGGTCAGGCAGGTGTGGAACAGCTGTTCTGTGGAACCTGTACCACCAGGGTTCCCAGACTGCATTTGTTGCTGGTTAGTTTCTAGATAGACTTCTAGATGCTTCCTTCGACCTACAACAGGTAGACTGAAAGGAGCTGGAGAAACTTGTTATTTCTTTAAGAAAATGGTGACTAGAGTTACAATAATTTGGTTTGATATGGACCATAAAGACTCCTTGGAATGTCCACAGCTGAATTAGCTTTTTAGATGTACTGTACTTAGTCTTTACTTAGAGGTACCCAGGGAATTTGGAAGGGCTGAAGAAGAGGGGATATAGATACAATCTTTAGTGTGGTATAGCTGGGGAGAGTGTCATCCTTCTTACATAGTTACTGGGAGGCTTACATTTGTTGATTAAAAATATCTTCATCGGGATGTATTTTAGATTTTCTGGCTATGACTTGATTTTTGGGAGGTAGCCAGAACTTTGGATAGATGCTAAAAAGATAGGTAAATACTGAAAGATATATGTATGGTGTGGTACCAGAAAATTAGCAGCACTTCCCTGCTCCCTGAACACAGAGCTAGAGAGCTGGTTTTGGGTTTTTTTACTGCTTGTTAACTTCTACTGATACAGTCTTCCTTGTCCTGTTTTTATACCTAGAAAATCTTTGCAAATGCCCTGCTGCCAGCAGAAACATTTGTGAGCTGCAGAAGCACGGACGTTGCATTTCACTAGTGAAGCCAGGTACAGCCAAAAGTATCTTAGACACGTGTTATCAGTATCCCAAACCTGCTGTGTCAAGAGCCCTGTAGTGCCAATTAGTTCTACATATAAAGATTAAAAAAACCCCAAACAACAACAACAAAAAAGCAATTTTTCTGTCCCAGGTATGCACTCAGCCTCCAAAGAGGAGCTAGACAGCGCTTCACACTGCAGCAGCACTTCATCTTCCAGCACGGCCTGCACCCCTCGGCTGGTGCCTGGCCACCGCCTGTGGGCAGACAGAGCGGGCCGCCATGTTCTCGGCCTGCTGGAGGACTACAGCGCCCTGCGCAAGCAGATCGCAGAGGGGCAGCGGGTTCTGGCAGCAATGGAGGTGTCTGTGAGACAGGTCTCTGGGACGAGACTGCCAGAGCCTGGACTAAAGGTAAGCAGTGAAAACTGTTAAAGGATGGTGAACTTTACATAGAGGTTCAGGTTACAAAGGCGAGGAATGAGGTGAATGGTGCAACAGCACAGGTTAACTGAGGAACTCTGCCAGGACACCTCAACCTTAACAGTCCAAGTCTCATCTAGATGCAGGCACCTCGTTGTGATTCTGGGTTAATGAGGCTATGGATAAAATAATTAATTCTGGGCCTTTAACAAGCAGTCTCACTTCTACTTGCAACTTGAAATGAGGTGGAACTACCTGCTTTTACTATGGAAACTGGTGATTGCTGCACTGGAAATGATAAAAAAGCCAAACAAAACACCCACCAAAACCCCACAGATGAAACTCTAAAGTGCTCTAGGAAGGGCTTAAACTAGGGGTTTATCAGTAACCCAAGAATAAAAAGAATTAAGGAGATTTTCTTGTAATCAAGACTTGGGATAAACCCAGGAAATATGAAGGGAGTTAAGAGAAATGTGATACAGAGCTGATAAGTGCTCCACTGGTATTCAGTCCTTTAGTAACAGCCAGCAATAGCTGTACACTAATGACTGAGGTGTGCTAATGAGGGTTGTTTCACATTAGAGAAGCTTTTTAATATTTTTCCACTTCCTGGTATCAGTGGAACACTTTGGCAATATTAGGAGCTACTCTGGAAACTTGAATATCTCATTAATGATCAAATATTGTCTTCTAAGGAAGGGTATCGACCTCTCTGCTTCATGTGTGACTGATAGCAAGTCATGAGCCTCTTGCTATATTCTTAATAATTCTTAATGCCAGTGCTTTTCCTCTTGACTCAGGAGAGCAACTAGTGCTTCGTTATGCTAGTGTTTTCTTATTTCATATTGTTAATTTCTGGATCCAGTTAATGATGGCATATTTGGGGTGGATTGGATTAGACAAATCTACCTACAGGTTTTGACAAAAGGGTCTGTACGTGTCTGTGGCAACTATTAGGAACTAGGAAAATGAAACAGCAACAGGAAAGGCTTGGATCAGGCATTTAAAACAACAAGCCAGTGGTAAAAATAATGCAACTGGAATGGTGAGTGCACAGACACACTGTTACTGGAGGTGCTTTTAAGAACAAATTATGTGAATGTTTGAAAAATTGTATGTAATGCTTCCCTGCCTCGGAGTGGGAGAGGAAACAAGATGACTAATGAAGCTCCTTTATCACACCTATGATTTTATAGCAATATAAATGTTGTAAAAAACCATGCTCACTGCCCTTCCAAAACCTGAAGGTCTTAACTGGGTGGATAAATCCGTGCTGCTTCTTTTACTGGGTGTAATTAGTTAAGGTGCAGTCTTGAGAAATTCTGAAATTCTTTTTGTGGTATCACACGCTTGCTCCCTCAGTAAAATGATGTCTGAATGACACTTAAGACTCTCTGAAGTATCCTATATTTTCAAATGACCTAGTTAAGATACTGATAACGACTGGAAGAGTAATCTCTCTAAGTTTTTAACTTGTTTTGTTGGTGTAAAGATAAAAGCAGTAAGTTTCACAATTTGCAGTTTCCTATCAAGCTTTAACATCACTGAGGTTTCAGGCCGCTTAGTAAATGGGATATTTTATGTGACTGGTTAGATAACGATGCTAAATAAGTATTCAAATGATGTGCTGCATGGGGCAGGAACTGTGAATGCTTTTCTTTCATTACCCTTCCCCCTCCTGTATCACCAGTGCTTTGGTAATTCATTTGCTCCCCTTGCATTCGTTCCCTCCTTTATTTCACATTTATGCAATTTCTTCCATTTGGTTTTCTCATCTGTCAGCAGAGGAAAATATTTTATGTGTGTCCTTATAGTTATTTTAGCATTAAATGGAACAGTTTAAAGGGTCTGCTAAGGAAGAAACATCTATATTGCTTAAATTGATGTCTGTAATCATTTGACTTTCAAATAACATGACACGAAATGCAAATGGAGAAAGAAGAGAATTGCCAACTATTACCATGTGGCGTAGCAAATCTAGTAAATATAATCCATTATTAATCACAGCCATTGATTAGGATAAACCCCCCTCCCTCCCTGAAATTCTCAGAGAATGCATAATTCAGCAGTCTTTGTAAACTAAGGAATTAGCTTGTGTGGCACACAACAGCCGTGTGCATCATGGTAAATACGAAACTGTTCCAACTTGATTTAAGCCATTAATTAAGATTACATTTTCCTAACGTTATAACAGAAAATAGAACGTGTCTCTAATCCTGTGCTACAGGTACCAGATCAGGCATCACTGCACAGCTTGGCTGCAAGTACTCACAGAGTACAGCAGATTTTAGAGGAGGCTGCACGTTTACTCAAACTTCTCTGGAGAGTTTCCCTTCCACTGACAGCTGTACACGGTACGACCCATGGCACTCAGGTACTATTATGTTTTGGTTTTGAGGGTTTTTTTTGGTTTTCCTTTTTTAACAGTTGTAATATGTCAAGGAAGATGCACCAGTGAGGAAGGTGTTGGTTGGGAATAGCTTTTGAAAATCACAAACCCAGGCTGCCCAGTCTCTGAGGGTGGGGGTTTGGTTGACTTGCAGAACTCTGGACACTAAAGGCTGAGGCTGAATGTGTGCTGGCTTTTCCAGCCTGCTCATGGTGTAGACCAGGGTGTTTATTTAGACAATACTTTCTCTGGAGGTGCTCTCTAACCCTGTTACATGTACTCAGAAAATCCAGGCAGGTGGCAAGCGTTCCATTTCAACAAGAAAAGCTTTGGATTCCCCATTAGAGAACCAAATTCAATTTGCTTATGTATATTCTAGTAGCAACAGAACCTTCAGCAACTTTGATGTAATCTGAGATGCATTTTCCTTTTAGGTTTTTGATGCCCAAGCTGTAAAATAGGATGCTTTTTTAAAAGTGTGACAAAACCCCCAGACAAGTTTTATACCATTTTAACTAAAAAGGATTGTGCTATGCAAATGAATGGAAGTACACTGAATGAGGAATGAATTATCTGTACTGTCATAATACCACTGCTCAGTAAAGAAACTGTTTCAAACTCTGGCTTTAAAATAAATCTGAAGTGTTTTCACTGAGGTTTTTGTATGTGCTTCTTCAGGGAGACAGGATATTGCTGGAAAATAAAAAACAACTTTCGGAGAGTAAATATTTTATATATCAACTTAATAACATTTTTGGTGCTGTTTTCTAGCATCCTTAAACATCTAAAATCACAAAAGCAGGAAGAATGATCTGTTCTATTTAGGATGTCTTGACCAGTGTGTACACTTGCATTTTTATCATTAAGTATGCATTCTGGAGAGGCAGCTAGAGGTTGGCTTGGATTGCAGGAGCTGAACACGCACACGCCGGTCTTCCAGCGTACGTGGGATGCAGCTGATGCTTTCCTGTCACACTGATCACCTTTACTGTCACCTTCTGATCTGGATCAGTCCCTTCTCAAAATCAGACCTTAGCCTGGGGGGGTTCTGAGTTCCCACGACTGCACCTAATTAGAGTCTAACAGAATCTTTTCTAGAGTTCGTTATCCAACATCCTGAGATCTTCAGGACATTAGGTTGCTTTGGATGTCTTAAAAGCAGTATATGAATGCATGGCTCTTGAAGCTTGACTGTTAAAGATACTGAGCATCCACTGCCTTCTCTTCAGCCCCACAGGAGTTGTGAGTAATCAGCTCTTCTGAAGAGCTAAACAACAGGGGCAAAGTCCCAAAGACACTATTGTTTAACGAGAAGCACAACAAGAAAAATGGAGGAGCTTAAGCTTAAGCATGAGGCTCCAAATCAGTGATACCAGCAGACTATGTCAGGGCTGCTTGTAGCCCTGTTTAAAAAGCTGCTGACCTTAACTTAGTTGGAAATGGTGATGAAAACTGAACCTTGAATGATGATACTGTCAAATAATTTTGCAATAAAACTGTTCTGGTCATTTGTACACTGCCTTTTAGCCCTTTGATAAAGGCAGTATCAACTGTTAACAGAACACTGGAGAAGGAAGCTGGAAGTTCTGAACCTGGCAGACCCCAAAGCACTGGCCTGCCTTATGTTTGCTAGTTGAGGGGAAAAATAATTAAAAAAAACACCACCAAACACAACAACTAGGCACTGAGGTTAAGAATTTTCTCAAACTAGCAGAAAAATTACTTGCACTTGTCTCTTGGCAGGTGTCACAGAATCGTGTGGCACTGGGGATGCGATGGGGAAGGAGAGGCACTCAGTGCTGTTTCACTCCTCTGTGTTGTTCTTGCTCTAAGGAAGCTTATTGGCTTTGTACAAAAGTATTTAGCAGCTCACAATGTACAAAATGCTTTTATATAATACTACTTTAATACAATATTCTCTTCTCTCCATTCAGGATGAAGGAATGAAGGCAGAAATATTAAGATTACGTAAGAAACTGTGTGAGCAAGAGAAGAAGTTACATAGCACAGTGAAACTCTTGCACTCCACAAACCAGCTGAAGGAAAACATGGAGAAAGTCATTATTGACCAGTGTAAGTGTTCACTTCATTACTGAGCCTTATTTTATCCCTGTAGTTGTGTGGCCACTGTAGAAACAACAGAAGGGATACAGGCACCCGTTCTGCAGCTGCTCTGCCGGCGCTTCCTGCCTCACTCGTGGTTTTGGTGGCAACTCCCCAGGTTCAGCCTGTACAGAACTGCTGGAGCCTCCTTCAGAATGAAAACTGCCCAGCTACAGAAGGCTGCATCACGAGCAGCAGTTTGTAGTTTTACAAACCCCTGTGATGTGCTGATACATTCAGCTGCCACCATCACTCGAGTTACTCCATCCAAATGCTGCCACTCCCCACTTTTTCTCACCTGACAGAGGCAAAGTCCCTGTTGCTGGGGAGTAGGCCAGCCAAAGTTTGTGACACTGTCCTCAAAATTGTGGGGGTTTTGCCTCAGTCTTGATAAATGTGGCATTCAGCTTTTAGATTTTCTGAGGTGCCTGCCTGTTGGGTGTATCTCCCTGGGCAGCAGCCAGAGCAGCAGCAAAGGAGAATTGTTGGACTGAGAAGTGTGAGAGAACAGAAAGCTCAGAACAAGGGAAAGAAAAGCTTACTAGGAGTCATTGTTCTTTTAAAGAAACGTTAGGACATGCTCTGAGACGATATTTTACCCTTAGCAGCCGTATCAGAATATCTGGAAAAATGAAAACAAGTGGGACATGGGTGTAGTGAAGCTGTGTTCAGCCAGGTGTGTGCTTGAAGAGCCCCATCTCCTCTGCCATCAGAAGAGACCTTACTGGCTCTAACCTCTTCTCTACCTTCCTGACAGAGCACTCTGTGTACTGCAGGAGGAGGATTCTTAAAACCTATCCTTACCTTCTCTTAAGAGCTGGGACTAAATGACTCAGTCTATGCTGGAATGGCCCTTGTGGTATCAGCAATTCATCTAGAGACTGTAAAATGTTACACATCATACAAAGTTATGAAAGAGGCCATAACACTTCAAGTTACTTGAGTCATTTAAATGCAATGTCGAGGAATAAATGTTATTTTGCTCCATAGCCTGTAATTTTTATATCTAAGGTACGTGTATCTTCTGCCTGCAGATTTTTTTTAAGCATTTATAGGCTGGGTTTTGGTCACTTCCTTCAGAATTGTTGTATTATAGGTAAATTGTACATCATTTATTAAATCCAAAATTATGTTGTGTTGGGGTTTTAAAGATAAGTATCTCAGTTTGGGGTTGTCATATGAAAATCAAAGCTATTCTGTCTGTCCAAATAATATTCCTGTGGTAGATTTACTGGTTTAGTTTGGTCACTTCCAGTGACAGCTCAGACATTCCAGATAATTTCAGTAGGGCTGGTCAGAATATAAATCAACATTTTACCCTTATGGCCAAAAAATATTCTCCCCCCAGCCACTCCACCCACCCCTACTTTCAAATCAGAACCAGTACATCTCCCCAGGATTTTGCTTGCTTCCTTTCAGGGCGTTCAACCTCATCTAAACAAGGTCCTGATAAAATGAAGCCTGTGTTTTCTCCTTAATGCAGAGTACTGCCTGGCTCGCAGCAGCTTCGTGGGTAGTGTCATATCCTCTACATTCTCTCCATGTACTGAATTTAATATTTTTGATTTAGAAAAATCTAGTTTGCCAAGTGAAATGAATTTACTAGCAGAGTTCTTTATGAGCAGAGAGCACTCGCTACCCAGAAAGCCCTAGATACGATTTTCTCTAAGTTTCATTGATTAGGGGAATTATGGATGTCAAGTTACCTTTGCCTTAAAGAGCAATTTCAGAAAGGTTTCTAAATTGCAGCTGTACACAAATTCCTGACCAAGCATACAACAAAGCTGCTGGGTTTTATTAGGCTGCTTACACTTGGTTTTGGTATTTCTCCCTTTCTCCTTTTGGTAGGAAGAAAGCAAGAGCAAAGGCATCGCCGTAGGTGCCCTTGCCTGCCTTCAGTCTACAAACATCCCCATAGCTGGGCACAGTCAGGTTCCCTCTGCTATTTAGCTGAGCATTCCTAAATATATTTAGAGACAGAGACTAGAACATTCTTGTGGCTCAGAGTCGTCTTTGTGCTTTCTCTGGCGAGCAAACTCATTGCTTATAAACCTCATCTGAACCTCTGAACATGTAACAATGCAGTGCCAAATTGCAGTAATCTGCCAAGGGTATAATTATCTCATGACAGCTCTACCCTTGGAGTTGTTGGGCTCTTATTATTGTAATGAAAAATCTTTATTATGGCTAAATTGTTTATTTTTGAGACTGGAATATTAAATTGGTACTTGTGAATGGTATTTTTCAGCAGTTATGGAGCTGACACAGATTAGAGATTCACATATTTAACCTGACATTTCTAAATACCAGTTTTGTTTAGAAGCATCCCCTCCACCCTTCACAGGTCTTGCTTTGTCCCCACAGAGGCAGACTAGCTGGATGAGCAGAGGAGACATGGAACCCTTCAGAGCCAGGCACTGACATGATTTCCCTGCAGCATGTAGAGGTTGCTTTGTCCTTGACCTGCTGGAGGAGCTGGCTGACTTCTGCCATCTGTCCTCTGCCCAGCCCGTTGTCCCCAGATCCTGCCCACTACACAGTTTTATTTTTTTTCCCTTCTCCTGCAAACTGCCCCCTTGGCCTGAGCAGGCAACTACTAGATGGAATTGCAGTTTGCTCGTGCACCATCACTCCTTAAAATCAACAGGAAGTCTTCCTCTGATGACCTGGATGGAGAGAGCCAGGTCATTAGTGCTGCAGGCTGATGAGCTACGTGTGATTTTGTATGTATCATTCTTGGTAGGGTAGAAAACACTTTCAACACCCTTCCCAGCTGTTCAGATTTGAAAAGCAGGTGATGTGATGGATGGGACATGGCCAGGGCTGGGAAGCAGCATTCCAGTGGTGGCACTGCCCTGTGGTGCTGAGAGACTGCTCCTGCTCTTCCCTAAGAAGCAAAGCTGTGGGGGGAGGCCGTGTGCGACCGCCTGGTCGCTGCCTGTGGTCCAGATACTCAGTCACACGTTATTTAGTGTTTGTTCATAAGATGCCAATACTGTAGAAGTACTCTAGAAAGAATACTGCCTAGTCTTTATCATCTCCTCTTCCTTTCCAGTGGCTTTAACTCATGATGTCTTGAAGAAGGCCAGAGGAAACCTGGAAGTACGTACAATTTTTGCTCACGTTTAACTGTTTGGAATAAACTCATTAGAAATACTCAGGGGCGCCAGGAATATTTTGCAGGATTGGCTTTAGGTTGGCCACCTCACTGAGGCTGGCCGATGGCAGTTTAGTGTGATAAATATTCTGCTGTGTTTAACGTTTGAATGAGAGTTTGATGACTGACCATGTAAACAGCTAAAGCCTCTCTGATGCTTGATGCTTTCCCTAGATTAATATTCATGTCTGTCATCATCTTCCAGTAGTTTATCTTCAGCAGATCAGAGCCCAACAACCTGGCTGCTGCATAAGTACACAAAAGGCACCCTTATTTAAAGCTTGTGTATGTGTTAATAACTGGTGGTGCTTTTTATTTTTAAATACATAGACCCTACAGGCAAAGCTTCTGCAAACAGCCATTTGCTAATGCGGTGTATTAAATTAGTCTGAGTGTTTTAAGTAATCACTGCTCCAATTTGATTTCTCCCAGAAGGCTCAGCCGTTACTCCCAGAAGGATGTAATAACATTTCTTTCCTCCTCAATCCCATCCTTCTCCTCACGCCACTCCACTCTGACTGCTGCTACATTTCCCAGCCCCTCCTTTAATGTTCTGCTGACCCTTCCATGAATCTCTCCTCCCTCGCCCTCCCCAGCAGTGCCCTCTGGAACAAACACCTCCCCTGCAGCTGCTCTGCTGGTGCCTCAGCCCTACCCCAGCTAGAAAGTGATGGCAAAGGCTTTCTGCTTACCGAGGTCTTAGCAGTTTATCCCAAGATCTGCTGAACACAGAAGCTCCTTTGCAGCCTTATGGCCCAGGCACCAATCGTGTCCACTGGAAGTACTGTAAAATAATAATAATAATTAACAACAACTGCTTTTTTAACCAGGTCCCACCAGCTGAGAATCAAAAATCACCTTCCTACACCAGCACAAAAAGGATTCTCTGAAGGAGGAAGTTCCACTACTAGAGCCAGGTCCTGTGACTGTCGTTTGCTTCTTTATGCCTTACTATTTATTGATGTAAAAATGTTTGTTCAGCTTTTTGACCAAAAAAAAACCCAAACAAACCAACCCAAACAAAAAGATAAAAAAACTTCTTTTGGTAAATAACTTATTTAACATTTTCTGTAATGTAAAAGATGGTTTTTAATATTTATTACAGAAGCAAGGTACTGGAGCTATTGAAGAAAAATCCAGATTTTTTTTTTTTAAAGTTGGCTCATTTGATATTTTATATTTGTACTTGTCACATTATAAAACTATTTGTTGTTCTAGTCAAACAGGTCCTGAAGGAATGACAAATGTGATCCACCTTCCAAACTGTTTCTCTACTGCTAAAAGAATGTAGGTTAAAAAAAAAAAATCTGCCAGTTGTCATTGTTTTGTAGCAATGTGAGAAATGTTCAATATTTTAAAGCATTTTAAATGGATTTGGGAGATTCTTCTGGAAGCTGCCTCATGCTGATGAGCTTTCTTAGTGGCCTGCTGGGTACTTAGGTTGATGGTAGGCCTGAGAAATGTTACAATTAAAAACAAAACGTAATCACAAGTGTGTGGGGGTTATTTTGTTTATACTCTTTTGTTCCCAAGCTCAACTCAAACAACTCCAGTCCTCCTGGCAGTGTTTTTAGGGTCCCCATTAGAGGAGATGACTTCCCCGCCTCATCCGTGGCTAAGACAAGTCAGAACAGCTCCCCTTCTGCCATTAAAGCTTTGGTTTGTTCAGGTTCACTTCCCAACAGCTCGATGATATCCAGCTAACTCTGAACACCACAAAGATCGACTGACAGAAGCATCTTCAGTGGCAGAGCCCTTTCAGCTCATCAAGTCCACCCGTTCCCCCAGCACTGCCAGGGCACCCCTGACCCCTGGCCCTCAGCACCACAGCTTGGAAACCCCTCCAGGGGCCACGGGGACTCCCCCCCTGCCCTGGGCAGCTTGGGCCAGCCCTGGACAGCCCTGCAGGGGAAGAAATTGTTCCTCAGCTCCAACCTAAACCTCCCCTGGGGCAACTTGAGGCTTGGCCTCTCATTTGCTACTAAATGCTCTAAATGGCTTTGTTTCTAAACTGCAGCTTGATTTTAAAGGGTGGGAGCTGGTGCATCCTCACTGGGCACAGACCTGTGCTCCCCAGTGCTGGTGGCTGCCAGTACCACGGTGGCTGTCGCCCTGGTGGCAGATAATCCAGTCCTTGGCACTGGTCAGGGGGATGGTCTGTCCGATCCCATCCTCCCTCACAACCACCCTGTGGGTGAGTTTTCACTAAAGCACATCCTCAAGCTCTGCCCTTCCCAGCTGCCCATGTCTGCTGTCCCTGGGGAAAGCTGCCTGCTTTGTGAGCTCACAGCAACGGGCCTCCTCCGAGGTGTGAAAATGGATTTAATGGGAGGGCCCAAAGCCTTCCTGCGGTGTCCCACTCTGAGAAACACCTGCCCTAGAGACCCCCAACCCCCCCGAGCCTTACCTGAGGTGGCCTGAACCCCCCTCTTGAGTTACAGCTGCTGAGCACTTGCACCTCTAGGCCCTCCAGGGACAGGACAGCTCAGGAAGGACGCTGGCTGTAGCTGACAGCAGGGGGAAGCAAACTCATGTGTCTGGACTACAGGCAAGACTCCAGAAAAACTGGAAAAGTTAAAAATAAACTTTGAAGAAGGGGGAGGTAAGGGAAGAGCATGCAGTCAAACTTGTTCTTCAATCTCTTCACACATTATTGTCCTCACAGCTCACTAAAAACGTCAAGTTAATTTTACTAAGTAGCTAAATTATAGACACTCAGATGTAATCAGAATCTGCTATACATTTCAACTTTCAAAATTAATCATCCTACGTTTTTGAGTTACAACACCTGAAGCAAACAGCTGTACATCTATATATAGCACCCCGGCTCTTGGCCTTCTTGCAGCTTTCCCCCCCTCCCCACCATCTGTACTTAAAAATAAACAAACAAATAAATAAAATATTTCCCTGATTTGCCACTTGCTTCTTAATGGTCCCTGCTCTCCCTGCTCTCCTGACCCTTTTCCCCCCCATTCAGCTCCAAGTGCTGGGTCCAGTTCAGAGCAGGGTGTGCACTGGGCAGGTCGATGGGACATGGTTGCTATTGAGACATGGTTAACTGGGGGGAAAAAATAAATCCATTTGCAGTATATCATTATCTCTTTAGAAAACAGATGATCCTATGAGCTCAGAATGTTTCGTCTTAATGAGAAGTGCCTCTTACCCACAATTTGCTGGGCAGGTTTAAAAATAATTAAAAAAAAAAAAAGGGAAAAAAAGCTTACCAGATGGAGGACTGCAGAAGACAAAGCTTATGGAGTGTTAAACTTTGTTCCCATTAAGCAAAATTAAATTTTCCTTTAAAAATAATTATGCTGGAGAAAAATAAGCAGCGTAAGCAAATGGAATTAAAGGAGGGGGTTCATTTGCTTAGTGAGCTCCTGCCCGTGCTTTCACTCCATGTCCAAGGTGATTTGAAACACCAGAGAGGGTAGATCAGGAAGGAGGGGTTGAGCTGGGGAGGGGGGACCTGCAGGTCTGTTGTCTTTACCTGTGACCTGGAACCTCTTGCAGGCAGCAGCCAGCCGGGGTCATTCTCGAGGATGCTGAAGGCCGGCTAAGAATAAGGGGAAAAATAAAAATTAAAAAAAGAGAAGGATTTTCCCTTCTCTTTATCCCCTACAACATGTGCAGCTACCCCAGCCCACAGAGCAAAGGGAGGATTTAGTGCTCCTGGGGGTTACTGGGACACTTGAGTCCCTGGTGCTGCCAGCCAGCCCCAGCCACCCCTTCAGAGCCAGGCGGCTGCAGCTCAAGAACAGCATCATGACCTCTGCCAAAGGCAGCAAATAGAAATAGTATTTTTTTTTCAAAAAAATCATAGGGGGGTTGGTTGTATTAAGAATAAATCAATGCTAATGCAGTCAAGCATTTAAAAACAAAAGTGCAGCAGCTTTGGGTGGTATTTTAATCTCCACAAAGGTTGCCAGTTCCATTTTTGCAAGGGAGCTGTCGAGGTTTCATGGGATGCACGTCTGCTGGGGGGGTGAGGGGGAGAAGGGGGAGAAAGAAAAAAGGGAACGGAAAGGGGAGAAAGAAAAGAAGGGGAACGGAAGGGGAGAGGTCCTCATGGGGCTTCTGGGAGGGGGGCAGAGATACTGGGGTGAGAGGGCAGAGCGCTTTCCCCCCCACCCCACCCCCACCCCAAGCTGTATCCTGAGAAGCTGAGCAGAGGGTTACAAAAATTGACTCATGTTTATTTTAAACACTCCTGAACTAGATGGGAAACAAATCCTGTCATCACTTCCAAATTCAACAGAACGGACAATATGGAAACAAAACTGTAAAAAGCAAGTGCCAATGCTCTTTGGAATTCTATTGATGTGAAATCCCAGTTTACAAGCAGCCAAAGCCAGTCCCCCAGCCACTCATGGACACAAGCTGGAGGAAGATGAGGGCACCCAGAACTTTTTCACCCATGCAGGTGTGGGCTGGGGTTTAAAGCACTAAGCTGAAAGCAGCTGCACATGAGCCAGGTCACCTGTGCAGTAAACCCCCTCCAGTGCAAAGGAGCCCAAACAGCTACTCTAGTAGCCCAAACTGCTAGTCTAGTAGCCCAAACTGTATGAAAGCCCTTCAATGCACCCCAGCAACCGCTTCCAGGTGGCTGTGTGTGGCCGTTTGCACCTCTAGACACGGCTCTGCTGCTGGCAGAGGGCCTTCGGCCTCTGGATGTGGGGAACACCCACAGCCGAGAGTGGCCACAGCATGCTGGGGTTGCTGGCTCTGGCCTGGCCAGCTGAGAGCCCAGCACTAACCTTCCTGTACCGGCAGCAGCTCTGCTGAGCCTGCCAGTCTGCTCTCATGCGCCCGGCTCCATCAACTTGGAAAAAAGCTGCCAGGATTACACAGATACCCCCCAACCTGTCCATCCCCCCACACCTTTCCTTTCCTGACCTCACCATCTCCACCTTGGTTCNTAAACCCAAACACACCTGCCAGGATCCGGCCCGGCCTCCTTAGTGGGAATGACGTTAAAAAGATGAGATGTGGAGCCAGGGCTTACTGACTTTTGATTACTCGCATGAAAAAAACCCAAAATCCCATGCCCAAGAGTGTTGAAGTGAGCTCTACAGCGGCTCATGATGACCCAGAAGCCACTGGCATTATCATCAAGGTGCAATTATCTGCACATTCAGTGCTTGCTAAGGTTTTGGTGCTGCCCTTTGCCTTTCAACAGGCTCTGGCTCCCAGAGGAGAAAGCCTCCAGGGTGCCCCAGCCTCAGGAGGGTGCCCAGCACCAAACTACTCACATCTGCTGGCAACAGCAACCCTGCTGAGCTGATGGGCCTAACCCTTCACCCTCCAGGGTCAGGCAAAAGCAAAGCCAACACTGTCTGCTCCTAAAATGCCCTTTTCTCCACCCTAAAGTCAGCCACTGAAGCCAGGGCTCAGACTG
>VWZY01003176.1:102883-124220 GCA_013399075.1 Chloroceryle aenea
CTGCTGGGTAGAACAGCCTTCCAAAGAGGTGATTGTTCCTGGGGAGGGAGGAGTTGTTGAGCTGGCAGTAATGGAGCACCTCAACCTTGGTATCTTCCAGCGTCAATATGGGAGATGCCTTTCTGATCACCACTTCAGGGGTCTAAGGACAATTGCCAGCATGTCGCACAGTGTATTTCATCAGTGCATAGAAGGCATGAAGACACCTACTACATTGGAAGGTTAGAAAGAAAGCCCAGAAGCTGTTTTTTGGGAATGCCTCTGGCAGAANACCCCCCCCCCTGCACCTGACCATCTGCAGGGGGCCTCTGTGGTCCCATTGCACCGACTCCCAGAAGAGTTTCTCTTCCAGATCACGCTGTCTGGAGCACTGGCCAGGAACGATGCTCTGGCCCCATCAGAGCCATGGGCTTCCCCAAGGACAAATGTTATGCAAAGGGAGCAAAACCAGCTCCCCCAGACAGCCTCGCTGAGGTGGGGGTTACACTGGTCTCCAGTGAGGTTCTCCTACCCTAGCATTCTTCATCTTACATGCTGCTAATTTGGGTGTTGATTTTCCTCTGTGCAGTTCAAACATATTTCCACTTTAATTGGTAAATCTCAGTCCCCAGACCCCAAAGAGAGTTGCAGCATTTTCAACTAAGCTCATCACTTTGAGCCTGCAATTGCTTGTTAAACCAAAAAGATGTGGAACTGAAAGCAATATGTTCAACTTAATAACATGAATATCAATTCCCTGCAGAGTTATGGAACGTATCCGCAACACCGGCGAAGTGAAGGTAACGCTCCCCCAGCCCCGAAGAGAAAGGCAGGCACTGAAGTCATAGTTTCCCTTTTGCACCAACTCAGTTTAAAGAGTGAGCAGAAACACTGGGTTTCTAGTGAAGAAAAAAGCAGCTGCTGCAATTACCATGAAAGCTTTGCTATGGGAGAGGTGTGGGACCTCCCAGGTTTGGCTGGGCAGGCCAGGGCAGGACAACTGCTCCTGAAGTTAAGAGCAGAGCTGAGCAATCCCACGTGCTGAATGAGGGCATTCTCCATATCAGAGGTGGCAGAAATCAGACAGCCGCTGGCAAACCCTTAGGCCCAAGTGCCCAGGTCTGGTTTGAGTGTCACCAGGTCCTCAGCTCCCACTGCACAGCGAATCCCGGACTCTTTCTTTGCACAGATTCTCCCCGAGAGCCTCGCTGGGAACTTTTTCCTCTGCCTACAGAATCAGCGTTTTGTGGGAACACCCATTTTTCCCAGTCTCTACACGTGATAAAACCACCAGCTTCCTCAGGGACTTAACTAAAGGCTCAGCTTCTGGTTACACTTGAGTGTAAAGACAGAGTACACTCAGGAGTATTTCCCTACCAAAAGAGATCTCTGGAAACACCAGGGACCCACAACAAGGGGTTAACCTCCAGGCAGCTGAAATGTCTGCATTTCAGACAATCACCTCAGGGAAACAGTATCCAAAACCCTTCCAAATCATCCTTGAAGGGTTTATCTTCCCATGTGGGGTCCTACACCCAGAGTAACCATACACATCATTTCAGGTGCTAGAAGATCCAGTTTAAAAACAACCCCAAAGGTGTCATCACCCATGGGGAGAGTGAGAACCTCACAACCTGCTTGGATCCAGCAGCCCTCTGATGGGTCTGGCCCCACCTCATCCAGCCAGGACCTCTTGTCCTAGCCACTTCCCTGACTCCTGGATTCTTCCCTACAGTTCATCAGCCAAAGCAGCGCTAAAGAGGAGGACAAAAGTTCAAAGCCTGTCACAAAAGAGCCCCCTTACAAAGAGGCCACTGGACCTTGCCAGGGTGGGAGCAGTTTGCTATTGCTGTGGCCACAGCTCTTACAAAAACAGAGATCAAACCACAGCTAAAAAAAACAAAAGAGAGAAAAGCCGTTAAGCATATGTCGGGTAGAAGCCAATAAACACATAAACAACAACGACTGCTGGTTAACCACAGGCAAGAACTTTTTACAAGCCGCAGGTACTAGGCACAAATTGACAATAATCAGGTTTAATGGGTTTGGTTTACAGTCTCACTGGTTTGCATGGTTTATTATTTTCTGCAATATTAGCCAGTAAAATAAAGTCTCTCTGTACTTGCAAATCTGTTGGAGTGGGAGAATCCCAGATGTTAGAAGAGTCGTAGTCAATAGAGATCCCCAGGGACCAGGGATTTTTGTTCTGTTACGATGCTGAGGCCTCAGGCAGAGTGTGAGGAGTGCAGTAACGAGCAGGATATTTGGATCCAAACCAGAAGTGATAACTAACAGAAGAGCTTAAGTCCAAGGGCATAAACTCAAACTTTTATTTCCATTCAGATGGAAAGCCCTTTGCACTGGAAAATGCAAGAGGCTGCATACACAGGGCTGTTTAAAACCCAGGGACTGTATTTTCAGCACAGAAACCCTGCTTAGATTAGACTAGAAACGGAAACAAATGAAGCTCAATTTGGAGAAAGACACAGCCTTGTAGCTCAGACACTGAAAGAGGCTGCCCAGAGCAAGCCGAGCTCTAACTGAGACGTATGGAGCAGCATTTGCAGCTTTCCTGCAGGATCACACCAAAACCAGATGGTGCTACTCTACCCGCTCCCAAGGAGGAAGGGAATCCTCATCCCTCTCCCCCTGCAGGTAGCAGAGCTGCTTGCCAGAGGGAGTTATGGGTGTCCCTGCAGAGATACACACACTTCACAGCTCTTGGCCACCACCATCAAGCACAGGGAGCTTGGCATTCATGGTGATCAAAACATAAAGCACCAGAAGAACAGGAGTCAATGCCACAGACAATTGTTACTATTATAAGGTGCTTCTAAAGCACCACAAATTTAGTTTGCATTTCACATCCCAATTTGGAGACTCTGTCTGACCCAAAGAGGCTCCAGTCAGTACAGGGCAGAGTGAACAAGCAAAACAAGATACAGGTGTAAAAGCAGGAGGGAGAGGGAACCAGGAGGAAGGAAGGGGCAGGACAAGGCAGTGAGCAGAACCTGGCTTAATAAGAACTTTCTAATTATTTATTTGTTGTCCCAGTTGCACGACTTTTCTAACTGAATGCACATACACACTTCCAACAATCACCAGAGGAAGCAGAAAGGAACACCATGACTGACCTGTTTCCATGAACTGAGGCCACGTTTCAAGCAGGTCCTTGCTCCAGGCCAACCATGATCCCCATAAAACTGGTGAAGGCAACCCCAGGCAGCCCCTCTCCCCCAGCAGAATAACCTTTCCCCACCTCCTCCCTCCAACATTTCCTGATTGGTCCCAAGAACCTCACACAGCAGTGTGTGGGCAATTAATTACATCCTCCTTAAAGACTCCTGATTAACATTTCCATCACATGCTAACGAGACACTTCCTGGCTTCAGTCTGCTTTCCTTCATTACAGCTTTCTGGAGACAAACTTCATACATTTATGAGGAACATTAAATGTACAATCATCTAACTGCGATTTATGGCCGTCCTGGCTCTGTGAAGTTTGTGTAAAGACTCAATATATTATAGTATAAAATCTGGAATGGGCTCCTTAGTGCTCCATCTCCATCCACAGCTGTTCCTTGGGTCACTTTACAGGTTGCCATCACTGCAAAAACCAGCAACCAAGTCCAGAAACTTGGACTGATGCAGTTTACCCGAGCCTGCTGAAAGCAGAGAGGGAAGTCCACCTCAAAAAACAGCTGCAAAGTGACACCTCCAAGACTTCCAGCGAAAGCACTGGGTGATCTGACTACTAATCACACCTCCAACTGAGAGAAATTGTTGGGGGAAAAATAAGTTAGGACTGGCATTTTGGGCAACAGGCAAAAATATGAGAGAAAAAGAAACGAAGATGACTGAGCACTATGTGGAAAGCTGGGAGTGAAGGTGGGCACCCGCAATATTTCTTACATTTAGTGCAAGAGAAAGCTTGCAAGGTTTGAATACAGTGCCTCCTACCAAGGGTTTTGCAGTTCCACTCCCTGCAATGCCTATAACCCTCACATTCAGCACATACACTCAGCATCCAGAGCCTCGCTCCAATACCTAATACAATAAATACACAAGCAGCTTATGGTAATAAATACACCACCACTGCAAATGAAATAGTAATTAGAAGCATAATTCAGACAGATTTTAGTTAATACCTATTTACTAGGAGGTGCTAATCTCCCAAATAAATGTCCTAAGTATACAAAATATGTCTCCGTGCTCCCGACTTCGCTCTGTCAAAATCCGTTCACTCGCTAATTGGAATTTTAAAAATTGCCCCATTTTTCGGAATACGTTGGCAATAGCTGCACCAGCTTTTGGAAATGAAATGCTGCCCGAGTCCAACAGTTTAGCACCTCACTAGCAAAGCAATCCATCCACCTCCACGTCCTCCAGCTGGGTTGGGATTCATCCCACCAGTACTCCCACTAACGGGAGTCGATGGGGCTAAAGAACACTGGTGATCCTGTTCCATCCCTCCTTGGCTCATTTCCCACACGCACCCTCCTCTCCCAGCCAGCACATGAATTCCCTGCAAGGCCAGGAAACTAGGGAAGATGCAGGGGGACCTGCAGGCTGGAGGGGACCAGGGACAGTGTGACACCAGCCCTGCACATCTCCACCTGTTGGGTGGAGGGGGTTTAGGAGGGACAGGGGCTCCTCTGCTTGCTTATGGTGCTAAGACCCTTGCCAGGGTGTTGCACTTCTGCTGGGTCTCTGGGGTGGCTCAGCCTTCATGCTTGAGCTTCATAGTGAGTTTAGGAATTATTTACAAATTCGGAGTAACAGGCAATAGAGGGGAAAATTGTTCATTCATACCAGAGTGGAGCCCGGATGTCCCCGCGGATATCCTGCCAGCTCCTGCTGCCCAACGCGGGCAGGGTACAAGGCAGGATCTGCTCAGCCCCACACTAACGGGCCAGGCAAGAAACAAGGACATTGAATTTACCTCCTTCTGCAGAAGGTGAAGAAAGTCAAACCTGTGAGACTTGCCTAGGCACACGGATAGCCTGTGGCAGGGAGGGAAGCAGCTCCTCCAAGTCCCAGCACAGTATTCACACCTCCAAATTAGTCCAGTCCTCAGTGAAGCAGTGCTGAGCCAACAAAAACCAGCTGCAGCCTTTGCCCAGGACTTGACCCTGGTTCTCCAGAGAAAAGATCAAAAAGACTAACAAGGATTAACTTTTACTTGTCCTTTGCATGTGCCCACAGCAGCTCTGGAGCCTTGCCCTGGCTGGGGATGAGTGCATGGGGTGCTGATGTGACCAGAGCAAGGCTGTGCTTGCAGAGGTGCAGCCTTCCCAGTGCAGAGAAAGGAGACCCTAAGGGAGCTCCTCAAAGGTGCTGGGCGCTGCAGACCCCCACCCCTCTGGGGGGCACTATGATTGTGGAAAATCAGTCCTATCTCCCACTCTCAATACCTGGAGATCCCCCCGGCCACTCCAGCTGCAGGGAGAGCAGGCTGGACTGCAGAGAGAATCTTCAGACTCATGGATGTGAGTGCACCAGAAATTGCTACTGCTGCTCAAACTGGACCCAGAAGTGCCTGTCAGCCCTTGATGAAGTAAAAGCAGAAATTGCCATCATCAGTGACAGTCCAGGGATGGATCTGACCCTATGGAGACAGCAGGGGGGAAGAATGGAGAGTGCTAGTCTACGTGGACCATAATTCTGCAGCCCCAGGCTGCACATTCAGTGCTGCCTTTTCTCCCTCCATCACTGGGGTCATGTGCCATAAGGAATTTTATCCTGCAGGGCTGCCAGCCTTTTAATCCAAGTACTTCATTTTCTCCATGGAATTCATCTTCTGGACCAGGACTTGCTAACTGTGAGCCTGCATTTGTGATAAAGACCATCAGACATAAATATTTTACGCTGGTAATGAGATATTTAGCATTGATATACAGCTCAAAGCCCAGTACAATTCCAGCTTTGTTAATTATAATGAACTATTGTAGGACTCGACTTCATCTGCTCCCTGTAAATCTTGCGGTGCTGGTGTGATGTGCTGGTGGCTTCTTTCCAGGGCGAGGCTGAGCTCAGCCTGGGGAATGTTTAATCAGATGTTCATGCCCACTATAAGAGCAGTTTAACGGTGTGAATGGTGAGTGGGTTGTGTTACGCTGCTGCCTGGCTCCCGTCTGGAGATGAAGATACAGTCCCTGTGCATGGAGCCTGGGTACAACTCCATTGCAAACCCATTTTCCTACTTATTGCAAACCCATTTTCCTCCTTGTTAAGTCTGAAGCTGGGGCTGAAACTGCTGCCCGTGAGGACTGTCTTCCACTGCCCGAGCTGCCAGGGCTGGTAGGAGAGTAAATCAACTTTGCTCACAGAACTTCCCCTTGGGAAGAGGATAGGGACCTTAGCCATCGTATTTTTAAGTCCTTTGTACACCTCCTGTCAGATGCCTGTTCTCAATGTGGCAATGAAGAGTCAGCACCTTGTCACTCCTCCCAAAACCTGTGACGGACAGCAAGCAGCTCTGTCCCCATCCCCTAGCCCTGCATCTGACACATCCCATCCCCATTTTGGCCAGCCTAAAGCTCACTGATAACGGGTAAACAGCGTAGATGCAGCCTGTGGTGGGTAAAAAAAATAATAAATCTCCATTAAAAGCAAAGCTCACCTAAACTGCCCTAGATTTAGGCTGACTCCAAACTAGGGCTGGGAGGCAGAAGTGTCCTCCCTCTCTGAGCAGGGACTGTCCTCCCACATCTTCCCTTCGCTGCCTGCCGAGGAGGAAGGGTCTGCTGAGACACACTGCTTCCTACACTGGGCCACATCCCTGAAGGGGAGGGAGTTGTGTCCCCCTCTCCCTCCTCCCCCAGATGCCTGGGAACAGCCACCAGTTCCCTGTGTCTTTTGAGAGAACCGTCTCTCTCCTTCCAGACTGATGGGATTGCTGTGGGTTGTGCTCCTGCTCTGCTCCCCCAGCCAAAAATGCTGCACAGCTTTTTATCCTGAGAAACACTGAGCCTTTTGAGCTGTGTTTGGGTGCTCAGAACCACGCAGGATCAGGCCCTTTGCCCTGCAGAGCAGCGGGGAACACACTTTTGAGGTGATTTGATACTGCAAAGTCACTTATCTCTGTCTACACAGACCAACCAGCACGGATCAAGCTCCGAATAAACCCTGCCTCTGCTGAAGCACCTGGATCTGGAAGGTATCCATGGCAGGAGTAGCATTGAGCTAAAAAAGTGACAGGGTGTGAAGCTGGTGCTGGGAAGTGCCACGTGGGAATGGCACAGTTCTGCCTTTAGTTAGAATTAGCGGATACTTGAAAAACTAGCTTAACATTTTGTCAGATGCTAAGCATAAATCTGGATCATAATTCACGCTACACTAGACTCTTTATAACAGTAGTTTGCTAAAACAAATTGAATTCAAACCTATATTCATTTACTAACTTAATGCATGGCGTATCTGTGAATAATTTTTCATAGCCTAAAAAAAATTCTAGGCACAGGCTTAGTTGGAAAAGGTCCAGCAAATCTAAAATTAATGTACATTAAAGCATAACTGGTACTCTAAGTGCATTTGTTATACGCAACAATAACTGCTTTAAGCCCTTTTTTTTGAGAAAGGGATTATTGTGTAATAGCTAAAAGAAGTTTAGATCTGAAAATCCTGGGGTAGAATGACAAATCAAAGCTTTTTATGTTTCAGACTGGGGTTGTGCAAACTGGGGAGGAGGGAAAGACCTAAGCAATTTGGCACTTAGAAGATGCAGTGCTATTAATGGAACAACTTAAAAAGTTTGCCTTTTTCTTTTTGAAACCATTACTGGGGGTGGAGAGAAGGAAACTTCTTTGCTTTTGAAGATGTGTTGAAACATCTCCACTCTTTCCCCATCTCTTCCTCACTTGAAAGCCTGTGATGAAAAACCACAAACAAACAGAAAACCCAACCACTCATGTGTATTGCGTTCCAAAACAGAAGCAATTCCTTTTTTGGCTTTTTTGAGGGGTAACAGAGAAAAAAGTGCTAAGTTCTGTAAAAATGAGGGCCCACTTCTACACCCCTTCTGCACAAAACCAATCATTGCAGACCTGAGAAACCAAACCCAGATGAGCCCTGAGAGCCACGCGCTGGCTCGGCGAGTGTGAGCCTGACCCTCTGCGTGCCCTGCTGGGCGGACAGGGCCGTTGGGATGCGCGTGGTGTCATTTATCAGGGCCACCCGGAGCACGAAGGGTGGAAGACACCCAGCAGCATCGCCTGCTTTATGTTACTCCCTCTCACAAATATTCTTATTCCAGTAAGCAGGAGCACATGCTGCACACCATCCAAAGGCTGCCTCACATTTCACCTCGGTGGCATCCGCCTCCAACGCACATTAATAGTTATTTATTCTTCCTCCCCCATCCCAACAATTATTTACTTTGCAAAGGATTTACTGTGACACTTCAGCTGAAGGCAACGTGTATAAGCTCCACTCCTGATGTACGAGAATTAATTTTTAGAATTCTTAATTTATTACCAATTAATTTCTTCTAAATTATAGGCGAGGCGACCTGCTGTAGAGAACTGTTCCTTTCTAATGCCTTCCTAGAAAATCTTTCATTAATGAGCCCATTAATTTGATGGTGGCGGGGGCAAATCATCCAGAGAGAACCCTTCAGTTGCAATCTGTACGTCCCGCCTCGTATTCTTGAGAACATGCTAAGAAGAAAGCTGGGTTTGTTTGCAATAAATGCTGGTATAAAATATGCCCATATATGTATGTATGCAAATAGCCTGATCTAGCATCATTAAACCTCTTAAGGAAATATGAAGTTTTGAAGCCATTTCCCACTTTAGAGCTCAGGCAATGACTGGAGCATCTGCATTAAATGTTTAATGTTCATCAGAAGTGCAAATCACCATTTAATTAACTTCTTCCATAAAATATGATAGTTTAGTGAAGTGAACGCAGACGAATTATCATTATTCAGGCGGATGCTGGATGCGTTGGTGAATATCAGCCTTTGCAAAGCTGACAACAGTGGATCAGGGGGTTCTTGGTATCTAAAACAGAGTGGGGTTTTTTTAAGGAACCATTTATTATTAATGAAACTGCATTTTTCCACAGCAGCCACTGTTATCAGACCCAAGCATGTGAATGCACAATTAAAGGCAAAATAACTACTGCCGACAGCTGGCAAAAAATAACTTCCTTGAGCAGCCATTCATTAGCTTCTGAGCTGGAGCCTCTGCAAAGCCACTGTTTGATGCTAAAAATGAGCATTGCTGTAATTCACTTATGAGGGGAGTCACTGTTCAGGAAGATCATTTGATACATGTCACTGATGTACGGTGTGGGACAAATCATCCTCAGCTTCCCTCTGAAGGGTGCTGTTGCAGTCCCTCCAATGGGGACCAGATGGAGAAGGAGTGCTGGAAGCCACTGCACAGAAAGCTGAGCAGAATTCCCTCTTGGTGCCTGCAGAGAAATGCTACATCAGGCAGAGCAGAGGCTGCGACCTTCAATCCTCTGTGTAAGGTTCAGGGGATGAATTCTTGGGGCAGTTGTGAGCACACAAATGGAAGCCAGGAGCTTTGCCATTAGGTGCTCTGGTGCTGTCTGCTTCAGCAGTCTTCTGTGAGACCTGAGCTGTCCCAGACAGTGCTCAGGCTTCCCAGAGGGTCAGAGATAAATCCTGCCCTCCAAGGCATTGCAAAGACCACATCCCATTGATTTGCTAGAAGTGCCCCTGTTCCACGACCTGTAAAGCCAAAAGGTGTTGTAGCCGTACTGGCACATGCTGATGTGTTGCTGCGTCCCTCCAGCACACACCTAGCTGTTGTTGCACTGCACTGGGGAGCATGGACTCGCTCCCGTGTCTGGAATGTGCCGGTGCACGGGGCAATCACGCAAAAATATCAACCTGATGCACATCCTGGTCCAGGGGACAACCTGCAGAAGACATTAGGACCCACCAGCTCCTCTCCCTGAGCAGCGCGCTACGCGCCCTGCCCCTGCTCGGCGGTTTGTCTGCCACCTTGGGGTCGGTGTGTGTGGGGCTGTGAGGTCACTAGGTGGGTTTGCTTCAGTAACATTGCTTTTGCTTATTAGCTCTGTGTGAGTGCAGTCCTTTGTGGAACTGGGACAGGTGTCCAACAGTCTCACTGATTTCTTGCTCAAACTCCAGTTTTGTGGACTTCTATTCATCCCCAAGCCACCTGGAAAGGATTAGCCACGTTGAATGGGTTAATTTTATCTGATTATTGCCATCTACCACTATACCACTCATCTATTCTCCTGAGTAGCCCACAGAGAGCACAGGTCCACTGAGAACTCTTATTTTAGACACATCTCATGGTGAGTCACCCCCTTGCAACACCTTTCCCTCTCTCTGCTGATTAGAGAAGGAGCCTAGATGCTAATTTTATCTGGGACAGTTAATTCAGAGTTTTTCAAATACTACTGCTGTGCTGTACGCTGCCAAAGAGTCAGGCCAGCCAGGGCTACGTCTGCTCTGGGGAGCAGAGAGACTCCTGCAGTATTTTGGTTTACAAGGCAGCACAAACATGAGCCAGTGCAGAGAGTGCCCCTGTGGAATAATGTTCCAAACAGGGCAAAAAAACCCTGTGTGAAGATGACCCAAGACACTTCTGATTGTTTGAGAAATGAAGAGTAATGAAGCCAAATGCTCCAAAGTTGCGAGTTCTCTTTTTTATTTTCACTCTTCCACTAACCATGATCCTGCACTCCATCTCCTGGGTTCTGATCTAGCAGTGCTGCTGCCTGCCGAAATCTTGTTTTCCCTTTTGATAGATGTTTCCTTGAAACAACCCTTCTCAATAGAAAAACACATTCCATTTGAGCAGTCACTAAAACTGTCTTAATGTCTCCGCTCTTCACTTGAAGAAAAACCCCAGCCCCAGCGAGGTGATTCTCTGCTTCCATAGAGGTAAATACATCTGTGTCAAAAGCAGCTTAATTTAATGTCACTTCAGCAATCATTTAACTCAGGTTGCCTGTCAGAAACCATCTCCTTTGCCTTGAATACTTGCCATTAACTTCCCCTCGATGAGTCCCTAATCTGTAACAGTCCTCAGCCCTCCCCAGTCCCTTCTGCTCTTGGTGATGCCCATCTCAGTGGGGTCACGGCTGACAGAGGCTGCAGGCTGAGAAGTGGCACTGATGTCTCAGGATAATTTTTTATCGTGTGCTGCTGACATGCTCACACACCACTCAGAACCACTGCTGTGTGCCGGAGAGGATATGGCACCAGGCTGCCCTTTGCCATCTTTAGCTGAGGTAAGGATGAAATAAGAGGTGGTTCCTATTGCAAAAAGACAGGCAATTGGCACACGTGGAGGTACAAAATGTTGTGGGGTATTTTTCAGTTTGGCAGCAGGGACCAATTGCAATGGAGTCCTGTACCCAGAAAATTAAGAGTTTACAACCAATGAGTATTGCAATGATTAGATACGAGTGTCCAAGAGAACCCTGGATGAAGTTTCGAGAGGTGCACAAGGACATTCAGCTCCTTGCAGTGAGGGATTTACAAGACCTAGCATGCTAAACCAGCTTCCAGCTGCCCAGCCCAGAATTCAACCAAATGCAAGCCAGGGATATCATGATACAGCAAGTAGCCACCGACCTGACCACAAGAGTGAAGGATGTGAATTTTCCACAAATACAGAGGAGAACAGCGTGGTTTTCACTAGCCACCAGCTTCAGTGAAGCTCTCACCAAATCACAAATGCAATCACCTGAAAAGAGCGTGAGAGTGTTTATGCAGGTGGCAGTTTATCAATCGATTATCACTTTCATCAACAGCTTTTCATTCCTTGTTCCCATCAATAGGGACATCTCTGAAGGTTCGTCCTGATCAGGACAGACTAATTGGTACTAGAAAGTTCAGTGTTTGAAGATTGTATGATTAGGGAAATGTACAAATTCAATTTCTTTCAACCAGACTCAATTCTAATCTAATCAGAGAGATAGAAAACTCCAGTGTAATAATGACAAAGAAAATGACTTTGTTTCAGGCCATTTAAATGTCCCTTACTGCAAACACTCCACCAGAAGAGGCTGTGTTTAGAGTCAGAGGCAGAGTATTTGCTTTGAATTCAACAGCAAATGGGCCATTTTCTGTCTCTAAATTAACATTCTCTCTTTTTGAGAGAGAGAGAGAGAGACCATCTAAGTCAAATGAGCATTTGTGACATTTAATAAAGCAATTATATCTAAAGGCTAGGGGCTTGAGATAGAATAGGCTGGCTAATGTTGTCTCGGAAAAGTCTCTCGATAAAGAAGTGATGCTTCACTGCAGGCTCCCGATGACCTTGAGCAGATTGAAATTGGTAATGGAGAGCATCTTCCATCAGCACTATTTAAGTCAAAGCCAGATCTGAACAAAAGCAGGTTATTATGAGTCCCTAGGTAGGTATTTCTAAAGAGCCTAAAGGACTGAGGAGCCTTGTTAGCTCCCAGGCTCTAGAGAGCTTGACAGGATGGCCAGCCAGCAGCCCCAGAGGGACTGCTCCACCTCTGGGCTTGCTGTTGGCTAACCTGCTTGGCACCAGTGGTATCACAGGTGGCTTTTATACCTTGAACTGAGACTCAAGCTGTGCTGCTGGACTGCTGCAGACACCTGAGCTACCTAGTTTGAATGAGCTTAGGTGTATCTACATGAGCTTCACTTACGCCTTTGATTTTCTGGATAACTCAATCCTAACACTGAGCAGTTCAAGAAGTTTGAAGGTGGACATTCAAAGCATACTGAGCTTTTTGGAAATATTACTGTTGGTATTACAGCAAGGCCTGTAGTTTCTGAGCAGGTATCAGGGCTCTTGGAGCCACACAAACATAAGGAAGATATATATCTGGAGGCAAAAATTCACAAAAGCAACGAGTTTAGTCTAGCTGCTCTCCTGGAAAGAAATTCCCACCAAATACTGTATCAGCAAAGCAGCATCTATACTGAGAGCTGCCGGAGTGTCTCGCTGGGTGCTTGAGTCAACAACAATAAAAATCAAGGAGTGGCCAAATTACAAGATCACATCTGAGAAACTCAACATTTAAGTGACTCAGAGTTGGCTGATAAATCAGTGGCACAGCTGGAGATAAAGTCCCAGAGCCACGGCTGTACAACCACTCCTCCCTTGCTGTGACACCGCTTACTGTTAAAGCTGGAAAATTCCTTTCACTGGCCGTGGCAATAGCAGCTCACTCACTGCCCTTTCAGCCCAAAAGGGCCAGCAGCGCTTCAGAGCAGTCTCACAACACATCCCGCTGTCGACTGGGAAGACTTCCACCCTCATCACAGCACACGTTGTCTTCAGCTGGTGTGCAGCCGGGGCCAGCAGAGCATTTTGTTTTCTTTATACTTTTTTAAAGGGAATTTTCTGCTTGTAAGGAGTTCTTTATCGATAGGTCTGGAGACTGAAGTCTTAATTTAGCAGGAAAACAAGGACAGAATGGTTACAATATGAGCTTTAGTTCTGGTCCAGTGTTTTGTTGAGCCTGAAATTTGGGTTGAATGGAGCAACGCCAAGTATGAGAAAAATTTTCCTTTACTTCTTAGCCTATCCACGTGCTAGAAGATTGGCTAATAAGAAGCCTGATGGGTTTATGAGGTTTGATTTCAACCTAGTTGTTGTATCAGCTAAGGCTGATAGTGACAGGAATCTATTCTTGTGCTTGCTTTTTCCAGCTAATAAAACCCCTGGTCAACAGTAGTGACCTAGCTCTGAGAATTTGAGTGCTTTTTCTCTGCTCCTACCAAACAAAGCCCACTTAGAGCTTCTCGTGGTCCAGCCTGGCTCAAGGCACCTGGCTCATCAAGCACCAAAGCTGGGGAGCCTCAACAGGGAAGCTGTCGTGCTCAGACTAAAGGATGAAGCCATCATGCCTGTGTCATGACAGTGACGTTGGAATGTTTACCTGGCTCAAGTGATGAAACCTTGGTCCTTGCATGAAAATGCTCCTTGGTCAAGTAGCAGCTAGACTCTCAGTTTGATAAAAGGGGACAAGAATTTAGGCTAATTTCAGAGAAACTGCCCTGGATTTATCCCGTGTAACTACAGAGTCCTTGCAAAGGTGCCATTATAAGCAACGACAACTGACAGAGCAGCCCCTGGCAGCCAGTCCCCTCGCATGAGATGCTGTGCAAATCCATTGAAACCTTGTCCTGGTCACTAGCAATCTCCATTCTAACTCAAAACCTTGGCAAAAAAAGCTTTCTCTGGCTGATCCTATTACTTGTTTGATGAGCTGTGATTTAGTCCTGCAGATCCTCACCACCCTGTCTTACTGTGCAAATCCCACCAGCCTGGGGGTACCAGGCTCTTCAGAGAGCCTGAATCCTTCCTAAACTCATCCAGCAATGAGTCTCCAGCTAGGTGAGATTTTTTATCAGTTTGTGATAAAGGAGCAAATGCTGTTTCTGTTGAATTGGGTGGACATTTTTCTTTTAAATTTCCTGATACAGTGCCATGAAAAAGCACCTTCCTATCAGGGGGCCATTTACATCAATAAATATTATCATTTAATGACACTAAAAAAACCCAAACATTTCAGAAGAGAAGGTGAATCAAAACTAGCAGTCTTTTAAATTTAATGACCTACAAATGAAACCGGATCATCCACGCTTGGACATAACCATCCAGGTTTTATTCCATTCAATTATTTGTTAATAAACACAGACCCCACTATTGTAATTTAATACTCTCCAATTTAATACTCTCCATCAGATGAAGGTAGAGGCTACCTGTCTTCTAAATAATTACATTATTGGTTTTGGTTATAGGGGATTTTATTACCCCAATACTACCATTTCCAGAAGAGGTTTTCATAAGCTTCATTTGCATGTTGATTTTTTATAGTAATTATCAGTAAAAGGTCAAATATTTGCTTTATCTTTATAATTCAATTTTAGAAATGCCTTTGGGATTCAAATTAACTCCCTTGTAATATCTTCATTGAAAAAGAAGATTAATTATGCTTACAAGAAACCTAATTTGGCTTATCAGACCTTTAATGTTACAGGGATCGTTAATGCATTTAAATTTAGGATTAGTGGAGTGATCTGGTTCCATTATTTTGGTGACTTTAATATTTGTCATTATTTTTATGCACACAGTTTCTTTTCCCTAAAGTGAAATTATAATGTCTATTGTAAAGGAAATAAACATTATATATTGACCTCAGTAATTATGCCTCTGGTTTTTAAGAGCACATAAAAAGATGTATTTGCGACTCACATAAAAACTCCGGACTCCAGTGGTACCACTGTGCAGGCTGCAGCTGGAGGAGGACCTGGCAGTGCTGGCAGGGCCAGTATCTCACCAGGGACCCCCAGAAGGAAAACTAAGCTTCAGCCCCCCCTGCCCCTCCATCCACACCCCTGTGCTCCAAGCTTCAGGCAGTCGCACCAGTGCTCCTGGGAGCACCCGCAGGGTGCTGGGCTCTGGTGCAGCTGCTCTCACAGGGGGGGTTCAGTTTGCACTGGTTTTGCTGGGAGCAGAATGGGAGAGCCAGGGAGTGCTTTGGGGAATACTGTCTGCAGGCCTGGATTCATTCCTTAAAAATACCCCCTCGTTTCCTCCACTGTTCTTCATCCCTTCCAGAAGTCCTGTGAGTACATCCCACACACAACCCTGATTCCCTGGGTGGCTGTGGGGGTTAACTGTGGGCTTCATGGGGAGGAACTGGGCATGCTCCAGAGCTGATACTGCTGTATAAACTTATAACTACACTAATAAACACATATCACTGCCCTTCTACCAGCTGTCTTTCTGCCTTAGTTATGCTGTGGTTGTTGGTATGGGATACAATTATTCATGCCATGCTGATTGCCGGGATTTGGGGTTATTTATGCCAGGCTAATTGCTGTGGTATCGCAGTGTTCATGCTAAGCTAATCACCGTGGTATTGGATTATTTATACTGAGCTCACTGCCACGGTATTGGGTTATTTATGTTGAGCTTCTTGCTAGGGTATTGTGTTATTCATGCCGTGCTCATAGCTGTGCTATCGGGTTATTTATCTTGTGCTTATCCCTGTGCTATCTGATTATACTGATTAAACCAGTTGTTCCTTTTGGTGGGCTATTCCATTGTCTCATCTAGTATCAGAGAGGAAAACTGTCCCTTTCTCTGGTCTTCAGATCAGGTTCACATTACTGATTTCTTTTGGTCGACTCCATGTGAACTGTCCTGGCAGTGTAACTCCACCGCAGAACCTGGATGTAAAGTCTCCAAGTGGTTGCACAAGCAGTGAAGATGTTACAGCAGCATGATGGAGGTTATGAGCTTGGTCCCACTGCTGTCTTGGCAAAGTGCTCTGATCATTTGCTTGAGTTCTGCACTGGATTTGCCTTCACCCTGCTGGTCTTTGGCATCAGGACTCCCACAAGCCATTCTCTTCTTAGAAATTTCTGAATATACGATGTAAGGTCATCAATTCATTTGCTGCCAGCTCCAAATCCATCCCTCTTGATCTTAATGGCACTGATGTCTTCTGCAGTTGCTTTACTCATTTGGTAGAGCCTAAGGAGTAAACCAACCACTCCCAGACCCTGCCTTTCTGCGACTGGTACGGGGTGTATCACCAGACCAGACTTGTCACCCTTGTAGGACCTCAACCCAATGATTACTAAGAATTGCAGTTATAGCAACTTCTTTTCCACTTTCAGCATCCACATGCAACCGAGGTATGCAATGCATTAACCCCTTCAGTACTCGACAAGAAAGCAGGGCCAGGACTTTTCACCCCTTCATACATTAGGTGTCTTACCTCTCATGCCACCTACTTATATTGCATAACAGAGATGAGCTGTTTAAACCTGAGTGAGTCCAGCAGTCACATGCACATTGTCACATGAATTTGCAGTGACTGAGTGTCCAATGCAGTGGGGGCACAGATGCTCAGTACCCTTTTAGGGCCAGTTCTACCATATTCTCAGCCTTCAGACTACTCCTTGAGCAATGATGGTATTACAGGCACACTTTGTGAGTGATGAGTCTTTGGAGGCCTCTCTGGAGTGACCAGACTGTTACACACTGGTGTAGGGGCATTTGACGTGCTCACCTTTCTCCTCCAGCTCTGCAAAGGCAGCAGTAAGAGGGAACACCCTGTCATCTGCAGTTCCAGGAACAGGGGATACTCTCTTGGCAAAAGGACTTTTATCTGCTTGAGGGACTGCAACTGTTGTTTGGACCTGAGTGATGCCTTTAGATACTGACACAGGTAACACTGGCCCAGATAAGCTCATCTGACCTCAGCTGCTGAACCTCTCCCAGAAGGTGCTGTCCTCTCTGTGGCTCTGAGGAGCCTCACTGAGCAGCCCCAGCTGGATGCCTAACTTTGGGAAGAGATTAATTTCACCCCAATTGATGTGTCCAAGGTCGGACAGAAGGAATCAAACTTTGCAATGCTCAGTCCATCTCCAGCCTCCTACATTCCTGTCCATTGCTCCAGCTCGAGCTGTGACTGCTGCTCATCTCTGCTGGTTACACACAAATAAAAATTATCAGCTTAGTGGTGCCTGCTTTTCTTTAAATTGTTTCCAGGATTTTTTTTTGTGCATCAGTGACTCAGTACTATCTATGTTTCAACACTGTGAACTTTAAAGGTGCTTAATACATCACAAAAAAATAAATCATTGCAAGAAATAAGCACTGATGTTAGCTTAGGAGAAAATCTTTTAAAGTGTTTTTGTTTTGCTAACAGAATGCTGCAATGTATTATTCATTACAGCTGCAGAGATTTAATTATTATCAGTGCTACTGATGATTGCTAGAAAAATAAACTGTAGCAGAAGGTGTCGGTCACTGGGTGAAGGGCATCTATACATTGTATAACTTGGTACACCCATTTGCATTAATCTCTTTAGTTGCTCACAATGCAACTCCCGACCTGCTTCTTGCTGGGGATCTGGGAGAGAGCGGAGGGGAGGGGACACATCTGCCCGACCTGCTCACATCTGCCCGACCTGCTCTGCCCTCCACCCCTGCTCCCCATGCGCCTTCCTGGGCTTTGTGTTTTGGAACACAGAGCTGAGGATGACTCGGTCCGTCTCTGGCTTTTCACCTACCCTTAGTCTCTACCTAGGGTGCCTGTAGTGGGACTGGTTGACCATTTTCAGCCCACCCCCCAGTCTAATCTGTAGTATCGAGGCACTTTTGACAGGGAGAATGAAGTTGCTCTGTCAGGAACAACCCCTGAGAGCTTCCTGGGGGCTTAAGGCAAACAGAGGAAAGCTCCCAGAGCAAGCTGAAGAGGAGATCTTGATTCAGCAACCAGCAATGCCTTTTAGTGTGCACTAAACAAGACACACAACCTCACAGGCAGAGCATTCAAAGGTGCTGCCATTCCCCACTCTCTCCCAGGCTCCATCATTGAGATTCACATGTGATTGGTATTTTCCTCACTCTGCTTCAGCAGAATACAATCCAACAGAACTCAGCTCAGCCCTGCACAGTACAGCACTCGCTATCACACCAGCCACACAAACAGAGTCTTACAGCATTTCCTGGGATTAAAGAGCACAGAGACATAAGATCCTCGTGCCAGGAGGTGTGGTGGTGAGGGAGGAGGTTGCACACCGTCTGGGATCATAGGAGGTTCCATGTAAACATAAGGAGAAACTTTTTCATGGTGAGTGACAGAGCCTGGAACAGGCTGCCCAGGGAGGTGGTGGAGTCTCCTCTGGAGATGTTCAAAACCCTTCTGGACGTTTTCCTGTCTGGCCTGCTCTAGGTGACCCTGCTCTGGCAGGGGGGTTGGACTGGATGATCTTTCGAGGTCCCTTCCAACCCTGAACATTCTGTGATTCTGTGATCCACCCTTCTCATTCACCCCCAACCCTCTATGAAGCTTAAATTATCTCTGCAGACACCTAATTTACCTACTGACTTAAAAGCCTCGTTAATTGCCTGCTAGATATTGCATGGCCTCTCTCAGAGGTGCTGGAACTACGTGTGATCTCTGTGCAAGATGCTGTGGTCATGTTGCTTTTCCATTTAGTATGTCTGGCATCCCTGGCTCCACACTTGGGGCTCTCTAAATTAGAGTTCATAGAGAGGAGAAGAAGAATGTGAGTTTTTTAGACTTAAATTCAATCCCTGCCCCTTTTGTCTATGTGACCTTGTTAAATCACTAGATCCTTTGAAGATTTAATTTCTCCATCTCCTCCGTTAGAGGAGGGGGAGCCAGTTATGGCAGGCTGAGCATACCAGAGCTTATGAGCTACTTGGACACAAGCACGGCGGGGATCGAATAGAGACTGGGACAGTGGCACCACTCTGTCCTTAGCATACCTGCAGGCACACAGGGCACCGCTGTGACAGAGCAGCTCTCTTGGCTTGGTGTGTCTTAGGACATGGTGCTTCTTGTCAGACCTCTTAAGCCTCCTATATGTCTCAGGAGATGTGCTGCCCGGGATGGTAAGGGGTCCAAGGACATGCAGTCTGTAACCACAGAGGCTGAACAACGTTCAGTGGAATCTAGAGGCCTATAAGGCTCCAAAGAAGGGAAGTGTATTCTAGGAACTTGCTTTTCCACACTATGAGATGAGTGCATTAACTACACGGAAGCGCATCAAAAGGGAAAAAGCTGGAGCTGAATCTTTCAGAAAAGACAACAGAAGAGATGACAGGACAGCAGGGCTGAACTGAGCCAGGTATCCACTAGGGAGGTGGGATATGGAAGAGGTTTGATGCCCTTGCTTTACAAGAGAACTTGAATGCAAAGACAGGGGTTGAAATCTTAGCCAGGTTGGTGTATATCATGCAAAGCAGACATGAAATCGGGTACAATTTATTGTGTGTGATTATAGCGATGAGGTCTCTATCTATCCTGCCTCCTGTGTGCAGATCCAGAGGATGCTGATCGTCCTTCTCCTGCGTTTGCCCACAGATCTGGATCTAGTTTTCCGCTCTCTGTTTTATGTCAGTTGCTGCCCTGGCTGCTGTCTTTACCTCCCCAGGGGCAGCATAAAATCTTTACTGGATTTTACATTACCCTTATACTCGCAAAACAACTGCTGTCTTCTGCAAAGATTGAATGAAGATCTCAGGCTTTAGCCCAGCAGTTTTCTAATCTGCTTCTGGGACCCTTTAGAGTGAAAGGCAGTAGATAAATATGGGATGGTTGGCTGAGTGGAGTGCAGGCGGATGGGCTGCTCCAGGTCATAACTCAGTGCTCTCTACTGCAGCAAGTAGCCCACTCTGTCCTTGGAGCCACAATGCCAAACATTTTTATTTGGGCTTGCGTGTTTAAAGGCTGGAGCTAATCTCATAAAATGGACGTGTAAAGTGCTGGACGTTTACACTTGGATTGTTGAAAGCATATGGTCATGGGGCCACAGAGGGTGTTTCTCTGATTCAAATGCAGAAATAGGCATTACATCTAAATTGACACTGCAAACTGACCTGAGCCTGGTATTAGAGCAGATTAAATTAACCCCCAGCAATAGCTCCATATTACAAAAATGGTTAGATCTTAATAAATGGAAAATGATAACAGCGGCAAAAGCTGTACATTTTCCCTCGTGTTCCTTTATTGCTGTAGCACTTCTTTCCAGTTTGTTGCTTCCGTGGGTTTTATTAGCACATTTCAGTGGAGTAGATTTGCTCTGAAGTGATAAAAGCCGACTGTAATCAGAAAGCTTTATGTTATCTGCAGCAAACAATGGTAAATGCCACCTGAGAAGGGCTCTGTTCAATGCCTTCATTACTGTGATTAGTCTAAGACACTCGAAGATAGCAACAAACTTCAAACCTGCTGATAACTGACTTTGTTAAGAACACAGCAAGCATGGAACACCCTGTACCTCAACCCAGTGAGGAGACGAGTCCACTCCGAGCGTGGCCGTGCCCGGTGGTGACAGACCTGGCAGACCTGGCAGACCTGGCAGCGCCTAACGAGGTCTCTGCACCAGTGCTCATGGTGAGTTCACCCAGAGCACCACGGGCTGTGTACCTCACGAGGGGTGAACTGATGCTTCGATTCATCAAACCACTCACCTCACTGTGACTTAAGCACACGCATAAAATGCAGAGTGAGCTCCTGTCCTTTGCTTGCCCCACGAGGAAGGGGATTTGGCTGTGGCAGGGACCTTACGTTGATCCTCTGCGGGGTGGGGGGGCATTGCTCCTGGCAGTTAGGAGCTTTGAAAGGAAGTAAGATGTGTAACTACACTCTACTAAGAGATGGTTCTTTTTCCTAGACATCTTTTCCTTCCCTTTTTTTTTTAACAGTGTTTGTTAAACAGAAAAGTTTTCTGCTACTTTTTTTCTTTCTTTGAAAGCCACAGTCATGCCAGCTGAAAGTGTTGTTTTAAAGCAAACATGGTTTGGCTCTGGAGAAAAGCAGCAACCACCAACAGAAGAACTTTCTGGACAGGCAGCCAGCCCTACAGAGCACC
>VWZY01003176.1:124714-151595 GCA_013399075.1 Chloroceryle aenea
CTCCTGGAACGCACCCGCTTCCCCGCTCTGTTGACAAATGCAAAAAGGCAGAAATCTTAAATAGATCCGGGAACAGCAATCCTGCCAAAAGGTTAGTTTTGAAGTGTTTGACATTTTCTACCAGAGCTGAGCAAATCATTTATCTGATTAATTTAGTTTCCTCTCCCTTCACAAGTTGTCCAGGAGCTGTTGCTGAGATTTGCTCAAATTCATTTGTTATCTCAAGTCCCTGCCTAGGTCTGCAGCTTGTTTATGGGCAGTTTGTTCCGAGCAGTCCCAACATTCCGAGCTGTGCTGATTGCTCTTGATTGGGCAGCCTGGCAGGATATTGTTTTAGCCCAATGACAGGATGCTCTAATTCTTTGAATTAGATTTCTGATGTGAATGCGAGTGAAATTATTTTTCTACAAGCAGTCTCTCCTGTTTGCTATCGGTCACTGCAGCTGAGAACTCTCCTGCCAGTTCCCAGAGCTGCTCTCAAGGCTCCATGGGCTGTCTCCATAGCCCAGCCTGACCCCGTACCCAGGGCCAGGGGAACACCATTTGGCTGTCTCTGCATCATCACCACCAAAGCTCGGACAACTCTTCTTACAAAGAGCCCACCCTGAGATTTGAAGACTGTGAACGGGTGGAGAAGAGTATAATCTGTTACCCAGTCTGACAGTGGTCACTGGGGCCCTGGAAAGAAACATAGTCTGGATTTTACAGTACTAAAGAAGAAATATTTAAATAAATTCACATGCCTTTTGAGAGGGAAAAAGTATTTCTGTCCCTCAGTCTTCTGACACATTTGCATAACATACCCATCCTGGTAACTGACAGGTTAAATTCCCACCCCAAAAATTCTGTTTTCCATAACGAACTAAGAAGTAGGGACACATGATAGGAGGAATTACAGCCATAGACTTGTATGCAGCATGACATCCAAGTGGGAATAACTAACCCAGGGGCTGCATAATTGAGATGTTATGTACTTGGGCTGGAGGGCTCCTCTCATTGTTCAACACTCAGCAAAGAATTTTATAAAATTACATCCATATTTTTCAGCTTCGTAAGAATAACTTCAGTAACTTTGTTTATCCTTCCAGTAGGTCTTGGCATGTCTTGCTGATCTATGCATTCCTCCAGACTTGGCACTTGGGGGTAGGGGAGTGGAGGCTGAGGTGCTTTGTAATAAGAGACAGAAAGGAATGGGAATTTCTCATCTGTGGAAAATTCTGACATTTTGAAATAAATAACTATTGCAAA
The DNA here is from genome assembly GCA_013399075.1 of Chloroceryle aenea. Lineage (NCBI taxonomy): Eukaryota > Metazoa > Chordata > Aves > Coraciiformes > Cerylidae > Chloroceryle > Chloroceryle aenea. Next base: position 125,963 of record VWZY01003176.1, read on the forward strand.
GCATGATGAACAGTCACACTTGTGAAGTTTTCTGCCAACATTTTTGTCAGGAGTCTTGGTTCAGTGCCATCAGGACGTGTTTTTTCAATACCCTCCAATCGCTTTAGCTGGGTAATGCTAAACCAAACCGAACAAAGTCCAAGTGAAAGCTGCAGACCTTTTAATTAAGATATGATAGATTATATAAACCCGCTACACTGCCCGCATTCCAATGAGCGTGTGAGCAGGAGCTGGAAGCCTGGCATCAGATTAAACCCAGCAATGTCTTCCTTTCTGAGAAGCGAGTACAAGTGGAGGCGATGCCTTTGAACCGAGCTCCCTCCCGGGCCCCCAGGGCACGTCAGGGGCTGTACCTGCAGCGGGTTGGGGGGAAGCTGTGCCCTGAACAAGGTCTCTCTACGGACCCACTGCACACAGCACTCGGGTCTCCTAAAACCTGCGCTGGTCCTCAAAATGGAGAGATTGCCTCTGCCTTACACCACGGCTCCGTGTGGAGGCAAATGTTCCCCAAATGATGCCGTGTACGCATTTCTAGCTTCAGTTGGAACTTGGGGATCCTTGGAGCTTCACAAAGAATCACTGGAAGGTAAATTAAGTCTTTTTCTTCCTTTTTTTTTCCCCTGTCTTCTCTTTCTTTTAAAGATCCTATTTCTTTCCTTCGCTAACTGCCATTTTTCACGCATTCCCAAGGAAATAATACACCACAGGCATTAAAACTTGGCAGCTTCAAAGATTCACAAGTACCCCCCTTTTACAGCATTAAATGGGACTTCACCCAGCGACGGGGCCTTTCTAGTGCAGCTGGTTTTATATCCAGAGTGAAAGAGAAGGTGTTTCATGCTGCTCCAGCCATATGGGGAGGATTTCTGTGAAAAGCCACAGCTGGACTGACCCTATTGCAGTAACAAAAACTGCCTGTTGAACAAAACAGCTCCCAGTAAGCACACAGTATATTACATACACACTGTCTCCCCACCTGCTGTGCATTACTCTTTTGCTCTCTGATATTACTCATATCAAGAAATCTCATATGAATTTTTTTATTGCTTGTGTAATAGCAATGGGGAAAAAAAAATAATCCCTGTTAGAGATGGATCAGAGCCTGTGGCAAACCAAAATCACTATGTATTTAAATAGTTTGCCATCTATCTTAAATCATGCTCACATTAGGGTATACAGAGGAGTGGCATTTATACTCACTGAAATTCCCTGACATCTCTCATTATCAAAACACTTGTCAGATGATTATAATTTTGACAAACATTGGGCAAAATATGGGCTGAAATTTTCCTAGCTGGAAGTTTTCCCGAGACAGGTTTGTATCCAATGACTTTGCTCTAAAACATCAGAAGATACACCTGCAGGTGTATCCAAAGCCAGAAAAATCTACCTCCTCTTCTGCCATCACAGCAAGGAAATTTTGGTTTTTCCTTGTGTGTGTGTGGACTGATAGGAACACCCTGAGGGGCTGAATGCTAATGGTAGAGCAGCACCCAAGAGCCCAAGTCATGGGGTGTAGCAGGAGGACCTGAGGTCCTTGGTTCAGCTGATTTATACCCCAAACAGGGCATGCAAAATGAGGGGGATTTTTAAAACGCCCCGTGTCAGTGACACGATTCTGAGTCAAAACAAGACTGCCTGCTGGCGTGGTGGTGTTCAGGACAGGGAACAAAACGCTGCCTTTCTGCCTCCTGCGTGCCTGCTTCTTCTCATCACACACTGGACATGGGGATGGTGCAGAGTAAACAGCACGAAGGACTTGGGAGGCCATCTGGGAAGACAAACTCTTCAACTTGTCCAACTGCAATTTTAATTTAAAATTTGGCCAAAGTTTAAAGGATGATTATAATGAAAGACTTAGAAAGTTAAATAAGGCTAAATAACCCAAAGCCAAAACATTTTGTTTCACTCCATTTGAATATTTTGTGTAGAAATATTTTTGTTGTGCTTAAAAAAATGGTAATGACAAAATAACCCAGAGCACTGCCTTCCTTTCTCTTGTTCTCCTTCTCCTTTCAGGTCCCCTTGCCTGCCTGACTCCCCCCTGCTTGTTTCTAGAGTGGCTTTATCAATCTCTGCCTCTTTTCTTTGAAGTCCTCCTTGCCTCCTTGTCGAGCACACTTTGAACAATAGTTCTCTAATTGCTCTTCAGAGAAGGCTCTGAACAATCTGGAAGGGCCCTCTAGCTGTTTCAGGGGAAAGGGACTTCTTTTTTCAGAAAAAGGCTGTCTTTTAAGCCTGAAGCTGAACTGTTTGTCCAATATTCGGGCTGTGAGGGGTTTGTGTCAGTGACAGTCATTTTACGCCGTGTACGAACAGCTCCCAGCACAGAGGATGCGAAGACACGGCAGCTGGAGATCACCAGCAAAAAAATCATGCCACATTTTCCTTCAGCTGACCTTGGGATTGTTCCATTAGGGCACTCTGGAGAATATCCTGGGCATACTGCGCACTTCTTTGATCAGGATATCAAAGGACACCGTGTCAAGCGGTGCTGCTCCAACACCCGATCGGGGCAATCAATCACGCCCTGGCAGATTGAGAAGTGCCACTCCGGTGTTTGATCGCTGTCCTGCTTTCAGCTTTGTCTGACCTTGAAAGTCGCCTACGAAGTGCTGAGAGGCAATGTCACGTAGTGACGAGCATTAGAATTCCTTGGTTAGGTGACCAAACCAAAAGAAGAGCTTTCCTGATGAGAAAACTGAAATTAACCATCTTTAAAGATTCTTTGAGATGGAAAAGGGGAGGAAAATTGCACCTTGATCAATTAAAAACCCCTCAAGCTGATTGATTTTGGAAAGCTCTATTTAATACCTGCATATTTAAGTTTAAATTTGATGAGGCTCGACATACACTGGAAGTGTTATTCTAAACAAATCCCCTTACAGTATTTTAAAACTCATTTATCCTAAGTATCCAGTAATCTGCAATAAATTCCCTGACACCCATAAGAATTCGGTGCCCCCAGAAAGCTCCGAGACAAGGCAAGTTTTGGCTCCAGAGAGCTCTGAAGAAACTTCTGCCTTGGGAGTATTTCCTCCCATTCCACTGGAGGTCAGTGCAGCATTACAGTTCTGCTGGCACAAGCTGTCCTTTTCCCTCTGATCTAGTGCTACAGCTAAACACAACCCCCTGTAGAGCTGTTTTTAAACTAGATTTGTATAGTAATAAATATGGGCTTAAGAACTGTGTTTTGTGGTTATATTTGGAACATCCTAGCAGGGATGTGGGAATCTAAACTTGTTTGGGTGTTATTCTTTTTTTTTTTTCCCCTCTTTTCTCTTTTTTTTTTTCTTCTTTTCTATGGCAGTTGTTTTTCAAGAGCTTAGTGTGGGGTTTTTTTCATGCAGAGTAAAATTACTTGGAATACCTGAGGAGCAGATTTGGTGACATGTTTTCACAGCTCCAGAGAAAGCCTAGTTCCCAGTCCACTAGAGGAGCAGGGATAAGTGTGGTCCATGCACTCCAGGCCTCTGGACCACACCAGTTTCCTTGTTTTTTAATACGGATTTAAATGTGAGCTTGCTCAAGTCAATGCTTTCCTGTCTTTGCCTCCCTCATCTTTCTCCCCTTTCTGGCTGTAGGGCATCCACACGCTCCAGTCACTTCTCTTGACTATGGCTTGTATGGAAGGGGACAGATACACCTGGGTGAGCTCAAATGGTCCCCTTTGGGTTATGGCCATCAATGGAAGGGGTGAAATAATCCATAAAGCTGCCAAACCCCCCCGAGGTAAGTGGCTTAACATCAGTGCAGACAGGCTATTGAGGCTGTGGGTGAGTTGAAGTGGGGGGCTTTGCTGCAACTTTAGTTTCCTGGGGAACATGCTGCTCCTCCAGTGTGAGCACAGGGTGCCAAGAACATCGGATCCCTTGTCTCCCCATGTGGCTGTAGCACAACAGATCCTCGAACCTACAGACCTGTTCTCCTGGGGGACATCAAAGACAGACCCTCTAAAATACAAGAGTAGAGAAGAAGAAAGAAGGGAACTCTTGAGTGTTGGACCCAACAACAAATATTTTGTCTAACTGCTTGATGCACGTGGGATGCATTACAGGAGCAAGGGTAGCAACACCAAGTAGACATCATCACAGTACAGAAGACTCTGAGCCAAAGCCTAGAGAGTCCCAGCAATATGGTTATACAGGTACTGGTCATACCACCCAGTGACTGACATGGTTTAGGCCAGCAGATGTGCCAGCCCTGCTGCAGGAAAACCCAGACAGGGCTAACTGGGTGATACAGGACCAGCTCTACCTGCCCTTGTGTGGCAGCAATAGGCTTGCTCAGCCACGTCAGCACTCTGCCCAGAGGCTGGCTGCCTGCTGGCCAGGAGACAAGAGGAAGAGGAAGGCTGGGGGATTCAGCCCGTGTGCTGTCTGGGAGCAGCCCAGGCACAACCCATGGGCTTGCTGCCAAAGCAGCGCGCAAAGAGCGGGATGTTTCTGCCCGTGGGGGTCACCAGGCAGGTCCCCAGTGCAAAGTTTTACTCTTTCTGTTCCAGGTACTTTATTCCTGCTTATTTAGTTTTTCAGGTATACTGGCGAGAGAGTTCATAAGGAGGGACTGTAAACATCAATTTTACCCCCATCCTCCTGAAGGGAGGTGGTGGAAACTCACTCTGGCTGAACTGGCCACAAAGGCCACTATGCCCAGGGCTTCCAGGTTTCAGTTTAATTCAGGATACATTTAGCTGAGTCAAAGCCACGTTGGCAGAGCACTAGATTAGACAGGCTCGACCTCCTTTATACGCTCAAAACACAGATATTTCCAAACACACTGTTCACACCATGGAGGATTTCTTGTCTTGGAGCAATCTCATAAAAGCAATGCTGACAGCTGTATCCGCCGGTTAATTTAAAACCCAGCTGGAACAAGACCTGGGCAAAATATTATTGTGAAGTGACTCTCATTCACTGCTGTTCCATTACCAAAGCAACAAGTTTTACCACAGGCTGCCCTCCTTGTGCCCTTGTACCCTGACTTAATTTCCCTCTTGGCTCCTGCAGTAATATACTCCTGCTCCAGAACATCGTGTCACCGCTCCCCCTCCTGCTCCCAGCCTGCTCTGCTTGGCTCGTTTTGCATACACAGACCCTCAGAGCCCCTCAAACCTTCCTTCTGGAGAGCTGTGTGATGCCTCAGAAAAGTTTCCTTTGCTCTGCTTTTGCATCTCCCTTCCATCCTCACCCTCCCAGCTCACAAACAAGGACAGTGCCTCTTCACCTGCATTTTCCTGGCCAGCCCAGGAGGCTTGGCTCACTCTGTTCTCTTTGCAGCAGGGTTTAGGGCCCTTTGGGGAGCCATCGTGTGGGTTCCTGACCCATTCTTCACCTCTTTGTTCACTGTCTCCCTGGATCTGTCTTACCTACCTGTGTCATATTTCCCCCAGATAAAGGGACTTTGGCAAGTGAAACAGATCATGTCTCCTGGTCTTACAGGTCTTTGCAACAGCTGATGAACACAACAGTATTTTGTGCTCCTGTGATTCCCACATCTTTCTCGTGCTTTCATTCAGCAGAAAGCTCCTTATAGGCCAGAATTAGGAAAGCTGGAAGCCTGGGTTTTGTTTTCAAGATGAGCAAGTCTCCTTCTCGCGAGTAATTTTGCACAATATATGTTTTATACTTCTCTACCCCTTTCCATGGCATATTTTATGCTAATAGTTCCCTAAGTATTATTAATTAGGTTTTTTTAAGAGAGAAAAAGTTCTTGAAAGTTAATTAAAAGTTGCATACAGTCATTGTTCAAAAGTAGCTTTTCTATTCTGAAAATTAAACCTTTATAATTAAAATCCGATATTCATTTAAAGATTCAAATGGGGTGTTTATTACTCATTTATTATTATTTATTTATTGCCACTTCAGAAGCATAATTGCTCCAGCAGAGGGAAATCAATCCAGCCCCAGTGCTGAGGTGCCCCCCCTCTCTGGGAAATGGGACATTTCCATCATCCCGATTATGTCACCCTGCTCAGGGGAATGATTGAATCCCGAGTGGAGGGACAGGGACATGTGCCTGCACGTATCTTGATCTCCTGCACTAACAGCCTGTCACTTATTTTCCTCTCAAGATGTAAAAAATTTGTTGTCTTGTTATCTCAAGGATGGAATATAGATTTCAGAAGCTATCAGCTTCTCATATTTGCCAGCAAGAGGCTACTTACTGTACATTCAAATAGCACCCAGGCTGCAAATCAAAGCAGATACCGGCTCAGCAGAGCTGGAGGTAAAGAAACGGTAGGGGAAGGGATCAGATGCTGCTGTAAATTCCAGATGATTCCCTTCACCAAAGAGCCCCTGTCAGTGGTACGGCTGGATCCCCTCTGTACCCCCCAGGGCTCTGGATGGGTGGAGGAGAAGCAACTGTCAGGTTGCAGGTCACACAGCAAGGTGTCCAGAAGAGTTCTGAATGGCTCCAGAGGAGACTCCAAAACCTCCCCGGGGGCAGCCTGTTCCAGTTCTGTCACCCTCACCAGGAAAAGGTTTCTCCTTACATTTCTATGGACCCTCCTGTGCTCCACCTTGCACCCATTGCCCCCTGTCCTGTCACTGGATGTGGCTGAGAAGAGCCTGGCTCCATCCCCTTGACGCTCTTGCCCTTTTTCCTACCTTGCATTTCCTGGACATCAAGCTAAGAGGGAAGCCCAGTTGGCTGTGTGTGCTTAGGCATATCTTTAGAGTCCCTCAAAAATCCAAGCATAAAATCACGTTGCTAAAATCCAAGCAGCTCAAGCCCAGCTAACCTCCACTAATTAACAGGGAGTAATCCTCTTTCTTTTCTGGCTATAGAAGTGGCAGAGTCTCAGTGGTAAAGTCACCCCTTCATGTCCCAAGCAGGGTGGGAACGAGCTTCCGTGGGACTTCCTTGTGTGTTTCAGAGCTCAATGATAAATAGATACACATCATTATCATAAAGTTATTAATCATTGTGCTGAGCTATTGTCACCCATTTCTCTTAGAGCAGCTTTTGTCTCTGTAAAATGCATAGCACACCAATAGAACAAGAGAGCACAGTAATAACCAGCATCTAATTAATAATTATCAGTTATTATGCAACAAATGCATAATCAACACAGAACTTCTTGTGATGTGTTTAAGAAATGTCTGGTCCCCTCATGTGCATCCTTGGGCCTCAGTGTTATTACAAGCTATTTTTCCTGAACAAGTATTTTGGGAGTACTAGAGACATAACGAGGAAGAAGCTTTGCTTAAAAGCCAAGAGGAGTCACTAGGAATTACCTAAACATTTTAAGAACTGGAAACATTTAGGTCAAACGCGAGAGGAAAGGCTTTAGTAGCAGAGAGAGTGCTGTGAGCAAACAGAATGAACTCCAGTAATACAAGCATCACCAACAGAAATAATAGGAATAAACAAAATCCTTGTTGAATTAGCACAGAGGGAGATCTCATTTGTCCTTGGGTTGGAACTTTTCTAACGATACTGTTATTGTTACAGTGCACTAGAGCAGCACACTGAGTCCCGCATCAAGGTAAGGGCTGTTACTGTGGCAGCTTCCTAGGATGGGATGTGTGAGTATTGCAGTGGAGACCCAACTTAAAGAGCTCACAGTCCAAACAGACACGGCTTCAGAGGGGGGCCTGTCAGCCCAGGGTGGGGAAGCTCAAGGTTACAGTGATAGCTGGTCCAGGAAGGCTTCATCACCGTGAGCATCAACTGCACCTTCCTCCTCAGGCATCCCTTGGCACCATCCCCACGCAGCACTGGAGTCACCAGTGTCTGCTGCAGGCTTCAGGAAATGCTGGTTGTCACCTCTGCCTTAGGAAATTGCCCTCCTCCCATCTTTTCTCTAAAAGGTGGTGATTGGAAATGGGCTGAGACAGAACGAGTAAGACAATTGAGGAGGTCAGTTAGTGCAGACCTGTGGTTTAGCCTAAACCAGGTCCTCTGCCTTATTTACTGCAGTAGAAGCCCAGATATGTAGATTGGGACTACTCCCAACTTCAGCCCTTTTAGAGCTGCATTTAGTCTTAAGAGTTGTCTCCAGAAATATCTCCAGAGGCAGACAGTTCATCCCAGAAATGGTCTGGAGAAGTGCTTCAGGAATCAACACCAGTTTTTTGACATTCCATTCTAGGTTTGTTGATTTCAGCCTTAAAATCCTTCCCTGGGTGATTCTGGAGAAGTCACTTAACAGCCCCAGACCTCCACTTGTCTCACCGAGGCTGATATTTCTAACTTTTGCAAGAGAGAAGAATCATTCCTGAATATTAACTACCGTGTAGCAAGGACTCTGATAAAGACGATTACAGAAATAAACCACCAGTTGATAACCAAATGCAAAAAAAGAGGAATGATTATTCCCCCAGCATTATCTGCGTGCTCTGCACCAGTACATTTTAAGGCAATCTCAGCTGAAAAGATAAAGACATAGCCATCCTTATAAACAGGGATATTTCATTCAATAGATAGAAAGCTCTAAAGGGTTCCAGCTTTGCTGAAGCACTGAGACACTGAGAATTGAAAGAGGTGGGGAGAATTAATTAGACTTCTGATATTATCCTGGTAAATAAAAGTAATAAGAGAAGCTCTGAAAAGGAAGACCTGATTCATATTCAAACATTTACAGAATAAACAGCTGCTGATTCTCCTATCTAGCCCAGTCCTTATCCTTTAAGGCTGCAATAAGTGACCTCTTAATCCCAGGCAAAAGACTGCATGAGCATCTGGAATTGAAAAAGAAAGCATATTTCCTTCACTATTCCCATTTCCACTCGATTTCAATATAAAGTTGTTTGCATCTTTTTCTTTTTTTTTTGGTTCCTACAGCAATGTGCCTTTGATGATGAGACTTTGTGCATCTGAACAATTTTGCAGTCTGTCTTTTTTTCTTCTTATTATTATTTATTTTATTTTCTCCTCTAAATAAAGACATGCCTGACCTCCCCACTGCGAGCAGGAGTACCGCAGTCCTCCAGCTTGGTTCCCTCTCCATTGTACTGGCCATGCTCTTAAAGCACTTATAGCAATAATTTCTTGGCATGATGGACAGACTCAGCAATAACCTGATCCTGCAATGCACTGAATAAACACTTTAGCATTTAGTACATGGACACTAATGTGCTGGGAAGTAATTGCTTAGAGGTTCCCAGCTTCAATATAATAATGCAGGGATTGCATTTATACAGCATAGGAAAAGAAAATAAATTGTTATTGGCCAAACTTCCTCTCTCCCATTTTGATTAGTGCAGTAGGATGGAGATGAAGGTACACACGAGGTGACCACGGGTTACCGGATCCTTCAAGCACCGGGGCTGGATGTGGCTGCGCTTAACAAGTGGAAAAGTTCCATTGACTTCAGTCCACTCGGATTCTACACCAGTGTTCCTGAGAGAAGGGCCTGACCATCACTATCCTCCTTCACAACAGGAATGCTGAAATGAGTGAAAGATTAAAAAGCCTGTGCTAGCTTGGCGAAAAAAGTATCTTCTCCAGTAAATACATAAACATGCAGGCAGCAATTCCCCGGGTGAGCCGAGCTTAAAAAAAGCTCAGTGGAGTTAGCAGAAGCAGAATGAACTGTGTAAAAGCACCAAAGTTTTGCATTTCCACTTATGCGAATAATTACTCCAACCCTCATCAACATTTCTCTGCTTAAATTGCCTTTATAAATTAAAGACGCCTTAACTTTAAATGAAAACTAATTTAGGTATTTTCTTTATTATTAAAAACTTTTTCCCTGGACACTTTGGGCTCAAATGAATCTGGAACAGTTTTGTTACTTTTCTTTCTTATTTTTTTCTTTAGCTTTTCCCCTTCTTAAGACTCCTTAACAGCATGCAGAGTGTGGCTACCTCCAGGATACTGAAATACTGTTTGAAACCATTTTCTTTTTTAAATACTTGATTTTAGAGCTACCAAAAAAAAAATAAAAGAAATATTCAGAGGACCAAAATAAAATAAAAAGAACAGCTTTTGCAATGTATTATTAATACCAATAAATGGGAGCTGGAGGATTTAAAAGCCAAGATGTAATGCATTCTCCTGGAGCAGTGAGCCTTTAAACAAGTTCAAGTTACTGAGATTGCATAGTAAAAAACTGGTAAAATGCAATATCTTTTCAGATAGGATAATAAAGACAAGCTATATTAACATACCCTTCCCGGGAAACACGAGCACGGAAGAAACATTAGCTGCTGTTCTTTATGAACTTGGTTGGGGAGAGGTTGGCAAGTGACCTGCAGAACTTCATTTTTAACTCCCCGCTGCAGCCTGGAAACCTCCTGATGAAAACCTGTGAGCGGGAAGAGCCATGGTGCTGCTGGGCTGGAAGGTGTCCCTGGGGAGGCATCCTCTGAAGCATGCACCATGCACCGTGCCTGCGGGGGGAACAGCTCCTGCCTGGAGAGCCGGCTCCACGCCTTGCATCGCGCTGCTGCTTTACACCGGCACCTCACCCGGCTCCAGTGGGGTTGCCCATTGCTCAGGAAGGGATGGGGTCAGTGCCCTGTAGGGATACAGGAGTGGGATACCAGGGGTACACCCAAACCAAGGATCCTTCCCGCTGCCTCATTTGTCACAGAACCAGAGGACTGTGCTCCCGTGCTCTGCCCCAAAGCAGAAGCCTGGCCTGGCACTGTCTCTCTCCAGGGAAACTGAGCAGGAGGATCAGGGCACTGGGACATATCAAAGACTTTGAATTAAACCTCGTTAAGCCTTTGCTAGACTGCAAAGCTGTCAGAAGCACTAATCCAACCGCCGAGTGCGAGGAGAGGCGATGCCAAGCCTGTGCAGAGGCACGAGTGAGGGATGAAGGATGGTGTAGAGTGAGGAAGGAAGATGCCAGTGATGGGATGGGAAAAGGTCAGATGCCAGTGGTGAAGCGCATTCCTTGGCTGAGCTGTCAGTCAGAGGAGCATGGCTTGTTTCACACTTATCTCTTCCCAGTCACACCTTAAAATGCGTGTTCTCTAATTGCGATTGTCCCCCTAATATCTTGGCAATTGTTGCTCTCAGGTTTGTTAGTTCAAGTATCACCTACAACATCTTATCTCTAAGAACATCTTTTACTCTACCTTCTGCAAATCCCCCCAGTATCTACGGAATTTTGTCCCCAGTAAAGCCTGATACAGAAGTATTGGTAAATTACTCTGTGCTTTCCATACTCCTCTGAATTACTCCCCCTCCTTGTGTCCCATGGGAAGCTCAGAAGGCTTTTAACGCACTAAATTAATTTCCTCTTGTGTATGTACAGCACTTTTTCTACATATTTCCAGGCAGCCTTTCATGTTTTCGTAGAATCACGGAATGGTGGAGGTTGGAAGGGACTTCTGGAGATCACTGAGTCCAACCCCCCTGCCAGCACAGGGCAGGCCACACAGGAACAGAGCCAGGTGGGTCTTGAAAGTCTCCAAAGCAGGAGACTCCACAAGCTCTCTGGGCAGCCTGGGCCAGGCTCTGTCACTCTCACAGGGAAGTTTTTCCTCATGTTGAGGTGGAACTTCCAGTGGTTTAGCTTGCGACCATTCCCTCTTGTCATAACACAGGGGACAATTGAAAAGTAGCCAGGCATTTCTAATGACCAGTACAGACAGCAGCACAGACACCTGTTAGTGATGCTATTTAGCCATCCTATCCTGTTTTCTATTTTTGCCTATGCATAAAGCAAACCCTGAGGGGCAGGACCTGAGCTACAAACAGTATCTTAGTGGATGAACCTGAAGTGTCTGCTGCACATCAATATCTCCATGCTGCTGTGCCTATCAGCAGGGGAAGTGATTGGCATTGCCTGGTGGATCTTTTCCTCTGAAAGAAAATGGGCACAGTGCAGAGAAGGGCTGAGCGCAACATGTCATTTTTTTTTGTCTCTTAAATCAAGGATGGTGAGCTACAAAGGTTTCAGAATCAAAAGAATTGCTTTTAGTGAGCTCTTTCTTGTTCAAGCAGCAGCTCGTTGACACTGGGCAGGGATGGACTGCATTGGCTCTGAAATGACTATTATCTGACATGATTAATAACAAGCGTTCGGAATAAGGAAATAACCTGTCCCTTCAGAACCATCTGTAGCTTCTCATGTCTCTGTTTTCATCACATCTATCCTCTTGGCCTCACTACCGAATCTAATGCAGATTTGTTATTGCAGGAGAGAGCAGCTCATCTCTTGCAGCTGAGGTGTCCACCCAATAATGCCTCCATCCCTCCTTCGGCTGTAAACAAACCTCAGCTCACCAGCTAAAGCCAAGTACCAAACTTCAGCAGCTAAAGTTTGGCAAGAAGTTCCCCCCAGTATCCCTGTGACAGGCAGATGCCCGGCTCTTGCTGAAACGCAGCTGCTTTCAGCACTTGTGAAAACCTCATCTCTGCTTGCACAGGGAGCCTTCCTGCTGAGTCTGAGAAAATGAAATCCATACGTTTGACTTTAAAAACCTTTTTGGTTAAGTTTCCTCATTAAAAAAAAATATTATTATTATCATTATTATTTTTAAGATCTTTTACAAAGTCATGTCCTGCTGTTAGTTTCTGTTCTAGTTTTCCCTGCACTGGGGGTGGAGGCAGTGCCAGTGTGCTCGGGGTGCCTACAGGAGAGGGTCAGCTGCAGCCAGCTCTTCAGCAGCTTCCCAAGTTGTTCAGCTGCACGGTAAGAGCACAGTGGCAATGGTATGTCTGTCACTGCTCGTGGAAAGAGCATGGTAAAAGGTAAAGAAAGAGATTTAAGGAAGGAAAAAAAAAAAAAGGAGAGCTAAGGCTGAGACAGTGTCAAAGAAATGGAATATACATCTCAGAGAACATCTAAAAGCAGATCATTACCCAAAAAATACTAGCTGTAAGCAACAGTTTGCAGTGCAGAAGGAATATTTATCCACAGATGTTTTCTTAGTCTATTTCTTTCAGCTTGCTTTCACTGAGGAGTAATATTATCCAGAGGTTAGGAAAGGAGATTTGGAGGTAGTTGTTGGATGTTGGGGTCTAATCCTAAGGATGCCCTTGAGACATGATGCTGGTTGACTCATTAACCCCTCCGTGCATCAGGGATGGGGCGTTGCTGTGCCAGGAGCTGCACACCCCCAAAACAGAGAGCACATGAGCCAAGGGTTTGTGCAGGCATGGGAATTAATTTGGATAACCAAAGACCAACTGTTTGGGGTCACTCAAGGTCCCTTTGAATATCTGCTGTCTAACAGTGGGTGCAATGAAGAGGGTATTTACAGAGCACTCCCTTCCCTGCTGCAACCCTCCAGCTTCCAGCACGGCTTTGCTGCTCAGGGGCCTCTTTGACCCAGAAAAGTTATTTTGTGTTCAAAAGCAAAAAGGAGTCTGTGAATCTAAATTCGGTGCCATTTTTTCTTCTGCGGTTGGCATGCCTTATTCCTGTTTAGTTTAGCTCACTTTCAAGCAGATTAAACTAAACTGGTACCCAGCACTCTTATTATAGAATAAGTGCTCACAGAGAGAGCCGTGCAGGAATAATTATTCCGATTTAAACATTTCTGACTAATTCTATGCAACGGCAAGCTCTGAACAGAGAGCCAGCGGGTTGATGTGGCATACAGATGGGAAGAGCAAGGAGCTATAATACAGAGTATGAGTATTTGTGCTGGAGTCCCTGCTTTAAATGTTAACACAGCCAGTCAGGAACAGAAACACACCAGGTGATCAATATGTTCAATGGAAACTAACACAATCGTGGTGCAGTCTGACCAGTAAATACGCCCAGCTAACTCCTCCTCAACAAGACACATCGCAGAGCTTACTCCCCAAATAATTTAGCAAATAGGTTTGAATAATGAAAGCAATCCAGAAAAAACACCATCTGCTTATGGACAATTTGCAAACAGGAAAAAAAAAAAAGCAAGAAAAAAAAAGCAGCAGAATTCTTTTAATAAAACGATCTGTTGGGAATTATTCACGCAGCTCTAATTAACATTAGGATTCCTAATTTCTCCAGGCAGCCCTAGTGCAACAATTCCTCTGCATTTTTGGTCCAAACCCCTCTGAACACTTTGCAGGCGTTGAGGAGGGCAGGGGATGAAATGGAGACACATCTGAGCATGTGTCATTCTGCAGCCTTCGCTCAGTTACAGCGATGTGCGTGGCAGCTTCTGCCCTTTGCATTTGCAATCAGTTTGGGTCCTGTTTTTACACTGATACAAAAGAACGCTGCAAGTGAGTGAAAGTGGCAATTTCGAGCATGCTCAAGTGCTACAGGGACACCAGATTTGTCCTGTGTATTCTCATTTGATAGTGGATGGCTTTAGCTTTAACTGCACAATGATCACTGTAATGTCTAAGGTCCGAATTGTCAGAGGTGTTTTGGGACCCGAGGACACAACACAGGTACCTAAATTGCCACGACAGTGCAAGTCACTAATATAGTTGGAAATAAATTCAGGAGATAAATATAATTTTTTCCAATTTTTATGGATACAAAACAAGTATATCTACCTACATCCTTTTTACCATCACTTAACTACAAATGCAAAAATCTCGATTTGTGACAAATTGTTTCCTTTCACTGTTCTTTTACTGAAGCAACAGTACCTTTTTAGCTACAGTATTCCCAACAATGGAAGCTGCACATTTGTGGTCCAGAATTATGCAGTATAATGAGTTATGAGTCAGCATTACCCACTTATTATGGCAGGGGGATGGCTCCTATATTGCAATTTGAGCAGAGCTGATTTACACCCCGGCAAAACCCTCATGTGTAGAGAACAGTGATGTTAAAGTCAGCCTTAATTCTAGCTTTATGGAAGTTAAATGTTAGGGTTTTTCATTACAGACAAGTTGGGCTAAAAATGACTCCTCATTAACAGAATGCTGTGATATACGGGTACATCTTCCTTGTTGGCCAGCATGTACCGTCTCTGAATTTAGCTTAACAATTTCATATGGCATTTTCCTGCTTACTCCTCCTCCTTCACAGTTCAAGAATAGGAACAGCTCTTACGACTGAAGGACAGAAGTTGTTTTTCATTAAAGTATCATCGTTTAGAAAAACCAGCCCAATTCATCTACTCTCCCTACATGTCATTAAACACACTCAGCATGCAGC
This sequence comes from Chloroceryle aenea, assembly GCA_013399075.1. Taxonomy (NCBI): domain Eukaryota; kingdom Metazoa; phylum Chordata; class Aves; order Coraciiformes; family Cerylidae; genus Chloroceryle; species Chloroceryle aenea. The sequence continues at coordinate 140,976 of VWZY01003176.1, forward strand.
ATCTTGGATGCCTCGCAGGTGATGTCCTCAGCTACCTTCAGAGTCAGGTTTGCTGCTTCCCCTCCTCTCACTCCTGGCTCCTCAGCACTTCCATGTTACCTTCTCATTTCCAAATCAAACACATCTTTATTAACCTCTGACTTTCCTAGGTAAATCCTGAGGTTTCCTCAGGGAAATAAAAATCAAAGCCTTGCCATGCTTCAAGAAATATTTGCAGCTGATAAAAAGGTAAGCACAGTCTTGATTTTGTAGCTGGAGGAGAGAGGATCAGAAAACTTTATAACCTTGGGTGTGCCAAGCCACAGTGTACCTGAGGTAACAGCCTGGTGTCTAGCTATGAGAGTTTCAGCCTTATAATACACAGCTGCCTGACAGGGAGGTTGAGATGATAAGTTCTGCAAGATAGGATGGAGCCTGAAGGTTATGATTTGTAACTATCAAAAGACCTATCCACGTAATACTTTATTTGGAAAGAGTATTTTTTACCTCTTGGCAAATCTGGGACTCTATCCGTGCTGGGGACCTTGAGCTCAGTTGTGAAGCAAGCTAAATGGTCGGTACTAATTAAGTAAGAAAAGCCTTCCCAGAAGAGGTAGCATTAAAAAAAAAACCAAAACAGTTCAGGCATAAAACTTTTCCCCCTGGGCTACCAGGAGATTGCATTCCAGCCTTACCTGGAAATTATAACGATATAGAATAACTCTCCTTCCCTCCAGACTTACAAGAAGTAAGAGGGCACAGTGTAGCTGTCAAGGACAGTAACTATTTCAGCACTGTCATCATCTTCATGGATATTTGGTACCGTGTATGAAACGAGGGTAAGGGACTGACTGTGTGGCTGCTGCTGCTTTTGCATCTTGCTGAGATTTTGAGCAGTCAAATGTGGAAAGCCTCCATTTCCTCAGCTCTAAAACCCAAGTAATGCACCCAGCGATCGTCACAAGGAAGGCAGAGAGTGAATTCAACATCTTCATTTTAGTACTCCTCAGTGTTCCTAGCTGGGCAAGCCTTTCTAGCCTGGGCCACAGGGCTCTGGTCAATGTGCAGATCTTCCCTGGCTTCCCCTCCCCAGCTTTTCAGCTCAGCTCTCAGTGAGCAGGTCCGAGTGGCCTGGCTGAGTCCTGTGTGAGTCTCTCCTCCTTGCTGAGCTGCTGTGTTAAACCAGGATTAAACTACAGTCTCTGCTGCACCATAAACCCTTCCGCTCCTCAGCACCAGAGGAGAGGCAACACCAGCTCGGGCTCATCAGGAACAGTTTGCTTTTACAAATGTTCACTGACCTTAACTGTCCCCATTGCCTCTCCTCCCTACCCTGCCTGCAGCCAGCCAGCATCCTACTCCGAGGACAAGTGATTCTAGAAGGAAGTGTGGGGCGTTTTTAAAAAAGAAACTAGACAAGAGTCCATAAATCTGGTTCTCCTGTCTGATCATCGCTTCCCTTCATCTCCCTCTGGTATAGTCGGAAAGTGGCTCTTGGAACAACCTCTTAAAAATGTGTCGTCGAGAAGAAGGGAAATTGTTCTCAGTGACAACAATACTGTACATATATTTGTATATTTATTCAGAAGATCAAATTGATAACAACAGGTCCCTTCACGCCTGCTGATTTATCTGCTGAACAGGTATCTGTGCCGTATGCACTGCGTGGCTATAACTGTCATGGCTGATATAGGGATAAGATGAATAACCTCTCCAGATTTCAGGTACAAGTAGGAAAATGTAATCATAACTCACTTTAGAACCAAGTGATACATATTTATACTTTGCCTATCACAGCCTAGCAAGCTTTTCCCTTTTATTTTGCATTCATGGACCTGTGATGCACATCAATCTTTTTTTCAGTTTGTTAATATTGTTGTCACTCAACTGAAATTTATCGTCACATGACTTATGATTGGGAGACAGTTTCATCTGAGGAACATTCTCGTAATTCCCCATATTCAAATTTCCTCTCCCTGCTTGACTCTGCGTCCCAAAGACCGATACTCTGCCTGGTTCAAACCCGCTCTGCTGTGTTCCTCCCAGACTAATAGCAGTAAATGTCATAACTATTTATAAACTGAACGAGAAGGGAAGTCAAATAGCAAAATAAAATGGATATAAACTCTTAATCAGCCCCACAGGATTTAATGGATGGGCTCAAATGCCCGTGGCTGATTTTTCTTGGGAGACCTGGCCTTGGAAGATCCTCTTTGGAGGGTCCATGGTAAAAAGAGTAGAAATGACTCAGTGCAGCAGCCCCATGCAAAGCCAGTCAGGGAAGCAGCTTTACCTACTTTGGGCAATTTTTTAGGACTTTAAAGGCCTCCTGACCTTCTAGTCTCACCATGCCTCCTCTGGATCCCAAGCCATGAGCAAAGAAGTGGTGGGGCTGCCTTCCCCAGCCCATGGGGATGCAGCTCCATCACCACAGCCGAGCTGGCTGGCTGGGGCTCTCTGCACCTACGTGCATTTGGGGATGGGGGGTCACCCTGAGCAGAACCAGCTCTGCTGGGCAGGGTGAGGCCACATCTCTTATGCCAGCCCCAGCTCCTGCACCTCATGCCAGAGGCAGGGTAGTTGCAGGAAAGTCACCACCGTCAAACTTTTCTGAGGGAAGAATTTAACTTTTCTTTCTTTCAATCTTTTTTTAGTGATCATAAATATTTATTAAGAGCCTGTCAGTCATTTTTAGGGTTTCTGACTGAGTGTGTCACAAGAGAAGGGCTTTTATGAGGATTTATAGTAAATTGCAGTAAATTGTATTCCTGTCAGGGAGCACAGAGGAGTTACAGGATGTCAGGGGAAAGCAGCAACCTTCCCAGTATGGCAAGGATGCTATGGGGTGAATCTGTCCCTGTCCCAGGGGTCATCGTGAAGCCTGTGCACTTCTTGAGTGTCATTTCAGCCCTCAGACTTCAGCAAGGCACAGTCAGGAGAAACTCTCTCTTCTTGGGCAGAAGTCACAGCAAACAATCTTAGTCTAACAGGTCAATTGCTTCACATGATGTCTCCATGGCAAGATGCTACCTCTGACAAAACTGCAATGCACACCAGTGCCAGACATTATATCCAACTCTAACACGCCTTTAACTGCATCCCAACAGGAAAACAGTCCTGAATTCTCCCACCTGAGGGAAGTAAAAGTGGGCCTGAGACATCAATGCAACAGCAAGCATTAAAGAGACACTTCTCCTTCGACAAAGCTAATGAGGACAGAGCCAGAGCACGCTATTGGAGCACATTATGGCAACTATCTGTTGTAAAATGGGAGCAGGAGACAGAGGCTTCTACAAGCCTACACTTCACCAAACCACGCTGTGACATGGTTGGCACACGAGTCCTTTGTCCTCAAAAAAACAAAACCAAAAACCACACAAGTTTTTAACAGTAATTCCTCAAGAGCTATACTGAGTACAGTCCTTGCACTTAAATCTGATATCCCATCACACTGTCACTTCCAGAAAACAAAAGCAGGACAGCAACATAACCTGTCCTTGGTATCATAACCAAAGACCCTCTCCCCAGTCTATATCCCAGTTGTGCCCAAGTATAAACTACTCTTTCTCCCTGTCTCTCAGCACCTCAGTCCTTGAAACTTGAGAACAAATGAAAAAGTACAACAATTTTTAAGCCTGACACAATTTCATCTGATTTTGCTGCATCCTTAGGAATACAAAAGATTAAGAGGAAAGCTGAAGGCACCCCAACACTGAAGCAAATCCTCCACGGATCACAGCACATTAACCTGAAAGCACCTGACTGCATTATCCTACCAGCTCCAGAGCCATGCTATTATTCTTTGGCTGATTCTATCACTTTGTATTTTGCTCATTAAAGTGGGAGAAGGTTGTCAAGATCACATTTTGCCCAACAAGAAAGAAGTGTGAAGATGGGAAGTGCTTTTGCATTAATTGAATCAAGGATGACAGTGTGAGCAGCTTTGAGCCCCATAAATCTAGACAGGCTCTTGTCAGATAAAGTATCAATGTGCTTTATCAAACTTTGTCCATAGATTTATAGAGTGCTCAGACCACAGATCTGTAGCTCCTAAATGTAATCACTTCAGCATTTTCTAGCTATGCCACCAACCTCCATGAGAAATAATGGAATTTATTGACAGAGAAGCAGGCGCTGCAATTTTGCTGTTGTTTAGAAAAATTGCCCATCAATGAAGTGTCCGTGGAGAAAGACAAAAGATATTACAGCAAGATGACTATCTCCTGACTCCTGCTGAATTGGTAGATGAGCCATTAGTTCCCATGGACAGAAAGCAGTGGCCACTCTTCCAGAGAACTGCTCTGGCTTTACTTACAGATTGTGCGGCTCCGAGACAACAAAAATAAATAAAATCAAGCCCCAGAACCCAGACTCGTTCCAGTCTGGTGAAGTACTTCAGGCACAGGTTGCAAGTCAGAAGTCCGCACTTCGTCAGTGTTGTTTTGGTTGGGCTGTCACAATATTTAGCCCCCTAATAACATCGGTCTGTCTTTGCACAACTCCTGTTCACATTTCACTGCCTATTAAAAGGTGTAACTACCACCGGTCGCAGCGGGTAAACGGGTGTTATTCTTCCTCTCAACATGAGGGGGATGTGAGTTTGGGAAAGGCTGCTGAAATAAGGCTTAATATTTTATCTTTTTCTGCACTGCTCTAAGTTCCCTGACTTCTCGTTTGGTTTCAGGAAGGAAACAGAGGAATCTTGCCAGGAATTCTTAACAAAACAGGGTTTACATTTATTGCAGAGAGTGGGAATGCATGTTCATGTGGGCATCAATTTATAATGCACCGTGTGTCTTGGAGTGTCCTTTCTTTCAGGGATGGCTGCATGAGCTGGAGCGTGGCCTAATGCTTTGTGAACAGGACTTCTGGGTCTTGCTGTGATAAAAGGGACTGCAGTATGGGACAGCAAGTGTTTTCCAATTGGTTTCAGATCACCTTGATTTCAACAATTAGTATGACTGCCCTCTGTCTTGACTGTTCTCTAAGAGTGCTCAAAATATCTTAAAAGCTTTCCTTAAAAAGTTTCTATTTTCCACCTACCCACACCTGAAAATATTTAATGACTGAAGGACAGTTAAGAGCCTAAGCCAGATGATGACCCCCTTGCAACACACCTATGCTGCTGTTGAAAAGTCCTAATCATGTCATCAGCAGATAACGGTGTGAATTGTCTCCCACCGGGTTGTATTAATCCTTCTTCCCCCAGCATACTTTGATGCCTATTACTGCTCCAACTGTTATTGTGAGGTGCTTAAATAGATCCATGGACTACAGGCTCTGCTGCTGTATCTTGGGACTCCAGACAAGAAATTTGCTTCTTTATTTCTAAAGATGCAGAGTTGATGCATATGCACTGGAAGGCACACCTGGCAAGGAGGCACAACTGGTCCCTCATTCTCCCTTGACAGTGACAGCAAGACAGCATCACTTGCTCATTAAATGCCATTTCATTCTGGTACCAAAGCACTCTGTGGGAGACAAAGGAGTGGGAATGAGTTCATTCCTGAGCTAGAGTAGCTCAGGCCCCAAATGAAATCAGGGCTCTGTCGCTCTAGGCAAGCTACACACACTGAGAAATCCTGCCTGGCCTCAAGCACGCGCTGCTCAAGCAAATGAAGGAGAGGTGGAAGGGGAAGCAGAGATCCTGAAGAATGAAGTGACTCCCCTCAGGCTGCAGAGAAGGTCAGTGGCAGAGGCAGAGCCCAAGGAGCTTTCTAAATGCTATTGCTGCTAGCTAGAGACCTTGACCTAAGAGATAATCAAGAATGAAGTATAATCACTCTCAAACCTGTGTCTCTGGGCTAGGATGAATTCCTTCCTTTGATGTGACATTTTCAATTGCTCAGAACTCCCGGCCTTCTCACCGTGCCTCAGTGACCCTTGGGGTACAAAGGGGACTACGCAGCCAAAAGCAGCCCAAGCAATGGAGACAGGCAGAGAAATAAAATACTAGAACAAAGCATCACGGTTTTCTAGCATCAACAAACCCCTAAATTCCAGCCCAGCCACACAGAAGATGTTCAGTCACAGGCAATAAAGAGCAAGGAGGACCGTTGCATAATGCTGTCCTGAAGCGGGACAGGTACATACCAGAGGGGACTAATTTCAGGCAGAAGGCTCCTGTTGGAAGAGAATGACTGGCTTGTAACATACCCCTGTGACATGAACATTTCCCAGTTGCAAAGCCATTTGGAAGCACACCCTTCAAATCTTGTCCTGGCACTGTCGGATGTCGTGCTTGAGGACATCGTGCAGCCAAGGATGGGAGTGCACTCGGCATCTCAGAAGTAAAGCCTGTTCTCACAAGATTTCCAGTCAAGCCGAATAAACCCAAGGTTCAGACAACTCATACACAAACTCCCTGTATGTAAGGACAAGGCACATCCTACATGCTGCCTGAAGCTGATTCGGAGGCAGTGTCCTCCTGTGACACTGCTACGCTGCCATGCTCTAGTTCTGCCCTACAGGGATGGCCAGACCTTCACCAGCAGTTAAATTAGAGTAATTAAAACCAGCTATGGACCTTCTCAGGTGAGGTGTTACATCTGACTGTACAAGCACTGTCTGTCTTTGCGTCCCTGCATGGCACTGGTGAAAAGTCTTGTAGACAGTCACCACTGGCAGGACCCAGCTGTGGGGACAGCACCTTACACACACTCAGCCAGTACCCGGCGATAGTCTGGCTGTGCCAGAATTTCCAGAGTGCTCCTTTAAAGCAACATTTTTGTCTCTTCTTACTATTAGTCAACTTACTCTGCTGCCTCACTCGGTATCACCCATAAACCCCGACCTCCTGCCTGCCCCAGGAAGGAAGATGGGTTGCTGAGCCCTGCATGTGCTACAATGGCCCAGGGCAGCCATCCTGAGGAGACTCCTGAGTGACAGTGCATGCAACAGCTCAGAAGCTGTTTGCCATTTGGACACACTACCTGTGCTTTCCCCACTCTGATTACCCTGGCTCCTTGTGCCTCAGCCAGCAGCAAGGTAAAACCAGTGTGATGTGCTCAGGCTTGGAAAAAACTGGCATGTGCATCTATCTGAGTTATAACCTGAGCATTTAAACCTGCTCAACCCGGGTGTACCTGGCTACTGGGGAAAGATACAGGTGATCCCCTGGCTGTTTGCTCCTCCAAGGAAATCCAGCCAACCATTCTGATTTTATTCTGGCCAAAATGCTTCATATTTCCTCCACCTGGTCACAGTGAACAGAGAACTTGTTCCTGCTTTACACCTCTGACCTTGCTGTGTGGCCCTGTGTAACCAGTGCCTCTCTTTTTCCCCATCTGTAAAGACAGTGCTGGTGTGTGCAATGCCACACTGTGCAGTCTACAAAGGAAATACAGTCATGATGATGTTTAGCAAATGAAACAAGGAGATAAGATGCATGCTGGGGAGAAGCACAGAGAGAAACATCATAGACCAAATTAACAAAGGCCTGACACGACAATGAGATGTCGAGAGTTCGTTGCCAGAGAGGAGATTGTAATATGGTTCCAGGCAGCGGTGAGTTAATGCTGCTCTCTTTTGGTTCCTGAGATCTGTATTGTCCTTGTCAAAGAAACCACAGTCACAGCTGCTTCCCCTGTGCATGGCTGAAATAAGGAAACCAAGTCCCAAGAAAAAGTGGAGAACATTCTTCCCGAGACGTTGTTAGCCCAGCACACCACCACAAAGATGGGTAAGTATCAAACGAGAAACTGTGCTGCGTATCTCTACAGGATTAAAGTGCCTTAAAATAAGGAATGACCGACTCATGTCCTTTCATTAGCCCAAAATTCACTGAACAAATAAATTAATGGCAGGAGGTTGTGCAATAGGAGTTAATTTCTTGATTTAGCTACAGCATATAGCGCTTCTCATGCTTAAAGGGCTTAAAATGCAGACTCCAGAACACATATTGCAATGAGATACTACAGAACACAAGCAGCGCTTCCAGGCACACGTACAAACGCACTCAAACATGCAGTAGCTTCCTTCTGCTTTGTCATGACCTTGAATTAATTCTTACATTAACTGTGCACTACTTTACAACTAGTCAAGGCTCTTAAAAGATTTGCACCTAGCTGACTGGGGCTTATTATGTGCTCCCTAACCCTTCCCCACGCCTGAAATTACCATCTGGGTCTGTCCATCACTGTGCCCAGAGAATTGCAAGTACCCAGAATACCTCTTGCCTGGCTCTGTTTCAGCATAAATTGGGGTTAAACATGATCCAAACAAAACAAGAATGGTGCAGAGGTCACTGGTTGTGATGGTACAGAGAGGTTTGCTTTGGAAGACAGTTGATACAGGAGCACTATCCAAAAGCCAAGGTTCCTTTCAACTTAATTTGTGGGTTTGTAACAGTAGAGGTGAGTTGTTGCCACCCTTGACAGTTTTATTCAACAATCGATGTATAGTCCTTGGAAATTAAATAATGAGCATCAGTGATGGCTCATATTTATTTTTAAGGGTATGAGAGGGGACATGAGCCATCATTTAGTAGAGAAGCAGAGTGATTTCTATAATCAGAGACATGGGTAGAAACAACTTGATCCTCTAATGGGGTAGGAAATGCCCGGAGCTTGACCTGGGATAATACCTCTCATCTAAAAGAAAACTGACAGCTCTGCAGGACAGCCGTGACAGGCACCTCTGTGCTCCACTTTGCTGGAAAGGGGCTGCACAATACACCACAGTGATGATAAAAAGGGAGTATGAACACCTTGGCCAGTGAAAAGCCCTGGGTTTCCTGTCAAGGAGGTTCTAGATCAACACGGCGTTGGCAGACTCGTATGTAAACTGGTGTCCACAACAGGAAAATCAGGCAGAGCAGGGTGCTCTGAGCTCTCCATGTGATCTGATCTCTGGTGTGAAATAAACTTCTCTGAGCCAAACACAGCTCCTCTAACTCCCTTGACTTTAAAGTCAAACAAGTATGAAAACTTCTTCTGACAAGACAATTCCCCTTACATGTTTTTGGGAGAAATTTTATCCTGCCACCAGTTAACCACCCAAATCTGGAGAATAATGTTGGTAATGAATTTTTCTTTCTGTCTGTGAGGCTGTGCTCTCCCCCTGCATGCTACACATCTCTCTGATACTCTAAAGAGGAATAATGGGCTCGCTGTTTTTTCTCATGTCTGTGACATTACAGTGTTCTAGATGAAACATCCACACAGGCCAGTGAAAAGGCTCAGGAGAAAGAGGAGAGAGGTGGGGAAGGAAGGTTGATAGTCACAGCCGAAGAGGGGCAACAGAGGTAGAATTCAGAAGGGCAAGCTGCAAATTAACTAATATTAATAAAGGAAAGTTAATGAGTGAAAGAGACTGACCCTTTCATCATAAGTTAGTGACTTAGCCTCATACTTAGAGTGCACATCAAGAAGACTTGGTCTCCTGATCAATAGAGAGACATGGATTAAAGCAGAGCTATTTCCATTAAAAATTAAGATTTAGAAAAAAAAGAAAAAAGGGACATGTCTATCAGGGGGATTGGATGGCTCAGGGGTCTGTTAATAGGATAGAGCGTTGTTCACATTTCAAGGTCTCTGGTCTGATTACAGATCAGGTCAATAGGGAGAGTGAAAGCCATTGCATTTAATGGCTGGTTAGTGATGGATGTGAAATGAATTGATGGTCTCAATCCAGCTCAGAGCAGACTTCACAAAAATCTCTTTACCCATCTTGGCTTTTTTGTTTTTTTTTTAATAATAGAAATACAGGGATCTGAGGAAGGAAAAAACTGAGATTAAAGTACTCAACTGGGGCATCTTTTGTCTGTTCCCACCTCTGGTTTGCAATTCCTCTCAGCTCTGGCAAGTCACCTGGCTCCTCAGTCTCAGTTCTCTTTATGCAAAACAGAGATGACATCTGACTGCCTTTTACCAAGGCATAAACACCTTAATGTTGAGGCCCAGGATATGACAGGCGTGGGCACCCCTTAAAGCCCCAGGGTATCCATGTCTCATGTGCCCCTCTGCCTTCAGAGACCACCCCTTTGCCTGGAGGTCAGGCAGCAGAAATATGTTCCTGGATGCAGTTTTATAAAGCCTCAGTCCTCAAGGCCATCAATCAGTCACCTTTCTCAAGCAGTAAATTAATTTAAGGGAGGGAAAAATAAAAAAGTAGAGCAAAGAAAGAACTAGATTTCATAATATGGGAAGACTGCGAGTGGGAGTCTGCCTCTGAAGCACCTACAAGGGAATCTAATCAAGGCATTTACTATAAACAGAGAAAATCGATCACAGAACATTTTTAACATTTAAAACATGTCTCTGTTTGGACAGCTGAGACATCCCATTACTGTGAATGACACTGCTGGATCAAGGGTCTACACAATTTGAGAGAGCTGTAAATCATCCCCAGACCTTCGGGCACACAAACGCTTACAGAATTGCTTTAAATTATTTGTAAATAATGGACCGAATCCATTCCTGGGCACAGAGAGGCTATCTGCCACCAGCTCCGGGGGAACTGCATCGCCTCCCTCCAGGGCTGGGCTGAGCTGGTGGGCACATGGGGCCAGGTACTGGTGTGGTGCAGGGGGAGGCTGAAGGTGATACCTCAGACCCTGCGAAGCTGCTCAGCAGAGCATGAGCTGATGGGCAGCAGGAGTTGTACAAATACACGTCCAGGAGACACGGGTGTAAATTCAAG
>VWZY01003176.1:151687-187863 GCA_013399075.1 Chloroceryle aenea
CTTCCAACCCCAAAGATTATGTGCGTCTGTGGGGAAAAAAAAAAAATCAAACCAAAAGACACTTGGATACTGGTACTCTCACTGCACTTCATCTGTGAGGTCAGCATCACTAACGGAGTTTCACAAAGGGGACAAGATTTACCTCATCCAGCAGGACAGATGGGGAGCAAACCCAGGTCTGAATACGCTGCTGACTGGGCCACCCTCCCTGGAGCTCTTCTGGAATAAAAGCATTAATTGGAGGCTAAGTTACCTCCTCCTGCAAGTGAAAGGGTCAGGATCTCAGGTGCTATCGACTCAGCTCACGCAGCCAAAACAAGAGTCAGTGAGACTGTGCTCTGCAAGCACCNATCCAGGAGACACGGGTGTAAATGCAAGAAGGGGCAGCGAGCAGCTTCTGTGTATTTTTACACCCTTGGGAGATACTTATCTTGTCCAAATCTTTGATGAGCCAAATGCAATGATAACAGAGCGGGGAATAATTTACAGGCTGATAAATGAGGGTGAGCGTGAGGGCATATAAGAGTTGGCTTATACTAACATGGATGGCCTCTTCATTCACTGAACGTCGAGCTACAGTCATGCTAGAAGCAGCTGGTGCCTCCCATCCTCCCTGGTAGCTGGTTGACATGGTTTAGATAAGTACAATTATTAAAAAAAACAAAACAAANACCCAGGTCTGAATACGCTGCTGACTGGGCCACCCTCCCTGGAGCTCTTCTGGAATAAAAGCATTAATTGGAGGCTAAGTTACCTCCTCCTGCAAGTGAAAGGGTCAGGATCTCAGGTGCTATCGACTCAGCTCACGCAGCCAAAACAAGAGTCAGTGAGACTGTGCTCTGCAAGCACCAGCATCAAGGACCGTGGCTTGAGATCTCCAGGGTGAAGGAGACAAAAGAGGGGCTGCAGCTTGGTACGAGCTGTGACCTGAGGCAAAGTCTCTACTTTCTGAAGACACGGTCTGTGCTGCATCTAAATGGATTCAACAGGAGCCAGTGGTGGCTCTTGCAGCCTGGCCCTCGGATTGTTGACCATATCCTGATGTCTCCAATTAGAGCTCCTAATAACAGTATGTTATAAGGTGAGCCAAGAGGGGATGGGTTGAGTTCCCCGTACGTTCGAGCACTGTTCGGGAAGGAGGCCTCCCCCTTGGCTCATTACTGTGACTGGAAGTCCCCAGAGTCGATGAGAGTCACACAAGCAGTAATTGAACGGGCTGCCAAACCAAGCCTCTCCCGTCCAGGTCTGTTAATCTCAACAGGAGCTGTGCTAAGGAAAGCCCTATTAGGGAGGATTCTAATAAAGGGCTGATTTGTAAACACACAGGGCCCCGGCCTTGTTTGGAATGTAAGGAATACGCGCCCTCTCCTGTCTGCTGGACTAGAAAAAGGCCATTTGCTGTTGTACATCACCCTCAGAAATCTCAGTGGAGCTTCCTAGAACCTTCCCTACAGACTTTCTATTGAAACTATGGGTGGGTTATTTATAAACCCTGCCTAGAACTTCCTGGTGATGCTCTACAGACAATGCTTGCAAGCAGAAAGGAGACTAACAAATTCCTGTTCCCCCTCAGCTTTCCTGGGGTTGCTGCAAGATGGAGGCAGCTTTCCCTCTGTGGGGAGTCCGTGAAGTTTCTCAGACTCAGAGATCTCAGAACATCTGCAAAGAGCATTTATGGATTTGTATTTGTACATTCGGAAAAACAAACTCCAGAATGGATATTACATAATGAAAATGTTTTTTCTTTTTTATTCTGTAAAAATATTAAAAGGGCCACATTCTAGCCAGAGTGACACCCCAAGCAGCATTATTGCACCTCCAGGAGATTGCACTGAGAAGTTATAAACCAGCAGAGAATCTGACCTGCTGTATTTACCTTCTGGTTGAAATCAATACAAGTTTTTTTATTATTATTTTTTTTTAACCCAAGTGCAAAGGCTAAACCGTGTGATAAACCAAATACTTGCACTTGGCACTGTAAAATCCAGACCTTAGAAGGTTGATAGGTGGCCCCATTCCAGTGTCCAAAAGCCCTTTCTACACCCAAATATTAGCTTAACAGAGTTTTCTAAATTGCAGAACCCAGGATTACACAGAGCAGAACAAAGAGGCCTTAGAACCAGTCCCTCCAGTGACAGCAGCAGAGTGCTGCCCTGCACCAGTACTCCGTGTGCTGCACCTGCCTCTTGGGCAGGTGAAGAATTCTTCTTCACAGCAGCACCGACCATTTGTTATTTAAGGACTAACTTGCAATAGGCTGTCTGAACACTAATAAAATGCAATCCACAGTATCTCAGCTCTTAGGCCAAATAAATTCCAGTAGGCTATTAAAATTAGCATAACATTCATTTGGGAAGTTATAAAGAAAGTGGAAAGGATGTGTCTCTTTCCATGGTTCCAGAAGATAAACACATCATCATCACTGGATGGATAAAGCTTCAGGAGGCCACAGCACTGTTGCATCTACTGCAGTCAGCTGGGTCTAAGAGCCAGAATGCCAGGGACAGGAGTTTGATATATTCAGATGTTTCACTGGTGGGTACCTGGCTGCATGGGCCTGGGAGATGCTGCACTGGCACATATATGGATCTCGGGGTGGCTGAACCACTCTGCTGAGGCAGCTTCATAGTGCTTTCATAGAATCATTTTGGTTGGAAGAGATCATCAAGTCCAACTGTTAACCCAGCACTGCCAGGTCACCACTAACCCATGTCCCTCAGCTCCACAGCTTTCAAACCCCTCCAGGGATGGAGACTCCACCACTTTCCTGGGCAGCCTGGGCCAAGCCTTGACAACCCTTTTGTTGTCCCTGCACCTGTGACTAGCACAGATATGGTGATGGAGAAGAGACAACCACCTGCCAGGACAGTTCACTCCACCCTGAATTCATACACTTCTCTCCTAGCAGGGCCAACAGCACCTTCCCTGCCAGGCTGCCAGTACCACCAAACCAGGTGGCTCTGGGGGAGGTGACAAGCAGCACTGCTGCTGGAGCCATGAATGGAGCGTGGTTAGCAGCTTGGCTCCCCTGCTAGGAAAAAGTCTTCTAGAGATGGCAGCCTGCTTCCAGCCGTGCCCTTTGCTGGGATTCCCCAGTGAAGAACCTGCAGACTGCTGCAGGCACATGCAAAAGCAGAGTTAACACACTCTGCATGCTCAGTAAATCTAGAGCTCTCTGGGAGAGCTAGGCAGGCAGCAAATAGGAGATTTTCAGGGAGAAATTACCCTTTTCTGACTGTTTGGAAGAGAATGGTTCACCCTGTAATAAAGGCTGGGCTCCTCTGATTTATGGTAAAGACCCATCTTAGTTACAGAGCTCCAGCTCAGAGTTCTCCTAACAATCAGAAAACACTGGAGTTTTTTTTTAATTTGTGCCTAGGGAAATGTTTTTTAGGGGAAAATAACTATAAAAACAACAACAAAAAAAAACAAACCACAAAACAGAACAACAACCACCAAAAAAAAAACCACACAAAAACGCCCCAGTCTAACCCTCAGCACTGTTAATCCTTCTGTTGCAGTAATAGTGCAAAGCAAACATGGCTCATTTCTGTCCAGGGAAGCTGTGCCATGTGTTTCTTGCCCCAGGGAATCAAGTTGCCCGTGCACAGCTTGGTAAGGTAGTCAGCAGCAGTGCTACGCACGCTCATGCAGATGGAAAATCTTCCTTGGCCTCGTGCATGAAGCTGTCCTGCAGGTGACCTTGTTACATTTCCAAGCATGTGGGAAATGGCCATTCCTGCAGGCTGCTGGTTTCAGCCTGGTGGAGGAAGAGTCCTCAGAGCTACATCAGTGCACACCAACCAGCACAGCTCAGCTGAAGTCAAGAGAGGGATGCAAGCATCTGACTTCATCTACAAAGCCAGCAAGCTAGGTCTTTCTGTTCCCACAGTCTGACCAGCATAGGCTTCAAGGAATGAACTGTAGATGAGTAACTACTTCCCTTTAAGAACACCAGCACAGACCATGCTGGGCCTTTACAATCCTTCTGAGGCCCCCCAGATGCATCATACAGTCAGTGGAAGTGAAGGGTGGAAGTGAAGGGTGATAATGGGCGATGCTTCTTTGGTGGGTGATGTGGGAAAAGGCATCATTTACAGTGGAGCCTCTGAACAGATGGATGGCAATAGGGTATAAACTGATTTGGAGTGTTCACAAAGGGAAATGGGATCATACTGCAAAGCTGTAATTGTTATTAATTGTCTATTACCAGATTAGAGGTACATTAGTGACCCGCACCACTTACCCAGTGCACTAAACCACACAGAAGGTTCTCATAACATAATAAGGTTAAAACAATAATGAAGTGGTACAAGAAGGTGACACACCAGAGCACAGGGGTGGTAGTCAGGCTCCTGGAAGAGCACTTTAGCTGAAAAACATCAGTTCCTGCAGAGGTGAACCAGGTTACATTAGGGAGATGGGATGAGGAGTAGAATCCATACAAATAATTGCTTGCAAACATACCTAGCATTTTCCGTAGGTGATACTCAATGTTATGTGAGTAAGACTGGAGCTAATCAAACTCCTCTGAATGCTCCCATTAATTTCTGTGGCTGAACTCAAGCTGCAGAACTTGCTAAAGCAGGAGGTCATTAAAACAGATAGTGAGGATAAAATGAGAGGGACTGGCGCTCAACTGAACCTTGATCACTACAGGGGCTTAAGAAGATTTCTGTCTCCCTCGGTGAGGATTTGCTGAGAACACGACAGACACGCCCCAGTCTAACCCTCAGCACTGTTACTCAGCTCAGGGCTGCAGCTATAGGATGCGAGCCAGGCCATCAGCCCCACGGCTTGGCAAAGGCTACCTCTGGGTTTGCCTGTTTCCTCGTTAGGAAATGCTACCTCCCCTGCCTCTGCACCACTCTGAAGGAAGCTTTCAAGCAACTGTTTTGCTGTCAGCACTGCTGGGCTCCTGCCCAGAGATCCCCATCACCACACAAGAACCCGTTTTGCTGCACACTACGCAGGAAAACTCAGTTCTTCCACCAAAAAGCTGGCAGTCAGTGGAGCATCTCCAATGAGATGAACTTGTTCTCCTGAACTGCCTCCCTGGTGCTGTCCTTACCTTAGAGGAGGAGGAGGCTGGAATGGAAAGCCCTGGATCTGTCTGAAAACAGCAGACTTCAATCCTGGACACAGGGATGAGCCTCTCTAATGAGGTCTCACAGTGACTGAAAGGAACCACCCCCTGCACACAACCACTCTCCTGCCACGTGCAGATAGGATGTGCACAGTCAGAGGTGTCCAGGGGAGAAAGCATTTCCAAAACAACCATTTCTAACCCCAGACAGCTGGCACCAGCTGCACGTCAAAAGGCAGTTTCATCTTAGCCAAGGATTATGATGCCATTGGAGAAAAAGAAGATACTTTTTTTTTCCTTTTAAAGTCTTAACCTTGTCTCAAGCCACAATTAAAAAAAAGGATGAAAATCAATAACTCTTAAATTGTATTCAGCTGGGACAGATGGCAAAGATATTAAATATTTTGGCATTTGGCCAAGTGTACATTTAATGCAAAAATTGATGCCAGTGAAATAACCTTTTCTCCTTTTAAAAACCCTCTCCAAGTTGATTATTATCTGCCAGGAAAAAAAAAATTAAAAAAAAGAAAGAAAGAAAGGAAATCTAGCTCAGAGATGCATTAACAGATCACTCTGAATAACAACCCAGTAGAGTTTATGGCACAAAACATGAACCTTATTTAGAAAGCATTTGGTTGGGGTTGATAATACAGACTCTCACCAGAGCCCAGCACAGCCTGCTCTGCTGCCTGTGGCTAAACTGTCTC
This sequence comes from Chloroceryle aenea, assembly GCA_013399075.1. Taxonomy (NCBI): domain Eukaryota; kingdom Metazoa; phylum Chordata; class Aves; order Coraciiformes; family Cerylidae; genus Chloroceryle; species Chloroceryle aenea. The sequence continues at coordinate 157,481 of VWZY01003176.1, forward strand.
CCATCGAGCGCTGATTTAGTGTACAATTAAGACAATGTCTATGAGATCTAAAGCAACTACCTACTTCCATGGGGATACTCCTAGATCTAGTTAGTATCATGCCAGCACATGAAGTATCTCTTTCCAAATAAGCACCCAAGCCCTGCTGATAGTCTCCTGACAAAAGGCACAATCCTGGGAAGTGCTGAGGATGCTCAATTCCCACGCAATTCACTAGGGGATGGAGGCACTTCCTGCACTGCAGGAGGTGTCCAAAGGCTAACACTCAGAGCTCAGCATCTTGCAGGATCTGATCCAAAGCACATTTCCAGGCAGAATTAAGAGCAAGTAATGTATTTATTTATTTATTTATGATATTACTTTTGTTATGAGTGAATCAAATAAACGGGCTGAGAGTTATTTTTCCCCTGAATATTTTTTGTGCTTTTGGAAGATTCTGCTGGCAGACTGACTGCTCTGGGATATTTAATTCACTTATTTTTTTGAATTTATGCTGCATGTTCATTCACAATTCTCTAGGTACACACACAAGGAAAATATACATGTAACTTTTTAAAAATATAACATGTCACAGATATAGACAAACAATAATACCAGGAAGGGGGGTGTGCTGGAAGGAAAGGAACACACATAGCACAGTGGTATCCTAGATCTTCTCATTGCTTGGCAAATGGGGTCAGGATAAAAAAACTGCCATTACCTATGGGGAAATCGAGGCACAGAGCATGGCTGCAACCTGCCCATCATCTCTGAGCATCTGGAGCAACATTAAAAGTACAGTCAAGTGGTCCCTGACGCCAAGTGATGTCCTAGTATCAAGATCTTGTTTGTTCCCCCCATCATTAGAGGCTGAGTAGACCCTCTCAATCTTCCCTATGGCCAGCCTAGGAATTACCTACCTTTCTACTGACAAACTGGTTTAGAAAACCAAGCTATCTTTTAATTTTACAACTGTTATAAAAGGTAGATACAAACCAAAATGGTCACAAAACCATTACCTCTGTAGCTTAAGTACATTCATAGATATTTAAAATCCATGCTTGTGCCAATCGATTGCCAAAAGGAAAAAAAAAAGCCAAACTCGCTTACGTGTTTTTAATAGGTCATCTAAACCCTTCTCTCCTAAACAAAAAAGAGCCATCAAAAAACAGCCTTCAAAATCAACTGCATTTAATTCTCTAGTATTTTTTTTTCCCAGATAAAATTAGCAACATGCTTATTGATTTTTGCATAGCTGGAAATGCATAGGTAGAGCTAAAAGAAGGGTAAATAAAACATGATGGACTCGCAGGGTTAGATAAAAGAAAGTGCTTATAAATGCAGAAGTCCATGAGCAGAACCAAAACTGTGAAGGGTTCAGGCAAGAGGCCAGGAAACCAACTGCACACTGAATGCCATGGCTTGTGTAGAACATCTCCAGGAGCTGACAGAGTAGGAGCTTTCTTAAGCAAGACCTTTCGCCAAGATCTATAGGGTTATAATCATCCCAGAATATTTATATTGCAGGACTTTTCAGAAGTATTATCCTGCCTTGTCTTGGAGAAGGGAGGAACTGGTGCAGGTGCACGTGGGCAGTTTAAGCAAGTTAACACATCTGGAGTTTTAAAACTATGGGACTGAGTCCAGGAAAATTGGTATTAAAGTGAAACTCAGTTCTAAGTTCACAGTGGAACTTACAAAAGGTGGGATGCAAAATGGTCAAAAAGCCCCACAAGAGCTGGGACTCCTTGGATCCACCTCCCAATCGCCTGCGCCTTCATGTAATGGGGACAGGTCACCTCTCACTCCTCTTACCCTCAGCTTCCCCACTTTCAAAGTCACTTTAAGAAACTGGATGACCTGCACCAGCACAGCAGTATCAGGCTGATCATATCTCGGGTGAGATTCGACATCTGAAGTCATTGGATCCAAAACACATCGGGATTTAAAGATCCGTATCACCTACATGCACTAAATTGAACAGCTACAATATCTTACAGATCCAGCCTTGAAACAACAGAGACATTTAAGTATGCATACAGACAGGTATTTTAAAATATGTAGGATCTTCATCAAAACTGGCATGAGGAGAGAGCCGACTGTAGCAGACAGTTCTCACAGTTCAGTGTTGCCCTGACCTTTGCACGTCACGTTTTTGATGCTGTTACATTTTTCCCACAGAATCAGACAAGCTCATACTTCTGCAAAGAAATGTACTGTATCTCAGTGATACAGACTGCACAGCATTTAACCTTCCCAGCCCGAGTTTAAATGGGCTTGTGCATTCACTTGGGTTTCTGGGCTGCTGGGCTGGGGGTAATTTCTACTTCTCCAACTGGTTTTGTAAGTACAGGGCAAATTGTGCATGGAAGGGACTGCAGAGTAAGTATCGAAAGGACAACAGAAGCCATAACACACAGAAATTTGGGGAGTGAATAGTTGAAAACATACTGTTGGATTCACATAAGGAAATAAACTCCACTATTATTCCATTAAACAAGAAGGCAAAGAGCTGGAATATATGGTGTATTGGCTTGACTGCTGTTGCAGGGCATCAGAACCTAGCTCAAATGAGATGAAGCACAGAGTCTTGCTTCTCTGCTGTCCTTAGTCTACTTTTTCCATGCTATCACAAGTCTCTTGGGACCCAGACTGTGACCAGACAGGACTAACACAGAGGACACACTGAGGTGGGTCCATTTTTGGGTCTCTAGTGGCTTCTGCCATGCGAATAGCTATTAACACCCCCAATACTGCAGTGAGGGGAAATGGGAAGTGGGCCCCTCCTGCATTTACACCCTCACTCTGCTGCAGACCCATTGGGTGCTTCTCTGCACACCACTTGTCCAGATGCCCCCGTTTCCACATCTGCAATGAGGAGATAACTATATTAACCAACGTGCCTTAAATACTCAAAGTATTAAGAGCTTTGAGATGTAAAATTTGTATGGTAGCCTGCAGTATTATTCACCAACTAGACACAATCAGAAGAAGGATGACTTGGATACTTCAGTGTAATCAAAAAAAAAAACCCTTCCACAATAAATTTTAAAAATTAGTTTGTGTCGTTTCTGAGTTACTGGAAAAGTAACTCTGCTTGTTCTGTTCTCATAAATAAAATGCCATTGAATTATCACAAACAGCATGAAACATGATGTTCTGCTGAGACAATCCATAGCAAGGGATCTTTTCGTGTTCACAGACTTGGCTCTGTGGTCCTATTGTGAATTCACCTGTGAATTGAACCATCTGCAATTAACTCAGTCCTGCTAGTAACCAAAAGCTATTAAATTCACCCAACAAAAGCATTTCCTTATGTAGAGCATCAAATGTTTAATCTCAGACCCGAACAACAGCACCAGAAGGTTTTATTTATCAAATCAAGTCACACTGTGTAAGTGTCAAAAGATAGATTTAAAAATAAGATTTTAAGACTACCGGGAGAAACTGGAGCGTTCCAGGTACAAATAGAGAAACACAGTCTGTCTGTCACATGGCTAGCAACAGAGAGAAAAGTAATCTACAGTAACAGCACTGCCTTCTCTTTATTTTCACTTCTCTCAAAGGGCACTTTTCATCTGCAGTTCCCTGCCTGGTGGGTGGCACCTGTAACGTGGGCTCAGAAGTCAGACCCAAAAATAATCCTCGCCATCCCAGTTTCACCCTACAGGACCCAGGCTCACTTAAGAAGTGGAGGTGACTCCACCTGGCCCAAAGCAGTTTACATCCATGTCCAGAGGCATAAGAAAAATTAAATCTCTATAGACCATCCCTGTAATGAGATCTGCAGGTGCCAGGGCTGGGCTGCTACAAGCCGGGCTGGCCCCACAGGAGCCCCGCGAGCTGTTGTGTGCCTACACACAAGGGACTGTCCCACAAGCACTGATGGCCTGTGGCATTGCCCCAAAGTTGGCATCCTGCCTACAGCATTGCAAAGGCTGATCAGTTCTGGTCCTGGCCATTTAAATATGTTCAGTTATTCTATCTCATTTATTTCTTATTCCCTCTCATCTTGTAAGAAAAGGGACCGAGTTCTGCCCCCAGAGGTCACCCTAGGGTGCTGGGACTGATTTTCTTGCCAGGCCAGATCTTAAATAACCCATGCTGCACCACACTGTGCACCTCTACCAACCCTTGGTCTGCAGGGGGGTGAGAGGGACTGTTCCCTGCGGTCTGGAGCCTCACACCAGCTCCTCCCCTCACTCAGCAGTAGAGATTGTTGCAGGTTCAGCTTCCTCCAAAGGCTCCAAATTGCTTGCATTTTGCCCTGGAAGTTGAACATGAATTTCAAGCTGAAGCCACTGTTTGGTTTGTAAGGACAGAAATAGGAACTGTGGATATTAACTGCCAGCAAATAGTTGTCTGATACAATAAAGCAGAACATCACCTGCTCCCTCTGCAAACTTTTTATTCTTGCTGGTGCCATTGAAAAAAGTCTTTTCTCCCCTATTTCTGACAATGCAGCTGAGAAGAATAAAGATTTGGAATCACAGGGTGGATACCAGGATCCATTTACACCTTCTGTGGGGGATAGGGTGCTAGAGGCTGCAGATCAATTTGGATTAGCAGACCCTCTAATTCTTAATTTCCAATTTATTTGCTGTGCAGTCGGGGCAAGAACATAAAGGGAATGAAATAAAAATCGAGGTCTCTACTGAACAGCACTTGGTAGTAGATTACCCATGGTAATGTGCATAATTTTCAACTCCTTATCTGTCTTCCCCAGACAGGTGACCCAGAGTTATTAGCACTGTTTGTATCATTAAGCACTGGGCTGGGATTATAGTCCAAGTGACTGCACAACACTTTGAGAAATTCAGATCTCCTGAGCACCCACTAATCGAGTTCACTTGGGCTGATCTTCCATCTCCCCTTCCAGCAAATCTAGGATTTCATAACTAAAATAAAAGCAGGTTGCCTCCTCCAACTCCTTCACAGCCTAATCCACATGTACAAAGACCATCAAAAGTAAGCACACGCTGCAAGGGATGGGGAAATATCATCCCGAGACAGACAGAGCTGGGGCAGGCTGGGAGACAGCACAAACTCATCTCACCACCACCCTGTAGAACATTTGCAGTGCCACAGAACTGAACTAGGGGAGGAAAAACATGCAAATGCACCTGAATGGAGGAAAACCACTCTCTTCAAGCAGAGCAGAGCAGCAAGATGTGTCAGCATGTGCCATTTTGTACGTCTGGTTTATCAGTTGGAGGCCAGGCTAAACAGGTAAATAGTGCTTATCAGCAGAGAGTCATTAATGTCTCCTCACTGCTGCCACAGATGCTCTCCAGCACTCAGGACTGTCCCCGCATCACGCAGGAGGTAAATATTTGCAATGCAGGATGAGAGTGGCTTGCTTCTTAGCAGAGCGTGCTGCAGTGTCAGTACTGCTCAGAGACGTGTCCCTGATTCCCTGTCTGGTCCTGCTCATCCCCAGGGACGGGGGAGAATGGGAAGGAAAGAGCCATTTTATCTTCTGCAGCCCACTGAATGAGGGATCTGCCTCAATACCTGCAGAGGGTCTGGGGCAAGAGCATCAGGAACATACTGGAGGATTCCTGGCTCCCAATTTAGGCAGCTGAACATGGCCCTTTTTTTTCCCTTTGACAACAAAGTACATCACCTCTGGACGATAACCAGCCCGACTGGCTTACAGCTCCCTTGAGCTATGATCTGCCTGGGGGAATCGCTCTGGTTTAGGGACCACAAAAAGCAGTTTGAACAGCTCCAGCTGCTTTGTCCCCAGTCCATCCACAGTGGACCAGGGCAGAGTCTGGACCACCCATCCTGCTTTATTGTCCTCCTGGCATAGGATAGCCAGCTCTGGTTCCATTAGCCCAATTAGCACTTATCTTCCCTCTATTTCACATACAGATTAAATTAAAAATAGAACAAACATACTACTACTGTTACTATAGTAATATATCAACATATAAAACATAACAACAGGGCAATTATATGTTTGAGAAAATAATTACTGTTTATTTACTAAATCAATGAAATGCTAACTAACATGTTTCCAGAAGTCAGGTGTTCCAGCTGATGGCTGAACTCTGGTGTCCTCCACCCACTTTAGGAGATCTCATTCTCTTCAAGAAATCCACCTAAACCTAATGAAGCTACTCAAGATATAAGGTGCTTCTGAGAGCAACGATACTGGAATATTAACACCCAGCCTGCTACTTGGAACCACTGATACCAGCAGGTGCACTTAAAGGGAAGTGTTTAATCAAAGATGTAATGAAAAGAAATGAGGTGTGAGAGTCTGACCCTTTGATATGGAAAATAAGTTGATTTGAATGGTGATAGCTGGGCAATGAGAAGTGCTCTGTACAGGGAGCCACCTTGATGAGCAGATTCACTCCCTTCTCCTTCTTTGCCACTGGGGAGCCAAAGCCACCCGGGCCACTTTCTACCCTGAGAAGGGAGGGACCGGGGAACAAAAGGGAGCCAAAAATAAAAGGAGAAGAGACTGCAGCAAATCTGAAGAGCAGAGCAGTCTCAAACCCAGCTGGGAAAGCAGATCTCCAGAACAGTGTGAGCTGGGATTGTGCCTGGTCCTCCGAGGTAGTGGTACACTGCTCTAGGACACAGCTTGGCGTGCTCCAGTAGTGGGACCTGCAGTCTAGGGGGACAATGTTCCTCCTCTGTTTGGTGTTGATCAAGCATCTATGTCAGCTCCATCCGTGGCCCATCTCCCTCGTGCTAATGTGGAAGCTCCTGCCACCTCCTGCATGAGCCCTATCCCCAGTAAAGGGTAACATCACAGAGAGAGCTGCATCTCAAACAGGCTCTTGGCCTGGCCATGGCACAATCAACCTCCTTTTGCAGCCCTTGAGAGGCCACCATGGACTCATGCTGAGCCCAAGCCATGGCTGAGCAAAGCATCTGAGATTTTAGTTGTTTCTGCAGGGTTGCTGGCTCATTGCAGATGTAACTGGTAAAGTAGCCACAAGCCTCACAGATGGTTTCTTAAAAAAATAGAGTCTTTGCCTCACTGGAGATAACTGCACTTACACTAAGGATGGCTGCACTGTAGGCACTTTGGTCTTAACTAGTCAAAGTGAGTCATCTACCATGCTGCACAAACTCCTCAGAGTTGGAAAATAAAATAATAGTAGCAAAAAAAAAAAGAAAATAATAGTAGCAAAAATCTCCAGTGAGGCGTCCTCTGGAGCAGCCACTGCCTGAACAGCCCCATATCTCTTCCCTGATCTGAGCTCTCATTTGCACACAGCAGGACAAGGAGGGGTTTGCCTGTGCCTCTGCCCAGCAATGCAGGCAGAGCTGGGTTGTGACTGCAACCACCTCATAGCTCAGTTAATCTTCAAAAGCAGTTTGGAAAAATAAGTTAAAAAAAGAAATAAAAATCAATTGTTTAGGTATCCCTAATTTAAAGTGTTTGTGAAGTGGAGCCCTGGGCTTCCACCCTCCTCCTGGGCGACTGCCCTCTCCAACAAAGAGAGGTTCCAGTGTTGTCCAAAAACAAATCCCTCCACCTGGGCTGGGAAGAGATGCCCACTTCAAGGAGAACAGCTTGCAAAGGCAGTGATGCACCTTCAAAAGAGAGGGGTCAAGGATGGGGGCTACCCACACTCCGCTCTGCTACAGAAACAAGGGGCTGGGGGACAGGAGCAGAGGTGCATGTGCCCACTGCTCTCCTCCACACTGAGCAGCTCCTCTCCCTGGGTGTGCAAATGGTGACCAACGCCTTTGGCAAAAGCTCCTCACCCCCAGGGTGCACAGGCAGGAGGGCAGAGCGTCTTGTGGGGCAGATGAGCCAGGCACAGATGTGCTGAGGAAATAGATGCTGGCAAAATAAACATATGTGCAACGGAGAGCTGAAGATGGACACGTATGAGAGAGATTCCCTCCTCCCTTCCTTCCCAAGTTAAATAAATAAAACACTCTTCTTGCCCTAGGCATGTTTCTGCTGGATGTTCAGCTGAAACCTTCTCAGCGATTCACTTAACAGCTGTGAGTATGATAATGGCAATAATAACAAAGCCCAAACAAACAATGCAACAAGAAAACCACAGGGTTTTGCAAGACCTCGTAGCTGGTGGCTCCAGCTATCTCAAATGCCTCACACTTTCTTGCTTGGCTTATAGGGACGGGCGAGTTGGAAAGAACTGGCTTATTTCATTCCTATTCTCTTACTTATTTGACATTGTTTTGATTAGAAAAGAGAAGCTATTGGCACTGGGTGTAATAGCTTTTATACCTCTCCTCAGTGTCAGTATCAGGTGCAGAATTCTGCTCACCTACCAGCACAAATTACTGTAACTCACTGAAAAGAAAAAAAAAACATTTTCATAGAAGTATTTCTCACCTGGATGTTATTTTTTATGGATATTGAAACAGTCTTCTTCTATGCTGCAATCCTCCTACAAAGACTTCCAGCTTGAAAGAGCCAGAACACAGACAGTCCACAGTCAATGTGGTGGATCTAGTTTCTCCCTGAAGAATCCAGATGTTCACATTTCTTAAAAGTTATACCTCTAAGTGTAATGGTTCCAAAAGAAGTCACAAAAATGTGATAGGGGAGCATGGAGAGAGCCCTGGGACAGCAGCTACAGGCTGTGAGACCTGTTGCATTCACTTTGGGGGATGACACAGGCTATGAAGGTGAATGCTGAAGTCTCTGCTCTCTGTGGCTCTGCAGCAGCAGCATTTGTTGAACCACGTGTATCCTAGAAACTTGTAGGGACCCTGGGAAGATGAGGAACTGTTACATGGATCTGGCCACTATATAAGCGTGAGGAACCAAATACTTCACAGAGCACCAACTAAGAGAGTCCAAGATGTTGATCTGGATGCAACCTTTACCAAGTAGGAGATGGCCTTGGGATAAACTCTGGATAACTCAACAGAAATCTCCTTCCCCTCTACATTGTCCTAATGAGGCCACATCTGGAGTGTTGTGTCCAGTTCTGAGCTTCCCAGAGAGACAAAGAACTACTGGAGAGAGACCATCAGAGGCTACACAGATGATAAAGGGACTGGAGCATCTGGGGCTATTCAGCCTAGAGAAGACAGAGGGGATCTTATCAATATCTAAAGGGTGAGTGTCAAAAGGATGGGATCAGACTCTTGTCAGTGGTGCCCAGCAACAGGACAAGGGGCAACAGGCAAACTGGAACACAAGAGATTCCATCTGAAAATGAAGAAAAAAATTATTTGTGGGAGTGCAAGAGCCTGGCCCAGGCTGCCCAGTGAGGCTGTGGAGTCTCCTCTGGAGAGATTCCAAACTTGACTGAGCACCGTGATCTGGATGACCCTGCTGAAGCAGGGGGGTTGGACAGGACGATCTCCAGAGGTCCCTTCCAACCCCCACCACGCTGGAATTCTGGGATTTTGTGAAATGCAGCCCAATGATCTCCCCTTTGAGCAGGAGCAAATTTGATATCATAGCAGGCAGAGTTTCAAAGTTTGCGGTACTGCAGACAGTACCAGCACCAGCCTGTGGCACAGAGAGCCCACAACACCTCACACATCAGATCGGATCCATTTCAGCATCACCCTGCGAGACAGCTCTCTGTGCACCCAGGGCACGTGCTGGTTGTTTATCACATCACACTCCAGCCTGCTCCCCGATGCCCCGTGGATGCTGATTCTAATGGGCTGTGTGGTTCATCTGCTCAGGCGCTCGTTCTGAGCTTACCGGGGCTGACATCTTCATAGCTGCACTGGAAACACCAGCTCTGGCAGGAAACATTTCATTCTTCATAAGGTGTAAGTGCTGACACCTTCCCAGTCTAGTCTTGTTGAGCGATGCAGTTGCAGCTGGGAAGCAGATGAATGCATGTTCACCAAGGTGTGTGCTCATTTTCCCCAGTGGGGTTTCTCTCCCCGTGTGCCGTTCTGAAAGCAACAAGCTTCACTGCCTCTTTTGGCTGTCAATTTAAAAAAAAATAAAATAAATCTCGCTCAGGTAGGTGCTCAAATGGAGGTGACAAAAGGAAGCCCCTTTCTGAGCTGACACAGCACAGTGTGACAGAGCTGCATTGGTGGGAGTGCAGATCAGAGGCAGTGGAAGCCTTGCAGCACTTCAAAGCGTTAAGATTTACCCACGATGGCAATTGGGAAAAGTCCTAAAAATAATGGTGTGGAAAGGGCCGTGTTACCTTGTTCAACAGTATGCTGGGAACTGACTGGCTTCAAAAGCTATTTGCATAATTTAGCTTCTCCACTCTTAGAATAGCAAATTAACAGTTCATTTTACAACTCCACCAATCAACACCTATAGCCCATTAAATTTAACAACAAACTTGCCTTACGAAGGAGGATGCGGCTGAGTCTCAGTAAACTCTCCTTATTGCTTATTCTTCCCCCCAAATTGTTTCTTTGTTTTATAAGCTAGCATTTCTATTTTCTCATTAGCAAATGTGATGCTAAATTAATTCCAGGTGGTAATTTACACACTGGGTGCTCAATTTAGAAATCAGCTCTCCTGGTGTCAATGCAGACTCACCTCCTTACATCTTCAGTTCTCCAGAACAAATCCAGAGCAACCCTCGGATGCCCTCAGTTGCTGCAATGCAAGTCACAGCTAAGTCTACCCTGCACTCTGCTTCTGCAGGAAAAAAGCCAAACACCCCACACCACCAGCAGTAGCTCCACTAACCCCATTCTGTCCCCAGTTAGCGCAGTGTAATTTGAGAGCAACTTCAAAAAAAAAAAAGTCTTACTCAGGGTCTGGGATTATAACTGGAGGTGAAAATTGGCACAGAAATTCCAAATATGCAAAAGCTTATTTTAAAGGTTCATTTTCTGGCCAGCTTCTGAATAGGAGGTCATTTCAGTCAACAGACAAGCACGCTGCTAATTGAAGGGACTACCACGGCACATGGCTTCATTTGCAAAGCCATTTGGAATGAGTTATCAATATTTTATAAATACGTTAAGGTGGTAATAAAAGATGCATGATGTAGTGTGTAGGTAGGAAGCCCTTCTGAAAGGAAATGAAGAAATTATAGATAACCTTGACATGTTGAAGCTATGCAGTTGGAATTGTTAAGGAGAAAGGGTTTTAAGATGCTTCAAGGTAAGAAAGTGGTAAGAATTCTTTAAAGGAACAATGTCAATTTGTTTAGGCTTAAAATCTGCCTCCGGTGAAGTTTGTTTGCCATCTCTTGGAGGGATGCACTTCACTTGGGAGGTTTTGATAGCTGTGTTTTCACTGCATCCCCCATCTCATCCAGACACAACAAATCTTGCCCTTCCTGCAAAACCCTTCCCAAAGTATTTGGACAAAATTCTGCTTATCCCAAAGACTGGACAGAGTGTCAGCAATGGGTTAATGCAGCATGCACTTGTAGTAACAAGCAGCAGTGAAAACTCCTGTCTCCAGTGTTCTTTTACTCTCAGAAAGTGGGAAAGAGGATAATTTCTATGGAGCAGGGGGGATTTACTCCAGCTCCTCATGAACTACAAGGAAATACGCGCAGTTTAGGCATTCACATTTAAATTCTTGCCCCAACCTATTTCTGCTACAATGAATAACGTGGTCACAAAGACCACACAAAGCTTGCTTGCTGTAAAGCCCTTTACAGCCATAACCTCCACCCTTAACCTCCAGAGACTGGAAAGAAAGACACTGAATCACTTCCAAAAATTAGAGTCAAAAGGTCGTACTGGAGCTTGAGTTAAGAGGAGCTGCAGAATAAAGACTATGGCCGTCCAGCCATCCTCATGCAAAGGAGGGAGGGAGAGGTGAGCTTCGGAAGATGACAGAGATCTGGCTATCAGCTGGGAGCTGGTAAACATCTCCAGGTACTTGTGGGAGCTCTCCTACAGCCACATGTAGATTTGCATTGGCATACAGGGACATAAAGGCATGTCCGGACTTTGTCAAGACTGTCTGCAGGGGTAAGACTCCCAGGATCAGCTTCCTGTTGTTCTCCAGGACAGGTGGATGCAGACTACTAAACAGAGAGAGAGATGCTTTAATGCACTCTTCTTGTGGGAGGGAAGGTGCCCTGCCTGGCCCCTGTCTGTGCCTGACACTGACAAGTCAGCAATGGGGCTTTTGCTTTGGTTGCTCCGATGCCCTTATGCTCCCCGGTGAAGTTTAGGTCCCATGATGCTTTTTTTTTTTCCAAAGGAAAAAGCTCAATTAATAAATCTGCCCTATCAAAATGATGCAAGGCACCCTTCTTCCACCCACAGAGACAGTGTGGGTTCGCCAGCCTCGCTACACCCACTCCAGACCAGCACATCCAGCACGGACCGGGATTAGAGCTCGCAAGCACGTTACAGCTCCCCTGAATTTTGATTCTTATTGCTGCCAAAGGATTTCTGTTTACAGCTTCAGCTTTTATCCTTCTATCCTTTGAACATACATTGCAGCTTTCTTGACCTGCATGTTACTAAAAGAGGTGGCACGCTTGGTGAGAGCCTTTGCTGGCCAAATCTGAGCCAAACTGCTGCTTTTTGTGACTTGAATAGCAGGATAGCCACCTTGTTTGTTGAACAGCACACATGGATGTATATCCTCCTTGGTCTAATTAGCAACTCCCGGCCCAGGGAAGCATTAGAAGCTGGTATCCCTCCCATTTGGCCAGGCTTATTTAAAAGGAAATCGGGGTCCATGGAACACCCTCATTAGAGAAGCTAAATCCTCGAGTTCCTGTCCTCTCACCCTTAAATATATTCTCCTTAGAGGAGATTAAATCTATTGCACTATCATTTATAGCCACCCAAAGCACCATGAAGAGGCATCACTCCAAATTAAAACATCTATTCATAATGTCAGAACCACAGTGAAGGAAAAAAAAAAAGGAAAAACCATAAAAGGCTCAAAACTGATAGTAGTCTTTTGTGGAATAAGATTTGACCATTCTTAATTTTATTTCAAAGTTTTCTGATTTTTTTTTCCAGGGGAAAAAAGAAAAATAAAACCCCTCTATAAATTTTTTCAGTATTTCATGATAAAAAATGTGAGGAAATGTTTCCTTCTTTCAGGAAAAAAAAAAGATTAAAAAAGAGAAAAAAACCCCAACTTCAGTATTTTTACCTGCTCAAACACAAGCCAAAAAACCTCATCACCTCCTTATGCAAAAACACAGGCTCCTACTACATGAATAAATTGCTGTTAGCATTATAGAGCAGATGATGCAAACAAGCACAATTAAGTAACTTCGTCTCAAGCAGCAGGGGGCCATGGTAAATACACACCAGACAATTTGTATCTGTGCTCATCTTTAAACATTTTATGGGTCTCTGAGCCCCCAGTTTTAATTTAAACAAATACACACTTCAGTGTATGCAGATAAATAAAAGAGGAACAATGGTGCTCAGCCTGACAGGGCCCAAATATGAGATACAGTCTACACTAAAGAAAAGAATTATTTATGTAGGTAAATAAAATATGGTCCGATTCCTCCTCTGTATGCAGATAACTCTATCCATCACCTGGGTTTTAATGATTGTTTTTTATAGTTCTGAAGTAAAAAAACTTGAAGGAAAAATAATGGGAGGGACAACAATTGTAGATTGTAATTTTGGGACTAAAATGATTGACATCTCTAAACATGAGGGATGTGTCTGAAGTATGCCTGCAATAATTATTTTGCAGTATCCTTGAGGCAGTTACTTCGTTTCGTATGCACAGGGAGAAAAGACCAAACCACTGTTGCCAGTCTGCAGCTCTTACGAGCAAATGGTGACTTTTTAAATGCTGCTGCTGCTGCGCTGGGCACCCTTCCAGCAAGGTTGCTGCAATTCTACTTTCCTCCTTGGAGTTTTTCTTTGGTGGTGGGGTTTCTTTTGTCTGCTGTCCCTAAGCACACTGACTAGAAGATGCCCTCTGTACAATTAACCAACCTGAACATGAGCTGCAGGAAAGAAAGGGCAGCACGCGAGACGCTCCTCCTCTGGATAACGTTATCCCTCAGCTGGGATAATGCTGACCAGGTATTAAATTCATGCAAAACACACACACCGACCAAAAGAGATTAGAAATTGAGTCACTGAACCAGGAAAAATGCTGAGGAGCAGAATAGATAGATCAGAGCCAAAACCAAAACAAAACCCACAACAACAAAAAAGAACACAAACTCCAAACCATAAATAAACAAAACAAACTCAAAAAACCCCAAACCAAACAAAAAACCCACAAAAAATCTGTTTTTTTTTGAGATGGCATAAACATACATTTTACATGGTCCTTCTCTTCCCCAAATAGTTTAATTCCAGGGCAATGTTTTCTCTCTTGGCAGTGGTTTGAGGGAGGACTGGGCTTACCCTGCAGTGTTTGACTGCAATTTTTCATGCAATGCCAGAACCCCTCACTTCCTACAGGTTTGGTACACGTGTCAGAGCAGGGTGGCTGGGGCAGAATGTGCACCCAGAGTCATCTGACGTAAGGAATTTCCAAATTTTTAGGAATATTCAAACACTGATAAAATCTCTGATGCTCTTGGGCCTGTTGGGCTTTTCTTTTTGGAAGAGAAACTCTGACAAACTTTTCCTTTTCTCTCTCCATCCCTCTCTGCAGTGCTGACAGTACATTCAGATGGATGTTAGAGCATCTGGGGATGGGAAAAGGCAGGAGTCAGATCAGAAACTGGGTTTACTCCATCCACTGCAGACGCAAGGCCAAAAAGGTGAGTGTGCTTCTTATCAAGCCATTGAAGAAAAAAAAAAAACCCAAACCAAACATATGACAATATTTAGCCCTTTTTTTTAGCATACTACTTCTGCAGGGGACTTTTCCTAGAGTCCAGATTCTACTGCAGCTAAAATCCCCAATTATAGTAAAAGGTACTTGCAATACAGGTTATTTTGACGGACATAATACCCAAAACTAAGCTTTCTACCATCTGTTCATCCCTAAAATTTGAAAGCAAAGAGAACATATTTCACCACTACGTCAGTGAAAAGTAAGATAAATGCTATTTAAATGCATGTACAGCATATGTTCGTTCTTCTTTGCCACATTCATCTGTAATGCTTTACTCATTTCCCCAGAGACACAAATCAGGGGAGGGGGGGGGAACAACCAAAACAAAACTACCACAAAAACCAACTTTCCCCCACAGCCAGGTTTTCTGAAGACAGATAGGGTGGTGGGAGATGAGTGTGCTATTCAAACTGCAACTGAGAATGGACTATACAAATTACATCACTTATTGCCCCCTCCAATTCTCTCCCCACGTAGCTTCAGTGACATGAGATCGGAGGATCTGGGGGAGGGGGCTTGGGAATCACAAGAGAATAAATCTGTGATGGGGTGGAAGGGTTTGTGTTATCTCTCACATGGACAGTGGGAAGGCTGTATTTCCAACGGATCCTCAGGCATGTCCACCAGTTCATAGTACAAAGTAGCAGGGAAATGAACATTCCAAATGTCACTGCAGAGCTACCGAGTATTTCACTACTGGTAACTTACTGGTGTCCCACAGCACTGCCAGCTCAGGACACCAGACAGAGCTGGACTTTGTAGTGCTGATGTCTGGTACACAAGCCTGCCCTTGTTCCAGGCAAAGCCAGAGATAAATGCACACAAAATAAATATTTGAAGATGGTTTTACATCTACCTGGTGCATTTTTACTCCTCTTCACACCCAGTAGTGCCAGCATGCTGGTTGTGATGCAGCCTGCTACCCAGGAGAGCTGTGAACTGAGACATTTGCTCTTCCCTGTTTCCAAGGCTTTTGCACAGCCCCGCTGTTTGCAGAAAGCAGCATGTGACTGGTACACAGGAGAGTCTGATGGGTGCCTGACTTGTGATAGGCATGTATTTGCAGAGCAGAACAACTGTGGTACAAAGTCAAAGCTAGGACATGACCCTTGAGTGGTGACCTGTTGACTACTGAACACTTTTCCCACTCCTTCCCTCTCTACCACATACATAGGCACCTGATGCAGCAGGTGGCCTGATCTCAGCTATGCCAAGAGCTCTGGGAGAGGCAGAACTGCTGTTTGCAGGGAATAGGGGAGGAGGAGCTCCTGTGCAATGTGCTTAACAGGTTTGCCTCCGAGATACTACTCTCTTTAGGCTACATGCTGTGGGTTTGTTGAAGCATTAGCATCTGAAATCACAAGTCAGTTTTGAAAATGTAGGTTGATAAGATGAAGGAATTTGGTTATTGCCTCTGTTGGGGACCAAAAGTCTTTGCATTCTGCCCATTGGTTCCTAAAATCTGCAGGCTCATAATCCATATGCAACAGCTTTACCAGGAGTTTCAAAGCAAGCCACCTCAAGGCTACATACACGAGAGCACAGAGAGATTTTTGCACATAATTTGGAAAGGCTTCAGCAAATCATCATTGGCTCAAAAGGAATGCCCTGCTTTCAGATGTTGGTGCTTCCTCACTTCCCAGGCTGCTGATTGTGTCAGAGATATGACTGCATCTGAAGTTACTACTGGGTCAGCCTCAAGAGCTGCATTCAGGAAGGGCCTCTGAGAGCTCCAGCTGACTGAGCCTGGTGAAATGTTCTTGTTATCTCACTGAAATACCCAACATTTGAGTTGGGTCTTCCTTTCAACTGTGGGCTTCAATTGACAAAGAACTGCTGAAGTGCACCAGATGAGATCCCAGATTTAAGAGAGCTGAAGGAAGAGAATACAGGGCAGACAGGGGCTTGCAAGGAAGAATTTTAAAAAAAAAAGACAAAAAAAAAGACTACTACTTAGAAGAAATCTGAATTATTATATATTTCTAGCTCCACTTCCCATCTGTTCACCTTCCCAAGTGACATTTAAGGGAGCTGAGTTTATGATGCTTGAGGCATCAGCAGCACTGGATTGTGTGGATCAGATCCCAGACTGACTCTAAAGCTACTCAAACCTTGCCTGAAGCTCAGTTCTTATTTATTTGTTTTCCTACAACAGAGGTGCCTTGATCTCTGGCAAGGCTGGCATCTGCCCTTTTCTTGTTTGCATCCCTTTCTGCTGAGAGCATTATCTGTCTTTTTACCATGTATGACTTGGTAGAACTGCCCAAACCCCCCCTTACAGGCCTGAAAGCACTTTAGATGAGATGGAAGGTACCTCTGAGAAGTCTCTGGAGTCCAGTGCCCACAGATCAACCCGTTCCTGAACAAGTTCCAGGGCTGTTCTTTTCTCCAGGACACACACACATGCTCCAACACAGCATCAGACTTAACTGGAATCACAGAATGGTTTGGGTGGGACCTTTAGAGACAGCTAGAACAACACCCCTGCAGTGAGCAGAGACAAAGCTAGAAAAACACAGGCCTGGGGAGATGCCTGGACTCCTGCACCCTCCAAAGTATTGGTGGCTGATGCAAACCAGGAAATAAGCAGCTTCACCTGCTCTGTCCCCAAGCTGGAAAGGATGAGTGACAGTCAATACCACTGAGGCACAGCTTTCCAATGTAAAGGGTGATAACAGAAGACACATCTGGATAAACTGATACTCGGTGCAGGAGAAGAGGGACAAACAGTCACGTGAGGACACAAGCAGAAAGGAGAACAACATCTTGGCACTTCGCAAAGTTAAGGGCTGAGGAACAGAAAGTTCTCCTTGCTCAGTGACCCAGCCTAACACCAGAGGAGAGGATTTAGGCAGCAGGTTCTCCCCTGGGGCACAGTGTCAATGGACCACTGCTGTCTTATTCCTCTAAAGACCAGGAGACCCCTTCTGCACCTTCCTTAGAAAACACTTGTGACTGCAGGGCTGGAGCTCCCTGCAGGAACCCAAGCTGTGAGCTTCCCCATCTGCCTGTATCCTAATCCTACAACTGCCTCTACAAAGGTTTGGTTTCACTGACTAATGACACAATTAGGGGAAAAAAAAATGAAAAGGAAGCAGCCACCCACACTGCTTCTGTGCCTCTGTTCTCCTGTCTCCCACAGTGGCAGGGCTCTGGCAACATTTATAGGCCTGTAATTTCCTGGAAGTTTATACAGCATGAAAGTAGAAGTAGTGATAAAATATGCAGTTTAATTGCAAAAAAACCCCATGTACTAATCTCACTAATGTGCTAGATTAAAACTGTTGCATGTGTGAGGCTTCAAGGTGGTTACAGAGATTTAAAACAAATTTTCCTTCTGAGTCTCTCTAACCAAACTAATATTTTATGGTATCCTGGACTTTACAATTGACTTTGAATATCATTCATAAAAATAAAACAAAAGTATAATATTGTCACAAGGGATTCTCTTCTCCACAAATTGTTTCATCATGCAGGATTTCTATTAACTTCTCTCAGAATTTTTTGGTCACACTAGGCTGCTTTAGTGGCTGCAAGCTCTGTGTGTCACACTGGGCTGTGTTAACAACTCAAGCTGGAGTTTACCCTTTGTGTGGAGGGCTAGCACAAGGACTTGACGTGTTTGAAACCTGCTAAAATTCTGGTTTGAGAACTTGATACCAACTGGAAGACAACTGCATTGCTCCTGCATGTAGCTGGTGACCATGTCAGCTCCATTCCCCCACATTTCCTGGGGTTCCCCCCCCAAAGCCCTTAGCACACACCATGCTCCTTCTCCTATGTTCACACAATGTGACCTTTAAGCCCTAGGGATAATAATCTATAAACAACAGTGTCTGACAAGGCTCCGCTGACAGAAGGGGCCATGGAAGTTAACTCCAGTCCCAGGGGATAGACTAGGGCAGTACCAGGAGATCTGAACTGAGATTTTAGTGGACTGATTACACCAAACTGGGTTTTTGCTAGCACACTGATTGAACAGTTACTGAGGAATAAAAAGGACTTTGAGCAGAAAATCTACTATAGAACTGCTGTTCAGTTTCTTTAGGAAGGAGCTGGTTAATCCTCCTTTGTTCCAAGTAACCTCTTAGTACCTCCAATGCAGTTATTTCACAGAGTTTGGGTCAGACAGCAGACTTCCTACTAACATCCAGGATCATCTCAGAGTGAGCTTGTGACTAGGACATCTTGTGTCCTCCAAACAGCCCCTGGCTCAAGGAGTGGGCAGAGTGTCCCCTCACCAGCATATGGCACAGCTGAGCTCCCAGGGC
This sequence comes from Chloroceryle aenea, assembly GCA_013399075.1. Lineage (NCBI taxonomy): Eukaryota > Metazoa > Chordata > Aves > Coraciiformes > Cerylidae > Chloroceryle > Chloroceryle aenea. The sequence goes on from VWZY01003176.1 coordinate 176,420, forward strand.
AAGCTCTGTTCCCCTGTCCATGGCCAGAAGGAAGCCTGGCAAGGAACACATGCAACAGCTCTGGACCCCAGGGCTCATCATAGTGGCACAGGTGGGGACTGGAGGACACCACTTGGATGCCTTGTTCCAGGAACAAGGACCATTTATTGACCATAAAAAAGTGCAGATAGCAGATATCTAAATATTTTTAACTCCAAGCCAAACTCCAGAAGAACTCTGAAATCCCAGAGTCCCTCCATTTGTGACACACTTTACGCATCCACAGCTGAGACCTGCTGAACTCTTCTGAGAATTGACTTTGGGACCTGAAGTTCTCCACAGATTGCTCACATTCACTAAACTCCGGTTATATTTTAGTGCTAGGAAGGGGAAAGAACCTAAACATCATCTTGCAAATGTTAAGCTATTAAACTAGCAAATGATTTGAGACAAGAGTAAGTATACAGGGTCAGCTTCTCTTTCAAACACTTCTAGGGTACATTATGTGTAGCATGCTTCATGCAAATACCACGGCCTTGAGGTTTTTCCTTGTGGCATTGTTCATTCTTTCATTTCTGCAAGGAGGCAGGAGGAATAAATAGATGTTTTTATCACCACTTTTTTGCTTTCAGAAAGTTCACATATTGCATTTTTGACATTATGTAAATTAAAAATCACCATGGCATTACCTGAAATAAACTATTATATCACTCCTTTCACGCTGCTCTAGTTAAGAAGCTGTCAGCACTTCCATTACTAGCCCTTATTTCAAGGAGTTTCAGACTTAGTTGGTAGAAAGGTGGGGGATTTTTATTTTTTTTAATGGAAACTTTTAACAAATTCCCAGCCTGGGGAAGAATTTCATTTTCTTCAGATTCGAGCAAAAACTACTTGTCCATTTTATTGTTCAAATGCAATGAGAAGATTAACCCTCCAAAAGCTTGACCGTTAAGGAGAAGCCTTATGAAAGATATTTCTCGAATACTCAGCTGAGAAGTTCCCTTGGAGCAGGCTGTGGTGAAGCTTTAGATCTCAGAGCAGGGCACACACTGCAGTAGGGGAGAAGAAGAGATCCATTTATAACAATTTTACATTCCATATCCTTAGACTGAGGTCTGACTGAAGCTCTGCTCAGTGGGACAGATTATCCCGTGTGGTGGGAGTTCAGGTACCCCAGAAACTGGCTGTGTTTGGATCGATGGTTGCCTGTGTCTGTGTGTTTATAAAGCCCCTGAGGCTGGCCAGGCTCATCACACCATCCTGGGCTTGCTCTACCTGAGAAGAGATTTTTGTCTAGGACTTCCAGGTAGCAAAACACTGAAGTTTCCATTTCTTGGCCTACATATACATGTGTGTGTATGTATACACAAAGAAAATGATGCAATTTATTAGGTCTTAAATATGAGAAAGCACATCTTGGACCACAACTTCAGTTTTGCTGAGTCTATGCTCACTATGCACACACTCACGGACATCCAGTACAAAGGCATTGCAGTGTCAAGATACTGTTAACTTTGGCATCCTCTCCTCAGAAATGGCATTTGTGTCACTAGGTTAAGATGATAGCTCCAGATACATGCACAGGACACCTCCTTTTTCCCAGGAATAACTGCTGAAGGTCCCAACACAAAAAGGTCAAATGACCGGGAATTCCCAACAGCCAGCCTGTAAAACTCAAGTCACACTGCAGGCAATAAAGATACAGAGTCATTGAATGGTTTGTGTGGAAATCAGCCCAGATCTGGTGTTGGGGTACAAATGTCAACTACTTTGAAGAACAAGGAGACTCCTGACACGCAGTTGTGTCACCAACAGACTCTGGAGCAACTGTTTGTGTCTCTCCTTGCAGAGGAGATATCTTTTGGAAGATATTTGTTTTCAGAAACAGTTGTGCAGAAAGGAGAATAAATTTGGTCTCCATGTCAGGTAGAACAAGAAGTAATGGACTTAAATTACAGCCGGGGAGATTCGGACTAGACATTAAGATAAACTTTCTAACAGCAAGGGTAGTTAAACAGCAGAAAAGATGGCCCAGGAGGGTGTGAAATCCCCACTCTGGGAGGTTTTGAGTACAGATTAGACAAATGCCTGACAGGAGTGACAATTTTGATGTTCCTTTGGGGCAGGGGATTATATCTTTATTTCCTTGCCAGCCCCGTTTCCTACAGCGCTCTGGAAATCCTTTAGAAATAAGCAAGAACACGTATTTTGATGGCTTACATCCTACCCTTCATTCCTCTGTGTAATCATTCCGTCCAGGACACTGGGCTCTGGCTGTCTCCTCTGGATCCGTGTGTAAATGCCATTAGCTCTTCAAACCAACCACCTCCCCGGCCACTGTGCACATCCTCCTTCAGCAAACAGCACCCAGGGCAGGCTTTAAAGGGTTATTCTCAGTGGCATCTGCCAGGCAACAGGCTTCAAAATAAGTGAGCACCAGGAGACAGAAGACTTTTTTTTTTTATTAAAAAAAAGCCTTTAGCAGGTGAAGCTGAGCCCCTTTCTGCCGGCTGCATCCAAGATTTCTGCCAAGTTGCTGCTAATGCGTCTGCCTTCCCCGGCAGCAAAGGGATGAGAGTCCAATTTGTGAGCCACAGGAAATTTCACAGGCAAAATGCAAACAGCCAATTTCAGGCTTTGTTTAGAAATATTTTCTGTGTTTCCTGCTGCTGCAAGAAACCAAGAAGGGGAAAAAACCCAAACAGGAATTCACTCAGCCTCTTCAGTGCCACTCATTTTGCCACCCCCAGTAAAGCAAAATTGAAGCTACAAAACTGGAGGAAGGCATGAGGAAAAGCTGATAGTCCTCATCGGGTGCTGCATTATTCTGCAGCCTTCTCTTCCTCACTCCAAAGTTTTCATGACCTCTTTTCTCACCTGTCCTGTTTCACCTCCTGCATTATCACAGCCCTGTCTTCCTCCAACTGCCAAGCTCCTTGTGGCTTTAAACAAGGCAGGACCAGAGGTTGCCTCAGTCACAACAGAATTTGTCCTCCTGGGTCCCTGACAGGGCTTCCTGCTGCCTCCATAGTCCATCCAGAGCGAGGATGAGGCAATATAGCCCTTTTCCATCCTAGGCTGGAATTACTAATTGAGTAACTGCCAAGACATCTTGGCTTGCTGTAAAATTTCCCAAGGTAGATTGATGTGATCACATATTGCCTGGCTGAAAACACACACCGAGATAGGTGCAAAAGCAAATATCACAGAGAACCATACGTTTTAAGTTATTTTCATTTGAGGCAATCCTTTGGCTCGTGCGTCACTCCGTGCCTTTGGTTCTGTAGCTCACCTTTCAAGCCTGAAGAAAAAGCAAACAGCATTTCCTTCTCTCACTATCAAACACCCATCTCCACACACACAGACCTTACTAGGAGCCCAACATACAGAGCCTTGGCTACAATAGTCCCTACACCTCTGAGCTGCTAATCCAGATTTCACATTCTGAATATGGGCTCCATTTTCCACAGACATCTTCCCTACTTTTTTAATTATCCATAGTTGGAATGCTGGCAAGTGCAGGGACAGAAAAAAGGAACCCAGACTTTAATTTTTTTTTAATATATGTATGTGGGCACATATATATATTTTTCATTTTTGGATGTTTCCCTTAATCATATCTTGAATTAATGCAGGGCTTGTTCATTCGGAGCTCTCATTACCCTCTTAATTAACTGTGCACAGATGGAAAAAGTCGGAATTGCTTCACTCGAGTTGTTCTGCTAGTTTTAAAATGAGATGGCAGATGGAGGACAAGGCAGAAAGGGCTCAGCTCAGAGGTAGGAGACAAGTTTTCAAGCTGTCACAGAAACGTCAACAAACGCTCCATCTGTTTATGAGGTGTACCAGGCAGAGGCAGTTTTAAGTGCCATCCACAGACGTGAGTTCAAAGAACTCCAAACAATTAGCAGCAAAATGAAAGTTGCAGTTTGGGTTTGAGATTTCCCGGAATGCTGTCAATTCACACTGCTGACACTGGATCCGAAAGCAGCCAGCACGTCACTTACGGTGATATTCTCAGCATGGCAGCAGCAAGGATGAGCTCAGGACCCTCAGGGTGTGCGTTGGCTTGCCAAGACTACATCCCTAAAGCTCTGAATACAAACCTCCCAGAAAGCAGAGAGGATCCCCAAGGTCCTAAAGGAAGAGAGTCTCTCGAGATGAATATATAACCCTCGAGGAAGTGGCTCCAAGTTCGTTCTCTATGAGCATGAGCCCCCAGAAAAGAAGTGTCCCAGCTGAGGACCCCAAGTGCAGACACATTCTTTGTGGAAGGAATCTCCTCTGGTATCAACTTTTCAAAAGTTTTCTCCAAATGAAGGCAGAATCCCCAGCACAAATCAGTGCCAGCCTTTGGGAGGTACTGGCAATCCAGGGTCACTGAAGCCACATACACAAGGTGATGCAGTCAAGGAAGAATAAACTTCTACCCTCTCCCTTCCTAGAACAGCCCTTCTTGAACTGCCTCAATGGGATATTAAATTGTTACCTTGTTGGAAAGAAGGGGGGCACACTGGATCTTAACATAGCAGGGCCTGGCACTGTTATTAGCATTTTAGAGAAGCAAGAAAGTAGCATCAGGTCACCACATCAGGGCTACATGTAATAGAGCAGCACTGGCTATTTCAATCACCACGGACGCCTGCGAGGAACACATCTGCTTCCCAGCGCAGAAGCCAACATACGTGAGCAGGGTACATCTGTATCTCAGCACTGCTGGCTTCTATATGGGCAGCAGGCACAGTTACTTGAAACTGAATTGTACCCCTGTGGCTTCCACGGAGTCAGATGCAGGAAGAAATACCCACAACAAAGCAGCTCTGCACAGCATCTTGTGATATACTTGCTAATTCTTTTCCAAGTAACTTCATTTCTTTTTTGGCAACACCATACGTTAGAATGAAAGGGAGATCCAGGACCACATCTGCACAGTCTCCTTTCAAAGTTGAAACGATGGACTTGAATTTTTACACAGCTTCAGAGGTACCTGGATCAACACCTCAGGTCCAATATGTCTCATAGCCTTTTTTTTTTTAAAAAAAATAATTTCCAGACTCAAACTCAAAAGTTATCCTCTGACAAACACTTAACTGATGCTGCCATTTAGGTTTTCCATTTCCCTTTGATATGGTGCATATATTTTTCTTTATGTGAATCCCAATTGGAGCTCATCCACACCCCTGCATTATGGATCCCCACTACACAGTTAATTTTGTTTAGACCCCGTGGGAAGGGAACACACAGGAATCATGAAGCACTATCCAGTCTGAGGATGCACTGAATATTATCCCCTGGTTGAGAAAGAGCAGCAAAAGAGTAGTGCTGTGGTTTAGACCCAGCCAGCACCTCAGCAATACACGGCCACATGGGATGGGGGAAGAACTGTGAGAAAAAGGTAAAGCCTCGTGGGGTGACAGAGAGTTCAACAGAACAGCACAAAAAGCAAAGAAACTCCAGTACTATCAATAACACCAATTCAATAAGAAATAAACTGAGCAATACACGAAACAATCGCTCACCACTGGAACCTGCCGCTTGTTACCCCCCTCTGCCCTCACCCCTACCCTCTATATACTGGTCATGATGGCAGGATGGTATTGAAAATCCCCTGCCTGCTTCCCTTGGATTCTCCTGGCTTAACCTGGCCAGCTTCTGGTGAAAATTAATCCCACTCTGGCCAGGGCAGCCCAGGACAACCAGGCTGCCTGGACCTCCTCATGGCTCTGGCAAAACCTGCTCTGCCCATGTCTATGCGCCTACATCAGCAGGCTGGTTCAGACCAAAAAAATAAAATTAAAAATGTACTTTTGAATATCAAATCTCCCTTTTTACTGCACTCCAGCTCACATGGTGAATGAAACAGGTTTGGTGTATGTGAACTGAATTGCTTTTGGGTGAAGCACTCTCCTAATGCATTAATGAACAGCCAGACCTTGTGACCAGACCAGAGGTAGCCTAAATAATTCCCTTTAAATGATCATAGGATGGGCACTGGTCCTTGGCAGCAACTGTTTTGTTCTCCACAGATGTTCCTAGAGGGCCACACAACTTGCCAACCACAGACCTCACCTCTGCTCTGCATTATTCAGTCCTTCCATGTTGGAAGGATGGAATATTTGAGGTGGAAAATGTTATGGTATAGGTGGGATGCAGCTCTAGCTTGCTGTGGAGAAGCTGAGGAGGCATTTTGCATTGTGTGGAATGGAGTACAAATGTTTTATCTGGTTTTGCTTAGAGATGGGAAGGGTAGATTCAAACCTGTGTCTGAGCTAAACCATTAAAGGGCTTTCAGGTGGGTGTGATGATCCACATGCCCAAGGGGAAACCATCTCAGTTTTGCCTTCAGTGCTGTCCATACACTGGGTGTTCAGGCCCCTCAACACCTTCAGCCCATCAAAGGGTGCTCAGGCTGCAGAGCTAATGGCTACAGGGAGCCTGAGTATACTGAACTACACAGTTTGTGAAGAGCAGATCACCACAGGTGACACTGGGACACTGCACCTGCCCACAGTTCATCAGAGGGGAACCCAGAAATGTCCAGACCCTGCCAGAAAAAGGATGTGAAAGTGATTTTCTTCAGACTGCTGCCCAAGAAGCTTAAAAGGCACAAAACTCACAAAGCTTCTTCTGCAGGAAAAAAAAAGAAAAAAAAAAAAAAGGAAGAAATAAAAGGAGAAACTAGGATAAGAGCAGAAGCTAATCTCTGTGCATATTCTTAGCCTGACAGGAAGGTACCCTTCCCAGGGGCTTCTTATCAGAGCCTCAGCTCCCTCAAGGTCACAGATCAGGGTAATTACACTCTGATAAGCACAGTCCTTGCTCATTTGCAGTTCGATACTGTGGTTCCTCATTTTCTGCTCTGAATATTGGGACAGCATTGCTAGCCCACAGCACCTGCAATACTGAATGTACTTCTGCAGACTGGATGCAGTTCAAGAGTATGACATGTCATTCTGGCATGTACACCTGAAAAAACCTTTAGGAGCCTTAGGTTCTAAACAGCAGCATGAGATGCCAGTGTTTAGGAATCTGATCCTAGCAAAGGCTTGTGAGGCTCATCAGGTAAAGTCCTAGAATCCAGACCATGGAAAAAGCCACTATCTGCTGTATTAACCCTTTCTGGTATTGTCACGAAGGTCCCAAAGCACCCACCATGGAAACATAACAATGCCTGGAAAGGATATACATGTTCATCTCTTGGGAACCCTGCAGCGAGCTGAGCTTAATCACTCCAGGAGACTTCAACCTGGGCTGCTCATATTTTTAGCAGCTTCCCATGCAGCTTATAAATTGCTCCACAAAAGCAAATCACACAGTGGCACGTGCTGCAGAGTCTGCTGCATCCTCCATAAACACAGGACAGTCCCGTGTGAATCCTGTGCCAGGCAGTTCTCCTGCCTCTTGGAGCACCTGCACACAGAGGTTGAGGCAAAGGACAAGATCTCCCCCTTAGCTGTTACCAGTCCTCAAATCCAGCAAACCTCCTAGGATGCTCTCTGCAGAAACCCATCCCTATCGACCTGCTCTCAGACAGACCACCCCTCCTGCAGCCTGGCTGGGCCAGAGGTTGCTGCAAGGCAGACTCCCCGAGGCATCGCTGGATTATCAATTTAGGGAGTGAGCAGAGAACAGTTTTAGTAAACGTGTAGGGGGGAAATATTTTTTTTTCCTCTTTTCTAAAAGAGGTACTTAAATCATCCCAATGATTAATAAGGATGCTCACCAACCCAATTTAGGGCAATTTCCATTTCAGTCCCAGTATCATCCTCAAACATACTTTTCCCTTTATCTGTGGAATGGCCTGTTCTGCACAGCACCCTAAATAGAAAGTGCTACACTGTCTAAATGCTGCCTTTCAACTATTACAATAAATATCTGACAGTGAAGAAAATAAGAAAAGAGGCAGGCGGGGACTGATCTGCCTTGTCATATGCTAGAGACTTGGCACTGAAAGCTTTGTCAGTCCATTAGCTGCTGTTAATTTCCTTGTTCTTCATGGCAAAGGTGGCCATAATTGGTAGAGCTGCTGGAAATATCACATAAATGGGGTGATTCACACTCAGAACTCTCACTGTAATAAAATCCCATTTAGAAAATGTCCCCTTCACCCAAGGAAAAAAAAAGCAAACTTGGGAGTCTGCCCTCCCTCTGTTTTGTCTTGTAGGAATGCATGACCCATCAGCAGCAGACAGCCACACAGATCTGTCCATCTCTGAAGATTGGTCATAATTTGAAAAGGACATCAAGCCCGATGGCCTATAATCACTTCAGACACAACAGCTTTTATTTTATTTTTAGTGGGACTTTTCAGACTGGACAGAAGCCAAGGAAACAGAGATAAATATAAAATGAGCATAAAATTTGTGCTATTACCAGTGCCATTAGTGTGTGTGCACTTGAGGAAGTGATAGATGGGGAAAGAAACAAGCAGAGCTGACTTGGGGAGACACAGCACACCAGGAGTCAGGACACTTTACCCAGCAGGGCTCCCTCTCACTGAGGCCTCAGAGCTTGACTATAAACCCCATTTTTATACTTGTAAGATGGGAAGAGGTGAGGAGACACAAATGAAGGGTGATACAGCCCTTTTAAACATACAGAAGTCACAGAACAATCTAACAAAGTCCAAGAAGGAGTGATGTTTTCAGTACAATCCCATTTCCATATGGGGAAAAAAAATCCTAATTACTTTTGACCAAGTCTGAGATCTGTTTAGATATAATTCTGTTCAGCCATACTATGAATCTATCATCATCATCATAGATGTCAGCTAGTTTTCTTACCAGAGTTATAAACCTGTTGGATTTTCTTCCAAATATTTAAAATGAGATCTCTGCCATATTTGAATCCCATGGAGAAGGCATGGAATGCAGAGGGATGGGATAACAAGCAATACTGTATTAATTTCCCAAAGTCTACAAACTGCCTGCTGTGTTTGAGCTTTGCCTTCTCTGAATTTCTGCCCAGAGCTTTGCCCCAGCAGCAAAGTCTCTGCTGGCTTTGCTGTTAAGACAGACCACACTTAATTTAGATTTGAAATGTTTAATTTTAAGTACAAAGCTCAAACACACCCGGGCAGGTAACAGTTGGGGTATGAAACACTCTTAGGAACCCTTCCACACCTGTATTACTGAAAATCAAAACCAAACACGAAGTGAGATATCATCCCTTCTGGCCTCCCCTGACCGTTATGGCTGCTGGGCAGAAACACCTAGCTGGTTGGTAGCTCATTTGATGCACACATGAACTCACCAGACCTGTCACTCATTAATAAACTTCCAATGATCAGAACAAGCAGCATAGGTATCTCCAAATATTTTCACTGGATTAAATAAAAATCTTCAGCATGCCAGAAGGATTAATCCCAAACTAACACCAAGCCCAGGTACATGCCCAGCTTTTTACCTCATATTTGCCCAGTTTTGCCAGAAGAACAGTACAGAAAATACCAGAAAAAAACCCCACAGGGTATGCTGCTGTGACATATCTGAGCATGACACTAGTCCTTCTTAAAAGGATAACAAGGAGGATTTGTGGTCAAGGGTTTGGTGTTCCCCCTTCTGCCTGGGCTGGTTAGGCAAGGCTTGTCACTGAAAGGGCAGGATTTGCAGTGTTTTGCAGCTGTGCTTCCTAAAATATTTACTCAGTGTCCACTGGAGCAGATTGAAAAGCCATCAGCAATCACTCTAATCTTCCTGAGCAGCCTGAGTGAGCAGTGAAATGAAAGACTTCAGTAAAGTCTTCAAATAGCTGGTGAGATTAATCTTGTCAAGTGTAAACACTTCTTGACTCAGCAGTGGGTTGGGGTGGGGAATGGGAGGCTGGTCTCCTTTTTTTGACAGGCCCACAATTGCCTGTTTCCCCAATTATCATAGAAGAAAAGAAACACACTGTCTGGATGATATGGTAGGAAAATCTATAATGTTAGGGAGAAACCTGACCTGCAGAGCTGTGATGGTAAAAGGCACCGTGTGTTTGTTAGCTCTCTACTCAGACATGACTTCAGAAAAACAGAGCATGCAGAGGAGGGTCTCTGATCTCCCAGAAGCTTCTACATCCCTCTTGGCAATGAGGCTTTGCAAGCAATAGATGTGGACAATCGTTGTGTTTTCCTGGTTACAGCAGAAAACAACTGATGAGGAATGTCCCACCCTTTGCCCACACAAGTCCAAACAATACCCTCAGAAGCGTGCTCTATTTTTTAGCTCTTTACTGAGATCAATTTTGCAACAGCATTGCCAATCCACCAAGTGCCTAGAGCTCATCTCCAAGCCAGGAGCAGGCACTAAATACTAACGGTGCCAGGACCAGAGAGATGAGCAACATCAAGACTCAGGACAAGGATGTCAATTCAGCAGAGCACTTCAGCAGACAGAACCAGATCTCATCGACTTCAGTGGACCTGAAGCACGCGTCACGAGCTAAGGACGTGCAGAAGTGCTTTGCTGCACAGTAGCATTGTGATAAGGGGAATATCTTATGACCTAAACAACTCTATAAGCCTGATGCTTGGGGACCTCCCTCCTCCCCTCTCAGCTTAGTAGGACACAGTAAATTAAGATGTCCTGAGTGACACAGAGGAATACAAAGCACTCCAGTGAATAGCTACAGCAGCCCATGCCTCTCAGCATTGCTTACACCAGACAAATAAGTATCTCAACATCTCTCATAAGCAATATCCTGGACTGGGGCCTTAAGCACAGCCCTAACAGTTGGTACCAACTATTGTGATAGCTGGAATGAGCCAAGGAAAGCAGGAACCTGGCTTAAAACCAAGCACAGGTTCCAAAGATTAAGATATTTCAGCTAATGAGGAGGTGTAGCAGAGAGAACAAGAGAAAGATACAGCACAGTAGAAGAGAAAGAGGCAGTGGGATGGCAGTCTTTGCAGGAATTCACAGCAGGGCAAACCATGGCAGAGTCATTGTGTTCTATTGTAAGGGGCCACAGCAGGACCAGGCAGCAAAAGCAAAGCTGCCCTTTGTAGCATCATTGACCTCCATTCCATGAGGTAGCCTTTCTGCCAAGGTGCCTGCAGCTCTAACACCAGAGTCCATTTGTGTATCCTTTGCAAATCATTACATCTTTTAGATGACCTGAGTCAAATAAAAAGTTTCATACTAAGAATAATCCCTTTTCTCTCTGGGATGAGAAGACATCACGAAGGACAACTGGGTCCCACATCTCTTTGCATCAGTAGCATTGCAATATTTCTTTTAGTTGTTCTAAAGTATTTATGACTTTATTATACACTCCTCCTTTGCAAGAGGTAATTATCATCGTAAGCAATCTCCCTGCAGTGTCACTGATAGTTTACATGACTTTTGATTCTTCTTAACAGTCTGCACAAAACCAATCCCACTAACACTTTGCAATTGAACCATCTTATCCAATAGTGTTTTCTCCTTTTGACAACTTCCAAAGATAAAATATAACCTCTGAGGTTGATGCACACAGATCTCCCC
>VWZY01003176.1:187874-213257 GCA_013399075.1 Chloroceryle aenea
AATTGCTATTCAGAGCTACTGGAAAGTACCAGATTAAGAGGAGAGTGATGGATGATGCACTATAAAGCAGGTAACAGCATAAAACCTTTATGTCCTCTACCCTGCTCAACACCCCCCCAGCACAGTGTGCAATAATCCACAGCAGGTCTTTAAGTAGTTTGAGTTTTCTACTGGCTCTCACTGCTTTTTACAGTATTTCTGCAACAGAAGACAAGCACAGCTTCAGGATCTAGGTAAGCAGAAGAAACATAATATTATAGAGCAATTGAAGTTGGAAGGACCTCTGCAGGTCATCTGGTACAACCCCTGACTCAAAGCAAGGACAATTTCAAAGGTGCATTAGATAAGCGGATAACAGTGATTATTTAGCACCCCTGCAGTCTGTCTGTATAAAACCGGTTCAAGCTGGCTTGCTTTATCTTGCCTTTAGCCATGCTCAAGTCAGGCCACCTCTTTATCCCAGAGGACTACCTGTCTCGAAGCTAAAGACACTCAACTTCCAAAGAGCACCATTTATTTAATTTCCTAAAGGACTCTAAGTTTTGACAGTCCTTTCAAAGAAAAATTAAAAAAAAACTAACCAAGCCACACACAACCCTGCAAGAGAGGCAGCAAAGGGAAGACTTTCTAAACCAAAGCCAGCAGGCAGAACCAGGCTAGAACCAAGACTTCATACAGCTCCTCCCCGTTTGCCAGCAGCTGAGTACACATCCTTCTCTCCCAGCAACACCCAGCTCCACAAAAACACCAATATTCCATCAGAGAGAGTCTTTCCACTGACCAGCAAACTTCCCAGGTGAACAAAAACTAATATTGTGCTTTACCTGGCTGTAGCTTTTGATCTTCACCAGCTCAGGGCAGACTGGAACAAGGCACTCCCAAGTGAAAAGATCTGCAGCCAACTGCAAAACTCCCCTCTGCAGCTGGCAGGGCTAAGTGCCTCCCCCTTTATAGGAAACAGGCTAATCTAATTAGCACCTGAAAACAGCAGAAATGAGGTCACTTGCTTCCTGTGTAAAGCTTAATTTTGTATAATTTATTTTTACATTTTCTAATTGAATGAATATTAATTAACTGGAGTTTAACGCAGAAGATGAAGACATTAAACTCTCATTAACAAACACTGAATCCTATTCATCCCCAAACACTTCACATCTGCAGCATTAAGTTATCAAAGAAAAAAAAATCTGCTATGATTTATGCCTTTTTCTGGTAGGAAAAGTGAGGCAATGAATCTGCTTTATCAGCTAATTATCTGCAGGGTGACACATGGCTCTGGAAGCACCTGGAGATGGGGCATGGGTACTGGCCCACAAAAGCCAGGTTGTTTCCTTGTGTACAGCAGCATCAGGAGGCTCTGAATGACCTGGAGCACAAGAGCAAATAGAAAGCAAAGCTGGGCAACGTGTGGCAGGGCATGGCACCCACTGGAGTGGGATCAGGGAGGTGAATATAGTGATGATTCAGAACTGGTGTAAGAATGGACAGTCTCTGCCAAAAGCAATGGACCACACTGAGACCTTTCTGCCTAGCCAGTGCTACTCAAAGGTGAGGCTTTATTTGTTAAGGCTTCCAACATGTGTTATGGATTCCACTCCCTCCAGTGTCTTGGAACTGCAGACCCTCAGTGGATCATCCATTTGTAGGCACAGGGATATTCCTCCTCCAGCACGAGCTGGATGAGGAGGAGCAGTAATCCTCTTCCCACTAGCAGAAGGTTCCCCCACCTGTTACATCAGCTGCAGCTCGTGGAGGGATTCAGGCCAGTTCAGGTGGAGGTGCTGAAGAGGGAGGTAAGGAATGAGGCCAGGCTGTTAGCAGAGACTCCCACAGCTCCTTCAGCAGTCACCCTAGTTTCCCATGAAGGAAGATGTGTCAGAGTCTTCACTGGTTCAATTTATTTAAATATAAACACTGGGAGATGTCACTCTGCTTCAGAAAATGGAGCAGAGCTGGAATGTACTAAAAGTGTCCCAAAAAGTTATTCAGTGATTTTAAAGTGTTTCTTTCTTGTCATGTCATTTATAATTTAATTAGTGGCAGGTTGTCAAGCCATAACTATAATCTATAGATTTATGCACTGGAGAAAAATAGCTACCTCATTCTTAAAGGAGCAGAGCTTGCTCTCCCTGAGCTTGCTGCTGGTGGAGTTGCCAGCTGCTGATAATTCCCTGGAATGTCACCTGTTCCTTTAAGTATATTTATATAAATGAAACAGAACATCTGAAACACTATAAAAAATATTACTATTCTATTATTTATTTCAGCACATTTTACATTTTAATAGCTTTTTCATTTTCCCAGGATAAATTGTTTCTGAATGTGTGGTAGCCATCACTCACCTAAGGACTGAAAATAACCAAAGTGAAACCTGAGTTTATATCTGAGAGTAAACATTACCCTAAAAGTGGCAACAATAATCAACTATAGCTTGTGAAAATAGTCTAGAGAAGTCTGAGAACCAAAACCTGAGGTCAGAGTGGATAAAAAGCTCAAAGACAAAACAACTAAGATGGTGAAGTGTGTTTCATATCAAGAGGAATTCAATAAGGAGAAGAGGAGAGGCAAGGCAAGAAAACCTAGAAATCTGGTAGCAAACAAAGCAAAGAAAGAGCAACCACAATGCCCTGCAAACATACCTCAGCTGAAGCTGAAAATTGAGCTGTTGATAACAAATAGGAAACTAGCACCCAAACAATAACCTGCTGTGACACCCAGGAACCTGAAAATACAGAATTCCTCTGCTGCACTGCTTCGGAGAGGACAAAACAGGGCAGTGATTTAACCAGACTCCAGTTTTACTGCTGTATCTGTTGTCAAACCCAAACAGCTGAGAAATAGAACAAGCAAAATCTCACCGTGAGAGCAGGGAGGGCAGAGCGGGGATGTGAGCTGGCTGGTGGTGGGACCGAAGCCAGCCAGAGCAAAGCAGACCAAGTGGCACCTTTTCCTTGATGCGAACGCACCCAGAAAGCCAAAGCAACTTTTAAACACCAGAGGTGTGTTCTATTTGAATCCAAGCTGGAATTTTTTGAAGTGGAGATTAAACTAGGTTGGAAACAGGCTTCCATAAAGCTAACTCTTGCTGTTGGAGCTTCTTCAGTGGCAGGTACCTCTGCTCACACTGCTCCTCACTGACAAGAGTCCCTGCAGCTCTCAGGCCCCTCTGACACATGGCAAGCTCTGTTGCTCTCATGGATGGTACAGCTCTCACATAAAAAGAATTCAGATCAGCATCAAACTCAGAAAAAGTTAACCTTACTTGTTCAAAATGAAACATTCTGGCCAGCTGAAAACATTTTGGCTGTGACATTTCATTGAAAGAGAACTTAAAAATGACTCCAAAGGACCTCATCTGTACCTGAATAGATTTCTTTTCCTCTAAAGAGAGTTTCCTATGAAAGAAAACAACACCCAGTGCCTGCCCAGCTCCCCCCTCTGCCTGTTCTCAGGTCTGTGACATGACACAAAACAGTGATTCTCCCCCACTTCTTGCAGAGATGCTGTCTGCTTGGGTTTAATGAAATATGAATAACACTGGCAATATAACCCCTGCTCCTAAAAATCACATCAAAGTGACCATGCACTTGGACTTGCTAGGTCCTGTGTAGATGCAAACATTGGGTATTGCTTGGGTGTGTCAGGATTTTACAGGACACCTCAAGGATGTTGCTGCTGAACTGAAAGGCAGTGTGGAAATAAAATAAGGATGTTCTCCGCTGTAGTTTCACAAAGGCAATTGTACGATTCAAGGACTCACTGAAGATCAGCTGCTATAAAAAAGACCTGCTAGAAAAAGCCAACTAAAATCCCATAGTTAAATGCTCAATTTGCAACCTACAAAGCTACCAGCCTGCTCTGGACTTTCGGTGATAAATGTGCAGACTTACGATAAGGGATACGTGTTTGTAGTCGTCACGAGATAGGAGATCCTCCAAGAGCCACTATCAGGTAGACTTATATTTCTGTAGACAGAAGCACAGTGTAGAGTGCAGCCAGCAAAGGAGCCACCAAATCCCTCAGGACTGGTGAGCAAAGATACAATAGTAAGTTTGCTGTGTGCAACCAAAGGATCATAGAATGATAGAATCCTTTCAGCTGGAAAAGACCATTAAGATCACTGAGTCCAACCATTAGCTTAACACTGCCAAGCCCACCACTAAACCATGTCCTTCAGCACCTCATCTACATGTCCTCCACTGCCCTGGCCATCCAGCTCCACTACTTAACAACCCTTTCAGTGAAGAAGCTTTTCCTGATGTGCAGCTCTGCTCTGGAGATGGGCAGGGCAGGGTCCATCACCCCTGGGTTAGGGCAGGCTTGAGCTGTGCTGGGGTTGGGACTAGGGCTGGAGAGGGATTAAACAGTGAAATGAGATTGCTGCTACTAAGCACCATGGTTTGGTACTCCCATGTGCTCTGGAGTGGTTTGCACCACTATAAATGCATACTTGGTTGGGGCAGGACAGTCCTGTTCTGGTTTGATAGTCGTAGGCCCTGCTGGTGTAAATAACTGTGCAATGTGATGGGCAGCTGAGCATCTGAGCCACCAGCTCTGTGGTTCTTTCAGGTAAACCAGACAAATTTTCAGAAATGGCTGATGGGAACCAAACTCCAGCTCTGTTTGAGAGGCGAATGGCTGATCACCCCAGCAAGCTCCCAGGAGGGCTGGTGTCAACCTTCAGGGCATGTTTTAAAGAAGGAGAAAGAGCAGAAAGATTCCCTGGAGGTGACAGGAATCACAAGGGTTGGAAGGTGTTTGACAAAGCCTGTGAAAGGAGAATTAAGGGGACAGCAGGAGTCACACGGCCAGAGCAGAATCCCATGGAGAGTTTTGCTGGGTGCAAATCCCCGTTGCTTTTCCTATTACTTGTACCCAACCTTCCCACTGCTCAGGGTAGGTCAGGATGTGTGCCAGGGGGAGGACATGCATTACAGAAAATGGTGGCCAGTACTTCTGCAGGAAGAAGGATATTTTTGCTCTCCTGGAAGAAGCAAAACACATTAGTGGTTGGTAAAAGCAGGCCTGAAAGAAGCTCAGTTGCTATGTGTGAACTGGTCTTCACGGGCAAAAGGTGTGATCTACAAAGGAGAAAGCTGCTGTGAGTGTGGTAGTGATCACCTGCCATGAGGATGGAAAATAGCCAAACTAAAGCATAGAGACACCTGGCAGGTGTGTCTGGAGGTGGCCAGGGGATGAACACAAGACTGGGATAACTACAAGTTACTGGATGTGAGCATATGACATGGTACCTAGTGTCAGTGCTGCACCAAAGGTGGAAGAGAAGGAAGGGGAGATTTTATGTGGAGTATAATTCTTGGGGAATTTTTTGGGGGCGGCCTCTTCCTTTTAAAGACAAATCCAACATATGATTTTTTGAAACTAGAGTTTAATAAAGTACTTCTGTACTTGAGGTTTCAAAAGCTGAAGAGCATTTCTGAAAATCAAAATTCAGTACAAAAGACAGAGCAAAAAACATTTTCATGTTTTCACGGTAAACTTTTTTTAGCAGGAGGAGGGGGAGTTTTGAAAAGTTTTCAACCATCTCTGCCAATAAAATGAAATATTAACAAAAAAAAGAATTACAGCACATCTGTTGATCATGACACCTTGAATGTTTTCTTATCTCATTTTGTTTTTACATTACATCTCCTTTCCTCTAAATTTCATCTGCTTTTTCTGCCTTGGTTGTAAACTCTTCACAGCAGGGACTGTTTTCTGATAATGCATTTGTCCAGCACCTCACATGTTGTGAACACTAATGCGATGTGAATAATATATGGAACTCCTCTCTTGAGCAAAAGATAAAACTCAGAAGCAAAGGCAGATGATGATGGCTTTGTGACAGGAAGCACAAATTCAAGACAAACCTCGCTGCAGCATGCGGTCTCCATTGTGGCTCATGAAAGTAAATGCCAAATGGTCTTACTGTAACACAGATGATCTCTAAATCATTCCAGGCTATGCAATTGCTACACATAATGCTCCTAAAGAACACAACAACCAAAACTCTTCTCCCTCTAAAAGTGTAGCGCAAAGTTTTATTTGAGTCACCTCCTGCCAAGAATAGCACAGAGCTCCCTGCACGCAACATCTGCTCGTGCAGAGCAAGAGCAAAAACATCTGGCAACAATACTCACCCCTCCACCTGCTGTACCTATGCTAATTCTCCAAAGAGGTGGAAATGACATGGCTTTTATAGTAGTGCCTCAGTGGTCGAAATAAAGGGGGAGAAAGCATTGTCTCGAAGGCCCCACATTCTGAAGAACCCCCCTTTCAAGGAAACCTTCACCCCTGTGGGTTTTTCTCTGTTACTGTCTCATGCCCAGATACTTTTCCACTTCTCTTCATGGCTGCTCTTGTATGAAGTGTCCTCCATCATTAGCAACAAGTCTAGGTCCCAAAAAATACTGTCATAATCTAAGACAGCAAAGTGCCTTCACATCCCAGAAGAGATATCACTTCATCTTGCTCTGACTAGAAAGCAGTCTTGCTTCTGCTCCGAGTAAATTCACATCTCGCTTTCCGGCTTATTGCTTCATGTTTAAAATGGGACGCAGACGAGACAGACTCAAAACTGCTGTGGAAGACTTTGTTACAAAAGGCAGTGACAGCTGCAGACATGATAGGATTTTGAACAAAAGATGGCGGAGGAAACAGATCTCCTCATGCAGCAGTGAGAGCTATCATTTAGCAAGAATAAATGAGTCCAAGATACCTTAAATTTGTCCTGTTGTCTAATTCTGGAAGAAAACGGATGACAACCATTCTAGAATCAGTGTTTGGAAATATACAACAAAAGGAAAAAGTTTTATTAACACTGGAAATGTACTCTTAGCTTGGATTTCCTTTTCAACACTCAGCTTGTTCATCTCACAGCTCAATGAACTGTTAACATCACATATTTCTTCTGTTCCAGCAGCAAGTCCAGTTACTTTGGTTTCTGCTAACTGCAGACAGATGAGATTCAGCCTTCCCAGGGAGACAGGGAGAGGGGGAGAGCAACACAGAGTGGGAGGAAGGGGATGAGAGACACTAGTTCTCAATAGGTAGCTAGCAACCTTGACGAGGCACAAGTTGGACTTGAGATATTGTTGAGCTGAATGCTGCAGCTTTTCTATTCTTTGTGCATAACATGCATCTGACTTTCTGCATTAATGTGTTTTTAAATGGAGCCAATCCCTTAGCATTCAGTAAGTTCGGAGAGCATCTGCTAAGCAGCTAAATATTGGAATACTGCTATGTGTTTCATATTCTAAACCAGACATATTCCCCTGTCCAGGAAATGTCCTTGGCCAGTTGTGCATAAGTACAATGGGCAACCACTTTCCACAATAAAATGTCAGACTCCCCAAGTTAAAATGAAGCCAATATTCTGTAAAGGAACAGTAAGTTGCAATGGTAAATTACAGATGTAAAATAAGAGTTCACAGTCTAAATAAAGGAAAGATGCAAGGACAGATACTGGCATTGTCTGTATTTCCAAATAAATCTATTTTGCTTCTATCTTCCACCATTTGCCACCATGTCCTTTGTTGTATGTGTATTTGAGCAATGAGGACATGGAGAAATTAGATAACTCACCCATGAATGCAGTCAGGTAGAGAAGAGAAAGGCAGGTGTCTTGAAGGGAGGCTGTGTGCCTCTTTCATATTTACTTCTTGCCTGGGATGGTTCCAATATCACCACACCTGGTGGAAATGCATTTAGCTCCAGGGATGCCATTTGTGGATTCTGTGTCTGGCTTCATTTCCTAGGCAGAAAGAAAATCTGAAGAGCAGAAGAGAAAAAGCAGTAAGAGTCTGGGCTCCCTTCTTCTAGCAATAATGTAGATTTTTCAGTACAAACTTGAATCAGTTTAACAAGAAATGCTTGCTGGACACAAATGTGTCATACAGAAGATTTGAGCTGACCTTGAAAGGGTTTCACGGGCAAAGCCAGCCTCTGGCTCTAGTCCTGTCTTCTAACCCTCCCTGATTTCCTGTCCAAACTTCTGTCCTGTGCACCCTAAGCTGGTGGAGTTATGTATGTGAAAATATGAAGGAACTTTTCTTTTCAAGTAACAGCTCCAGTTGTGACCCAATGAACTTTCTTCTCATTTCCAATGCTGTCTGCCTTTTACTTTCGGAGACCAATCCCATGGTTTTTATGTCACTAAGCTGGGAAAGAGGCAGCTAATGTTCTATTTTTGATCACTGAATTGAAAGGAAATGCTGCTAACATCCTACCCCTCTTACAGTGACATCTGACTGCAGTTTCATGCAGAAGATGGAATTCAGCATCTTCTGGGAATTGCAAAAGATAATATTTTTTTCTAAACACTAGTTCCTCACACATTTCCCCAAGGAAGAGAGAGAGAAAGGAAGAAACACTTAGCATTCAGGAGTGAAAAAAAGATGAAATCTAATGAATTCTTTTTCCTCTCAGGGATCAGAGAACAGTTCAACAGACAGCAGTTCAACATTCCTGATTAAGGACAAGAGAAAGATGGCCACGTGAGATGCCATAGCTGTTTGTGCTGCCCTTCTAACACAGAAGTGTTCCACATGCTGGAGGATAATCAAGAGAACAACACTACCAGCAGGCAAGAGTTTTGGACTTGTCACCTTACTTGGCTACATGCAGTTAGGTCTCAGTAAAGATGACTTGCTAAAAATCTAACTAACGTATCAAGGCTCATTGGGTTTCACTAAGCTCCTACCTCTGTAATCACCATTTACGAAATTAGAACAGGGGGAAAATGAGCCACTTCATCTCTGTGTCATATAATGAACTTTTGCTGTGTGTACCAGAGAGGGTGGCTGCCGCTAGGTATAATTATTAGAATAAAGATCCGTAAAAACTCCAGTTAAAAAGGAATGGGAGCTCTCGAGCCCACCAGTGCGATTCGAATGGAACCGGTCCCCGTCTCTCACACAGATGAGTTCAGTACACTGCTCTCAACCACTGCAACAGCCCATGAAACCAAAGCAATGATCCTGTCCACTGTTTGCTCATCTGTCTAATGTAATTCAGATTGTTGATTCTGTTTGATATGAATCCACTGATTTCATTCAATGTAATCAAATCAATTAATCCTATCAACTCCAGTCCAATCCATGAGTACAATCTAGTACATCTGACTGTGATCAGCTGGCAGACAGAGAACAAGGCAGGCATAAAGATGAATAATAAAGATCAATAGTTTTATAAATTACATCTACAGTGCAGTAAGTGTCTTGCAAACAACTGTAAGAAGCAAGGAGGTTGATAATCAGCCCATACACATTTTGCAAAGTCAGCAAAGTTAGGCTGTACCATATTTCTGTTGGCTGGAGGTACCCATTCCCTGGTTTTTAGAGGATGTCTGGTTAGGGTCACTCAAAATGGCCTTTGGATTAAATTTTAAAAGGCTATTTATATGGTCTGTCAAAGGCTTTGAGATGCACATATGAAAAGCACAATGTAAAGTTTCTATTATCAAACACCTTTTGCCCTTTAATGCTGATGAAGATTTTCCTCCTCAGCATAATAGGAAATCTTCTGAAAGTGTTTCAGTTGAGAATGGAACACTGCACAGATGAAGAAAAAAACTATTATTTTCAACAGAGTTAAGGAGTTCTTTAGAACAGATTGTTTGCTTTTTTTGTCCTAATTGAGGAGAGGAAGGCAATCACAGTTAAACAGGAGATCTGCCACTTCTCTGCCCACTGCTTCCTGGACAGACAAGACTCTTAAACACAAGCACAATAAACAACCTAAAAACAAATCATAGAGGAGACTTTTAAAGGTGGCAAGGTCAGGTAGGTGTACTTTTCTTATCACAAACTGATCTGACATCTCCACATACTCCTTAAAAAAACATCCTCTTCTATAAAACAGATAGTCCATGTAAGAAAAACAAGACACAGAAGAAAACAGAAAGGCCATGGTAGAAACCAGTCACAATCCCATTAAAGGCCTGTTCTCTTGCCCCTTTCAGAGTGTCTTTCCTTTAAGTCTGTAATTAATAACATTATGTGCTAATAAAAGATCAAGAAAGTGGCAGCTGTACTCCAGCCTCTAATCCACTCAGAAGGTATTGATGCTGCTGCCCCCAGTATTCCATCTGTTTCTCTAATGTTTGTTCCGTGCTGCTTTGCTGGAGATATTTGAGACTGACATCTAAGGGAACCCACAAGAATACAGGAAAAAAGAATCACAGCCCTGTGTGATGCAGGACAGTTGGGCCAGATATGCGGATCTTTGGTCATCTGAACGGTAGCACTGGAATTCCCTGTAAGCACAGTCCAGATGAGAGCCTCCTGATGGACACGAGAGATGGTGAAAGCTGCATGATTCGAATTCTCTGTCACCTGTTTGCAACGGCTCTATTGAGTAACCCAAGTCTTGATAGAACTACTGTTGTTTTCTTTCAGATCCAGAACTCCAACAAACATTGTCCTTCAGCTCCTTCATGTGTCCTTCAGCTTTCTGTTTGCCCATGTGGACAAGCAGCCCTTTTGCTTGTGTTTTTTTTAATTATGTTTTATAATAAGTTCAAGGAATTATGCATTCTGGCCTTGATGGGAAGAGTGGCTCAGCCTCATTGTTGCAAATTGTTGTGAATTAGGTTGCTACCAATGCTAATTGTCTTTTCCTTGCTTCACTGACTCTTTAAATAATTTCCCTCCTCCTTGGTCAGTTTTTTCCTTGCACCTCTGAGAAATTTGCACCTCAACTCTTATCAGTCTCCTTCCACCCGACCAATGTAAAGTACATCGTGGCCACTAAATCCAATTAATCCTCTCAGCACTCCCCAGTGAGTGAAATTAGTTCTATTTTACAGATGGGCAGTCAGGGGTGCAGGCAGCTTTCCCAGCGAGGTCTGCACTATCTCTCCTCTCCTGAAAACCTGCATGTGCCTCATCTTCAGAGGTGCTGAGCACCTTCAGCTGCAGCGAAAGTCAGGGTGAGGAACGGAACCGGAGCACCCTGGAAACAACAAGTGTTTCGGTTACACCCAGCACTGGTCTGAGTTTGAGCAGGTAGTTCTGTCTCATCTGATGGGAGGGCTGATGGGATGCATCCATATCCCATCTGCAAACACACAGAAAAAAACACTCTCCTGCAAGGGCTGGCTCAAAAAAATAAACCTTTATCTGGTTTATCTATCACTCCTTCTTTATAACAATGTTACTTGATCATTTTCTACAGGTCTGCACATCCTTTGCAAGACGAGTGGAAAACGTTGAGCTTTCATTCAAACAATCGGCTTTGCTAGATTTGGATCCTCACTCTGGGATACAATAGCTGTTTGCAAATGAGCTAAAGGATTTTTTTCCCTTAAAAAAACAAGTTAGTTCCCAGGAACAGCAGACAACTTTCTCAGCTTCTACATCTGGAGTATATTCAAGTTTGATTTTTAAAAACTCTCCCAAGCGATTAGAAGCCATTGTGGGCTAATCAACCAAGAAATTTAAACATAAAGTTTGCTGAAATCTCTCCTTAAAGTACAGCTAAAGCATATTTCACTTTTATTGCTCTGAGATATTTACCTCTATTTTCAATGCAAAGAGCCAGATTCTTTGCTGGCACCAATCAGTGCAGTGTTACCAGCTTTATTATCATGCTACACAACTTGAGGGCTCGGCCCTCTATTTTATGATCTGTTTTCTTTTATAACAATGTTCTCTGTTTTGCACAAATCTTCCAGTGGATGAAAGGCATGGTCGATGGCTTAATACATCCATGAACTACCCAGGGAGGTTTTCAGATCCCCTGGGTATGTTGTTATGTTATGATCACTTTTATGTTTGGAAAGCTAAGTGAACCAAGTGCGTGAAGTCCAGAAAGAAGGCACCTTGGCTGTTGAGATATTTAACCTACTGGAACTCATTCCAGTCTTACTGAATCAAATGTGAGTTTCTAATGGATAAATGCTTGCAGTGTACATAGCAGCTTCAGCATGCACACACAAATAAAAAAGGAAAAGGTGGTTTTAAGACGTTTCTGACAGCTTTTCTTTAAATAAAAAATGCTCTATATCATCCAGTACAACTTCTAATGCAATCATACAATTACATGGGAGTGTTTGTGTGTGGAAATAGGGCTAGGCAGCAAAACTGGCAAAAGCATTTGACTAGGCTTGTGAAAGGTGGCAAAGCATCCGTACAGTTAATACATCCCCCATCTCGTGAGCTTTACTAGCCTTAGTCTGAAACAATGGGGGGAAGAAAAGAAGAAAAGCAGGAATGGAATGGATGAGTGAGAGTGCCTTTATGTTCCCCATCGTGCTATGTATAGGTTCAGGAAATGACTGAGTCGCTGTGAAGTGCCTGTGCTCTAGATGGATGTGCTTGCAGCAGTGCTCAGGGCTGTCAGAAGCACCATGGCACGCAGAGTTGTCAAGCTTTAAAAAGGCTTTATTTAAGTTGTTCACTCATTGCATGATACCCCACTAACCTATGGAGATTTTACAGGACTTCAGGGCACGCGTAATTTATCTGTAGCCAAAAAGCAAAAGAGAACAGCAAGAGGATGGGGATGACAGCTCTTTTATGGAATTAGCATGGATTTGTTCAGTGGTTATTGAAACATCTCAGAGATGCTTGATCTTGGCTAGACGCTTGGCTAAAGGCACATGGGATACAGGAAAACAGGGCTGTACATGTTACAATCCCAAATATTTTCTGATATTTGGAAAGTAAATCCTATAGTTCAAAAGGCCAAAAGACACAAAACCTTCAATTTACCAGACGAAGATAAGCAGATGAGATCAAGGGAATCAGCAAGCTCTTAGGTTTATGCCACAAAAGGAGGGAATGTCATTTCTTTTGTTTCAAAAGGGGTAATTCTCACATTTTAAGTTAAACCTGCCGTTAAATCTTTTACCGGCCTGACCTTTTTTTTCCATTGCCCCAAACAGACAGTCCTCACTGTTCTGTTATTAGGAACAACACACAATTTAAAGAGCAAACAAGACCAGAAAAATAGAGCAGCGTGGTCAGAAAGTGTGGTCACAAGCACCACCACCTTCGGCATGTAGAGTGAACTTCGGTGTGAGAAAGGCCTTCTGATGAAGCACCAACCACAGAACATTGTCTGTCTTGACATCAAGTCATGCTGATGAGGGTTCCTCGAAGCAACAAGTGGTGGAGCTCATGGAGAACTGACAGAGAGACAACTGGGGGTGGATTACAACTGTGAACAGCAAGGGCTTTTCATTCTTTTCATCTTGCCAGACATGCTGTCCCTATTAAAAGCTAATGCTTGAAAATCATCTGTTTCTCTTAACCTCTATTTGTATTCGGCGGATGGAGCAGGAAATGTACCCAGCGCAGTGGCTGTGAGGGATGAACTCCTACCAGTTTGGGCAGTATGAAGTCTGTGTGCTAATCACTTACAAGCCACCCGCAATCCAATGCATTCATTTAAATCGGATTCGTTGTCCTCTCCGTTCAAGTGCTCTGCATCTCAGGCTATCTCCTTGATAATCCTTTTTAGATTAGTGTCAGAGCCCCAGATGAAATCCTTGCTCATTCTCTTGCCATGTTTACCAGGCTGATTTCCAACACTGTTTCATATGGATTAGGCAGAGCAACTTAGTGCTCATATGTTTTTCAGTGCATCTCAGTACCTCATGAAATTACATTATAGATTCATTGTATAAATAGAAGACTGAACACAATTACAGTCCAAAACCCCCAAAGCGAAGGACTAGAATGTGAAAGTAGATGTGACCAGATCTTGCTGTGTGCAAATATCTCATAATAAATCGGTCACACACTTTCTTATTTAATCTGTTTTCTAATTATTTTTATTTTTATTTTTTTTTAATAGAAAAATAACCTTTCTTCACACTTTGGCAGAAAGGCAAAGGAAGGCAGGTGCACATTGCCATAATTGCCAGGTCAAATCCAGGATCTCAGTGGTTCAACTCAACTAAGAACAAATACCTGCATAAGGATTGTTTAAAGATAATTTTCTGTTGCTTTTCAAGGTCATTTCAAGGTATTTCATTCATAGATATTATCACCACTTCCCCTCATAGAAAAATAGAAAAAAATGTGTTGAAAGGGACCTCTGGAGACCATCTTGCCCACCCCAGCTCAAAGCAGAGCAAATTTTGATGTCAGATCCATCCACAGGAGGATTAAATGGAGCAATGTGCTGTATGGCGCTGGGAGAATCATCACTGAAGGGAGTCACTGAGGCTTTTACCGCTAGGAAACAAGAAGGTTTGTGAAGGAAATGAATAATATAGTGGTCTGCATGCTTGAAGACATGGGAGGTCACACTACTGATGGAAAACTGGGTTTTATGTAAATGCTGGACCATGCTGACAGACCCATACTTTTAAACGACTAATTGATAATTGAGATTTCATTGCTGAAGATCATTGTGCTTCCAGTTGTTGCTGGAAACACAGGCCTTTCCTGTTGATGAATATAGCTCCCTGAGTGGAGATTAGCAGAGACAGCTATCATTGGGCCTGTAGGTGAATGGATTACCCTTGATTTAATAAGAAGTAACAGGCCATTATTCCTAAAGCTACAGGATGGAAAATGACATCTGGATTCTCGATGTAAACATTATTCATCATGTTGGATGCTTTGCTATTCTTGCCAGTACACTGTGCTCTGACGAGGCTGTTATTTCTAGGGCAAAGGAATGGTGAGTACAGAGTGGATTTATTCAGACTTATCTGTTACATCAAACTCGTGTGCTCCTCCATACAGCTGTGTATTGGCCCAGGCAATTGGCCCAGTCAAGAGCTATCCATTGCTGGTTCTCTGCCTGGGGGTGATGGGCCAGATCCTCAGCTGGTGTCAGATGGCCCCAGTCCATTGATGCTGATGTAGCTGTGCAGCTCTGCAGGCACAGAGTTTTCACATCATATACTGGCTTCTTGTGAGAAGTCTGGAGAGGCAAAGACTGCAAATCCCCATCAAGAAATATTAGGATCAAAAGCAAAACAAGATGAGGAGAGAAGGTGCCAAGCTAGAGTTCAGCATCAGGGGTGTGATGAGCAAGGACTAAATTACTTTTGTTAATGCATACAAGAGGTTTTCAGGTTCATGTCACAAAATACACCTCTGCTTTTTGGGAGAAAACAGAGCTGGAAGGTACATCTGTAAATCCCATCAGTGTTTGTTTACACTGAACCCCCAGTGAACCTACTGTGCTCAATGTTTTGAGTTATTTCTTTACAGCCTAGCAGCTTGGAAGCCTCAAAATGGTAGATCACAATATATGCCATTTTCAGCACATATTTCTGACTTTCTATAATGGTAAATTAAATTGGGGTAAACCCTTTCACTTCTATGGGAGGTGAAAGACTTCAGGACATGTCTAAACTTGGGTGGTCCAAGAAATCACAAATGAGCAACAGAGCTGGTTAATTTTGCTGTTCTGTCACTAAGAAAGAAATATTTATGAAAATTGAATTCTTGAATTGTTGTTACAAGCAATTTTATTCTTACTTTCCCCACTAATATGCAAAAAAAGCAAATGAAACACTGACTTAATACAATTATTTCTCCTCTTCTGAGTGGCAAATTCAGGAAGGAAAAAGAGAGAAGAAGGGACAAAGGAAAATAAAACATACAGACAGCAGTTGCAAAACTGGAAGTGAAAATATCTTGCAGGAGTTTTCCAACAAATTAAAAATATTTTGCAAAGGAAACTAAAATGTTCTACATTTTTTCAGTGGCAATTTTTCAACAGCACAGAGAAATTGTTTGAAGCTGAACCTATTATGAAATGAAATGCTGAAAAAGAATCCTGAAGCTTACATTCTGCAGGAATATCTGCTTACACACTGGTAAACCCTACCAGAACCAGTTAAATCAGTTACTTTATTAAAATTCGAGTTGTGCTGAGCTAACTTCTATGCTTGCTGAAGGTTTGTGCATTCAGACTTCAGTGCTGCTGAGAACGGAGGTGTTGATAGGAGATCTCTATCCATGCCTCCCTCATTGTCTCAGCAGATAAGAGGTGCTGAGCGACTGCTTTCTTGGATATAATTTTCCACCAGCTCAGACAATAAGGGTAGATCAGAAATTACAGGTGGCTTTTGTAGCAGTGTGTGCAGAAAGTGTGCTCTGCATATTAGACCACTGCAATTCCAGATAAAGGCCAAAAATGTTTCCATTACACACAAACACCTCCTTGAACACCGAAATACCACCAGACTGCAATCATTTATAACAGCACAAGCAGCTTGTTCACACACAACCCCCCCCCCAAGTATAACTGTCAGTGTGAAGTAATGAATTCATTGATTTTAACATTTTTTATCAAAACAGTCATTTCAGAGATAAATGTCCTTCATTTGCAGTTATTAAATCTGCCACGTCTAGGACAGCTGTTGGAATAATTGTCCAGTGTGGACAGAAAAATAAAATATCCATGTTCTTCCCTTTTCTGGACTGTTAATTAGAGGCCAGGTGGTCTGATGTTGGAACGACCTACTGAGTCATTTTGGAGTCATGGACCATGCTCCAGCCCTTTTCTTCTACTTCTGGATGTGAGCAAATGGGGAAAATGCTGGTTTTCCAGGCAAGGAGCAAAGCCAGGTCCTTCCCCCCTGGCTGCTCGTGCCTATGCCCTTTTTATTTTTTTTATTTTAATATCAGTTTCCATTTGAAGGTTTCCTATTAGATCCAGGGAGATGGGCAGCCAGGAGGTCATGCAGCACCGTGGATGCCTGTTGTCAGTGGGGCAGCAGGACGTGGTGCTGCTGTGCCACTGCCTGGCATTTAACTCCAGCACTTGAGTTAGAACTACTGGTGGAGGCTGGTCTTCCATGGTTAGCTCTGAAGACAGTCCCAGAGAAGGTACTTCTCTCTGAAATGCCCTCCAGAGCACTTCTTCCCTGCTGTGGCTCTACAGAGAGCTGAGGACAGTTGGGTCTCCAGTTTAGGCATCTCAGGGAGATGGGGTCAATCCAGACCCTCTTAGACCAAGTGAAATCATGTTCTTCACTACTTTTGTTCATTCCAGTTCAACTCTTGCAAGAGCTACTGTTACCAGATGGGCTAGGGCAGACACTAACCTCCAACTGGTAGTGACTAACCTCAAACTGCCAGTGAAGTCTCACCCGGCTGCAGGAGGGAGTCCTCCCCATCACAGTGGTGCTCTGCCTCGTCTGCAGCTGCTTCGCTGTGTGGTGTAGGCAGGAGGCTTAGCTTGTCAGGAAAATGTTTACTACCCTGAGGCTCAATTCATGCTTTATGAAGTCCCTGGAAAGATGACATTAGAACTGTGCCACTTCTCCAGCAGAAAAATGAAGATGGAGTAAGTTCATGATGAGAAAAGAGCATTGAGATCAGCTCATGATGAGAAAAGAGCATTGAGATCAGCTGTTGTTCAGAAATGCCAGGGGTGTGGTGTGGTAGGAGAATCTGTTCTGCTACTGGATTTAATATCCAGGGCCCTTCTTCTCCTTTTAGTGACAGAGTCTGAAAGTTAAGATCTTAAAACTCACCTAAGATAAGATAACGAGCGGCAATCCAGAGCAATCTCATGGGACTGCAAAAAGAATGAGAACATTTTGGCCACAAGGCCAGAGCTGAGTGACAAACGTCTGCTACTGACTTCAGGTTCAAACCCGGTTCATTTTGTCACTGTCTTAAAAAACTGCAAATGGGTACAAGTCCATGGCACTGCCAAGGGGCAGGAGTCCAGGCACAAGCTCCCTTCAGCTGGGGAGGGGGGAGCAGGAGAAGAGAGCTGCCCGAGGGCCAACAGTGACGCGTGCACAGTGACGGAGAGAAATGTCTCTTCTGAGCGAGACCCAGTTCCACACTGTTAACCTCTTGCTATTGTTGAACAGTTGGAAGCTGAATGTTGCAAATTAAGAATTACTTCCTTGACTAGCCAGAACAATCCTTTGTCTCTTCAAGGCTCTGATCCTTCCCACTGGAGAGGCAGTGAGCTCTTTTTAATAAGGCTGGGAACAGGACACAATATGGTCCCTGAGCTGAGCAAATTGCTGTGGATACTCTGAAGGCCCTGGTTCCCACAACGCTTCCATCTCTGCACAAGCTTCAGTTTGCAGCCACTCACCCAGAGCACTCGTACTGAGCTGGAAGGTTGGAAACAGTCAAAGGCTGGGACTTTGCCTTGTGCTGACCTCTGCAGAGGGATGAATATATCCCACAGACCAAATGCCTCAGTGCTGCTCATTGCAAGCCCTTCTCTGCCTTTCAAGGCTATCAAGGCATTTGTGTCTCCCTTCTTCAACAGGGCAGCTCACAAGCTGGAAGGCTTCTGTTCAGTTTGGACCTGGTCTAGAGCTGGACCACATCCATTCCAGACCTGCAGTGGTACAGGCTGTTCTTGCTGCAGATGGAAATGGTCATGAAGGCGGCTGCCAAGCCTGCTACTGAAATGAAAAGGCTGTTAAAAACAAACCAGCACTCTCCTCCCTAAAGGGCTCAACGGTTGCACAGGAGATGATTCTGAGACCAATCCCATCAGCCAGGAACCGCAGGAATATGAGATAGGAGCAGAAGACTGTAACTAGCTTCCTCAGTTGCTTTGGCTTTGTCAGAAAGGAGTAGACATCCTCAATATACCTGTAAGCCACAGACCTTTCAGAGTGAGAGGGATTTTTCCATGATGAGGAGTCAGACCAAAAGCTAAGCAAGGAAAGATGGGACAGAGACATCAGCAGAACAAGCAGAGTGAAAATGTGGATTGAGCTTCATTTCCCTGTGACTTCCTTCATGGTGGCCAACCTTTACTGTTTCTTCCTGGTACACCTCAGAAACACCACCTCTAGGGAAGACCTTCTGAGGACCTGATCCTGCTCCACTGATGGAGCACAGTTAGTGTTGCCAGGAAGGCAAATGAAAAGACAGTCCCAGAAGTATCTGGGAATGGCAGACAGGAGGTGTTTTGTCTGCTTCTGGCCTTTTGTGTGGTTTTAGTCAAATATCATCTCTGTGGTGCCATTTTTCCTTATGCCTTTCATCTGTCTCTTGCCATGTGCCTTTCATTGCTTTGGCTGGATCTCTGCTGTGGCCAATGACTGGACATCCTTTGGGAGCTTCATTCGCCCGAGACTGTTTCCCCTACTACATGGCTTCTCTGTGAAATACATGGCCTGGGATAAAAATATGTGGGCTTTTCTCCAAATAAATGTCCATGTGAA
The DNA here is from genome assembly GCA_013399075.1 of Chloroceryle aenea. Taxonomy (NCBI): domain Eukaryota; kingdom Metazoa; phylum Chordata; class Aves; order Coraciiformes; family Cerylidae; genus Chloroceryle; species Chloroceryle aenea. The sequence continues at coordinate 206,995 of VWZY01003176.1, forward strand.
GATAGCAAGGCGGATGTTACCATTTGGCTTGGGGTCAGCACATCATTCCCAGGTCACTGCACCTCTCAAGGTTAAAAGATTGCTTCTGAAAGCTAAGAAAGTCCCCCCTTCAGCTACAGTCCAGGCCACGAATGCAGGCTGGCGGTCACACCATGGACAGCCCCCTGTGGCCACAAACACAATCGCCTATCCCCTTCCAAATCATCCTCATTCCCTATTCCACTTGCTGCAGCAATGAAGTTGGGACCCGAGAACAGGGGATAACATCCCCCTGATGATGCTCAGAGCCGATAGCAAGGTATGGAGGAATTGTTGTGCACGTCTACACAGGCAAGAGAGAGAGAGATAGATAGATAAATAAATAACTGCATACTAATGCCTGTGTGAGGAAAATTCCGCATATTCATCCCCCCGTTTCCTTTATCACTTATTCTGTAACAGCTGTTTAATTAATTGCTTGAGCGATTTCCTAATACATCTTATTTACATACAAAATTACAGAATAATGGTTTGCCTTTGAGTCGAGTGACAATTTAATGTCTGCTTGCCATGCCTCATGGAATATGGTTACTCAACAAGAAAGAAAAGTTCTGGTTGGTTTTGGCTGGGCTTTTTTATTTTTTTTTTAATAAATTATTCTTTTCCTCCACAGGTTTTGTTGCTGTTCTTGCAGGCACTGCTGAATGATGCTAGGATGATAGCAGCTAGGAGGAGGAGGATTCCTTTTGAAGGTGACTCAAATCCTTGAGGGAGAAAAAACCCGACTAAACCTAATGTAACTGAACAGGGTGGCTTCTACTGAAAAAGCAGAAGTCATCTAGCATCAGCGGAAACAATACAACTTTATCTCTGCCGTTCAGGTTTATTCCCTGGCTGGCAGAGCTTGTCCTGGAAGAATGAGGTTGTGTAACTGGTAAGTGTCCCGCTTTGGTGGGCTTTTCACTAAAGGACGCCCCTTTTGCCTTCTGACACAGAAACCTTTTCAGTGGATCACAAGAGCATCAGGCAGCCGTGTCACTGCTGCTGATAAGCTTGTGTTGACTGATGTTTTTCTTTCATGAACCCAGTCGCATTCAGTAAGCAGCTGTACCCATGGACACAGGCCCATGAGCTGAGAATTCCCTCCCACAGAAACACTGGACAAGCACCTGTCACAAGTAGGTCCATGCTCCAGTTAGCACCTTGTTTTGGGGTTTCTTTACTACCAAAAGCTTAGCAGCCACCTCAGGTAACTTGGGGCACTTGGTGTGCCTAAATTAAGGGACTAACCCAGTGAGTTGCTTAGTCTGTAAAAGAGCCAGACACCTGAGGCAGCACCTCACCTACATCTCAGCTGCCCTCTGGACATGTCACCTTCTCTTTGCTGACTACAGTGGAAATCTTGAGCGCTTACATTTACAACTTAGATGCCTAAAAGTGGAGTCATCTGTATAGCTGGGGAGTTCCTCATGCTGACCAGCAGCACAGCATATCCAATGCATCTGGCCATGGCTCTGCTCAGTGCTCTGGGCCATGTCTCAGGTTGGCACTGCCTACAGTAAGAGCCATGAGTCAAGTTATACGCTGGCTGCACTGGAAAGTTTGTCAGTCTAGGCAAAATTAGGAGATAGTTTGTGTGGTGGAAACCCATCCCAACTACAGTGTTTCGTATGACACTTCCCATAGTTTTGCTGCTAGAACCCAGCCCACAGTCCCAAGGCTACAGTTGGTCTTTTGGGTCAGTTTTCTCTTAAATCCCACCCTTCATTGCAGGCAACAGCAGGGAAGGGCAGGACCCCTCAGCTTGGGGGCCTGAGACAGAGAGGGGATGGCTTGTTCAAGAGGCTGTGCTTGGCAACAAGACCCAATCGTGAAATGTAAGTACATATCTAAGCACCTTGATGAACTTGGTCTTTAAAATACTGGAAATCAATGGCTCATATACAGATACCACCATTAAACATGATCTTATGTAATTTCCTAGAGACCTGCATTTTTGGACACTAGAAGAAGAAATGCCTTCTGTTGAAACCTTATTGCTTTCTCCTTAAGAGAAGTTTACAGTATCTTTTTGGTTTCTAATAATCCAGTACTAGCATTAAAAAAGCTTTTGTATACACTATGGCTCACCACTCTTAGGGTAGCTGCTATTAAATCCATATCAAGAACTATTGCACTTTTTACTAAGTGTAAAATGGAAAAAAATATTGTGTTTCATTTGTGTTACTCTTTCTTTCTAACTATATTCACTTAATAAGGTATTTGCTTGCAACACAGTCTGTTATATATTCTCTGTTTTATAAAGTATCTCCTGGGAAAAATAACCAAGGAAACACAATTTTTCGGCACCATCTCCTTTTATTAAGAATAATGAAAAGGAAAGAAGAGCCATTCCAGCAGTCAAACATCCCTGTGCTCTTTCTTACTGATCTTTTCATGATAACTGGGTCTCCCATCACATAATCTGAGCTGCTGGAATTTGTCTGTGTATTTATATTTGTCCTTTTAGTTGCTGTGCATGAATCAATGGAGAGATGACATATAATGGACATACACAGTGCATCTACCATCTATATCCACACATGCAGAGAAGAGAGATCTATCACAGACATGGGCAGGATAATCTCAGCAGTGAGGTTTAGCTACATTCCTGAATTTCAAAGCTTGAATGAAGAGTTTGATTATTCCACTTGCTCTGGGTCATCATCTGCCCCCTGGATTCACCGTAGAACAAGAGCTATTGCAGCCTGCTCTCTCTGTGGGCTGCAGCAGTCACTGCTTGGGCTGCTGGAATTAACGGCACACGTGTAGGAATACATCCCAACGACCCTCTTTTAATGCTCTTTGTATCTTCATTATTTTAGTCACAGCACCTCCCAGGACTACTAACAGCAGGAGAAAGCAAGACAGCCCCTGTCTGAATTGTGTGTCTTACAGTCCCAAGCTGGACTAACACTCTTCCCTCCATGTTTATCTCAACATGATGAACGGATCAGTTCATTCTTCATGCTCTTCATGAATGCACAGAGAATGCTCACGAAATGCCAAATGGCCAGCAACCGCCACCAGCAGATCCCATTTCAAGCCACTGAGTACCCAGCTTATATTAAAGCTGTAGTTTATACACTTGGCTGGTACTCAGGCTTGTTTTTAAAGCATAAGCCATTTCTGAGTAGTCAGAGATGATTCGGACTTACTCCCTCAGTTCTTCTGCCAAATATTGATCCTGAAGACATTAATTATCAATTCAAAAGGTTTATTTCTCACAACATCCATGACTAAAAGATCTGCATATCAGTTTTGCCTAATGATTTCTATGCATCATTAAACATTTAATGGAAAACTGTGTTATATAGATGGCAGTGGGGAGAAAAGCCCTCCAAAACTCCACTTCAATTAGAAGCAAGCATTCAAAGAGCCTAACAGTATTTCTTTGGTTTGCCCCAAATACAAAGACTGAAAATACCACCAAGTTCACCCATGCCTGCTGGGGAACTGTTATAAAATCTCCAGTGTTGCAAGCACTCCCGACCACAGTTTGTGGAGGACTAGAGGGGACACCTGTCATACTCTGGGGCAGTCATATGCTAAGGAATGGCTTAAGATGCGATGTCTTCTACAAGGAGATAGCTGGAGTCATCTCATCGATCACGTCATCAAGTGACTTCCTCTTTTTTCCTGAAAAGATTAATACCTAATACTCCAACATTCCCTAAAAACTGTCACACCAATGATGCATGAAAGTGAAAACTAAGATCTGGGCTAAGGTGAAAAGATCATTCATTTTTTCAGTATATTCACCAAAGCTTTTACCTTTTCTGAATAAAGGTTGTTGCAATGGGTCTTAGCAGCTTGAAGGCTTTTTGTAGCCAAAGGTCTGACCCTTGTCTTCTCGTTTAGTATAATGCAGTGACAGGGGAAAGGTTAACATCTTTCATTGCCCATAAACACCACTTGCATAAAAAGCTAATGTATCATGTCTTCTAGCACAAAGCTCTCTCCACCGGACCGTACCATGTCCACTGACTGCTCCTCCACACTGACTATTAAACGTGTTGCTGAACAGGTCTTCAAATCATATAAGAAGCAAGAGGACAGAACTATTGAAGTCCAAAAACTGTAATACAGTAGATGTAGCAATCCCTCCATATCCATTCCTCTTATTTACATCGTTAATTGCTGTCTGATTAAAAATCATTATGAAGCTGAAAACAAGTTAAAACAGAAAAACAAAACCTGGTGTGGTGGGAGAGACAGGACTTTATAAATCACAGTGAAAATCTGAGCAGATTCCAATCTGCAAATCAAAAATCATTCCTCTTAATAAATAGAGAGAAATGAGGATGCCTAAATGTAGACCTTACACAGTACAAAAGGTTAAAATCAAGAGATCAATAGGAGTTCTGTAACTGAACAAGGAAAGGGCTGGAAATTCACTGTATACTGAACTGACATGGCAGTCTGAGCCTTGAAGGTAAGACACATTCCACCGCGTCCCTGGAGAACCGGCTGAAGAATGGATTATCCGGAGAGGAAAGAACCTTATGTAACGGAAACCTGGGTTACAGCTCTTCCTTCTGCTGCTGCCACAGACCAGCTGGAGGCTCTTTTGAGCACAGAGGTTTGCTTCAAACTTGGACCTTAAGATGGAAGTCCTCAATTGCCTCACCTAGTCCACTAGATAAGCGAGCACAGACCGGGTGATGGGAAGGTACTGCTCTCAAATGGCATTTTAGGCTTTTATGCTACATCTCAGCAACCTTGTCTTTTACTGCCTCCCCCTATAACATCTCAGTGGTACCTTATGTCTCCTCCTGAGGGAACCCCAGACCTTCCTCGCTGTGTTTTGGGAGCTCTAAGCTCACTGCTTCCAGAGGACTACCCAGCTCATGAGACCAGGCTCTCCCTGTCATGGACATTAGCATACAGGGCTCGTCCCACTGGTGCAGCATGCCTCGCTTGATGAGCTTTGCACTGAGCAATCCTGATTCTAAAAGAACAATCACAAAGAAAATGTTTTTATAAACCTCTGGATAGAATGTAAATATCATTTTAGGTGAAAATATGTAAGTGTAAATAGATGTGTGAAGCCATCAAAAGGTTAATAATCCCAGCACAAAAATTCTTAGACAAACTCTCCTGCAGTTGAGCTGTTAGCAAAGCTATTAAATTTAATTGCAGTATAATTACATAGCCATATACCTAGCTGATACCCAGCTATCAAGCACACACAGTGCAGGTTTAACCACATGCACACAAGACATGGGGGTTTGCCTCAGGTGCTGCAAGCATCCTGCAGCCAGATGTGCTCCTGCCTTCCCAGCAGGCTTTATCACGGCTACAGACACGCTCGGGAGCAGATGTGGAGGTTCAGTCCTGGATGCACTAGTGCAAAGAGGGTCGAGCTGCTTTGCAGAGCAAGGATGAGGGAGGAGCAAGATAAACTGTGTGCCTTTATAGCAGCTTATGGTGGTACTATTTGCAGCTAACACACCTCTCAGTTTGTACAGGACCAGGGTCAAAGTAAACAGCACATTTCACCCTCCTGGACTGGCCAGATATGGCTAAATTTTCCCGAGGGAAGGTGCTGCCTCCTGAATCACTCTCTGCCCAAAGGCAGTGAGCCCAGAAACGTGGAGGAGAGCATCCAGACCTTGTCTTCTGAGAACAGGGTTTGCATGGCAAACACTCCACAAGCCTTCATAGATCAGGAGGTGTTTTGTGACAAAGCTGCCCCAGGAAGGTAGGGGAGAGTACTGACTGGGCTGCCAACTGCTGCTGGGACATCCCTGTGAGAGCCACAGCAGAGGATGGCAATAGGTGGGTACGTGGGTGAACCTTCCTGGGATGCCCAACAACCCGAAGAGCTGGGTACTGGCTGTAGGACAGACCTCCAGGCAGCTCTGACATGGTGTGTTGGTACACTGAGCATGTTTAATGTTTTGGTGGCTTGAGACACTGCAGACCTGCTTATCTAACCCACCAAGAATCCAAATCGGGCTCCTGCGATGGGGAAACTCCTGCTTTCCTTTTACGCACCACTTTCATCTGACTTTCTCTTTCTGAGATCCAGATGAAAGGCAGGACAGAAATATCTCTGACTAAGGATATTTCCACGATATTTCCAGCCCGTTCAGAAGTGCCAGTAGGAAGCAGTGGAAAGCTTGTGAAGAAACCTATTTTCTGTACAAATCTCACCTTAACTTTGCAGGTGCTGGAAGCTTGGGGAATGGAACCACTAAGGCTTCTGGATGCTCAATACAGGGCAAGGGTCACACGGGGAA
>VWZY01003176.1:213359-263191 GCA_013399075.1 Chloroceryle aenea
CAGGGCAAGGGTCACACGGGGAAGGTATCTAGTGTCTGTCCCTTGCTTTCTGGCCTTTGTCACTTGACAACGGATCATGATTAAATACCCCTTTTAGGATGAGACACAGAGTCTCTGACAGATTATCTAGATGACTTCCTGATGCATCCGATCTCTTGTCTGAGATGGTTCTCTGGGCTTATGGCAATAGGCTGGCTACATGACGGCTGGACAGGTGAATTTATAGAGCACGTGGACCTTAGTCAATAGGACAAGAACACTTACAGGGGTGCTACATGTCATGATTTGCCAAGATGCTATGGAGGGTCCTTTAGCAAAAGGGAAAGAGCTTTAGTTCTGAGCTGAACAGCAGCTTTTGGAAAGATGTTGCAGAGCAGCCAATTCCCCGCTGTGGCTGTGGATCTCTTACAGTGGGCACAGTAGGTCAAACTCTCTGGCTCCCTCTGGGCTTTCATTTTACGGTTTTAAACAAACAATTACATTTAAATAAAGGAAATGGCTGGAAGCAGCTACTCTGCTAGGAACTCACTGAGCTCATCAATTATTGAATACGAATACATGTGGAAATTGTGCCAAACTCCACTTTCCTTGGGGGAGCTACCGGGGGAGCCGAGGCTTCTGCATTAAGTGGGAGCACAGGATTTGCCGTACCTCCTGAGATCACCAGTGCATTCCGCACTGTTTCCTGCCTTGGGCAGTGCCCAGTCTGTGATGACTCACAGAAAAATGACCTCTACCCCCGAGCCATTTTTCACTAGACTAATTGTGCAATGCATGGAAAGAAATTACTCCCCGATTCCTGTGGGAATCCACTAATGCCTCTTGAAAGTCTGATGTCTTTTGCTTTGGCCTGGGTGAAGGCTAAGAACATTGGCAGCTGAGAACACGCTTTGGTTTTCTGTGGTTTTGGCATCTGGATCATTTTGCCAGCAGGACCCACTGCCAGCTACAAGTGGTTTTAGTATCCATTAAATCCTTCCCACCTTTTCACTTCCCTGGTTATTGCACTTGATCCTTAAGTGGAAGAATAAAACACTGCTGAGTGTTGTAAGTCATGCTGGGAACTCAATTGCTCCTTGGTCAGTCTGACACAGGTCAAACAAATGAAAACTTAAAAAAAATAAAGTGAAAGGAAAAAATCAGCCCACGCGTGTGCCCACAGTGGGCACGGACAAAGTAATGTGCAGCTACAAAATGAAGTAAGAGAGGGATAGGTTTTCTCCATGTTGTTTGTTTGAATAAGCCCTTACTACAATATTGTAGAGAGTGGTGCTTTCATTGCAAAAAACCATAGAGAGAGCACCAAATAAGTAATAGCAGGGATTTTAGGAGGAAACAAAGAGTTCCCTACCACAAGATAATGGTATTGATAAAATGAGATTTGGGCTGCGTAAGAGCTGGGGGAAGGTTCCTGCTGCTGGTGCAGGGCACACAACCAGAGGCAGTAATTGCATAGTGATACTTGGGGTTTCCACACACTCCCTGCTCTTCTTCTGCATGAAGCAGAGACCAACTACTGGAAGTTTGGGTTTTCTCTGTTTTGGCCCCAGAAGTCACCTAACCTGCTGTTTCTCCTTTTCTGTCTTACAAGCTGATTTTGTGATCACAGAGGGTTCCTTTTCTCCTTGCCTCACCTTTCATTTCAGCTTAATAGAAGTGAGAGCTGAAGCTGCTTTTCTACCCAGTGCCTGTCTGTTCAACTTGGAAGACCCCTTCTGCAGCCTGAACCCCAGTTTGAGCTCCTTAGGTCTGGCATGTGGAGTATTTAGCTTCTTTGTGACTCAGAGATTGAAAATGCCTTCAACTGATCATTTGCAGCTGATTATTCCTGAAATAACTAGCTGGCTACCCATCCCAAAATTGTAGGTCTGGAAATGAATGTGTTTTGTTTTTTTTCTACCAGCACTCTGGAGATTTGTGTGTTAGCTACAGATTTGCTAGATTTTAAACATCTTGCAAAGTCGTGTCTTCAATTTGGTTGGCAATATCAGCTCCGCTCTCTGAGAGCTCTTAATGCAGTCCTGCTTCCCACAGAGGGGATCAGGAGAGTTATGGACAGAAAAAGCTCCTGTGATCTGGATATTTTATGTTGGAGTTGAGCCTGAAGACACCTGGCTTCACAAAAGCAATTAGGACCCAACGTGTCATGGACTTCATTAGACACATAAGCTGGTGCCTGCTGCAAATATATAGGGAAATATCCATATTCTTCTGTTATGAATGGACTGTGTGTGTGTTTATCTTATGTTTGTATGTCAGACAGGACAGCATGAAGAGGCAGGCACAAGCACATTTTGCCCATATGAGCATCAGGCTGGAAGGTATGAATGTGTTCTGGGCTGTCCATATATGTATGTAATGTAAAACTGTACCACAAGCTGGCATGATTGTGAAGCCTCTAAACATATCTGTAGCCACTTACATGCCTAGTGCCATCCAGCCCTAGAGGGATGACTATAAATCCTTCAAACCTTTGCCTTTTGCAGGGCTGGGATGGAGATCTGCTGTGCAGAACGCCTGTGGCTGTGAGCGAGTTTCTGTGCTGTGTATTTATCGACAGGGGGAGTAAAGACCTGAATGCCAATATGCACATGTGGCGTGTGGTGTCTATTTGTATACAAACATGACTTGTTTCTTTATGGAATTAGCCAAAAAGATTGATCCTATCCAAAGACTACAAAAAGAGTGTTCAGCCCTCCAGAGCAGGGTGTGGGAGAAGCTGGCACAATAGAGGGGATGGAGCTTTATCACTTAAGTCTCTGTTTTTTCAGGCACTTTTTTTTTTTCCAGGTGTTGCAGCACTGGGTATGAATCTGCCACTGGGATCCTGACAATTTTTCAGTCCACATAAGTACTACACCTATAAACAAGGATTATTCTGACTCTGAAGTATGCAGGGGAATTTAAGATACAGGTCTTTTGGGAAACTAAAAACATATGGTGATGATATTAATGGTGATCGCCTACTATGAACCTGTACCTTCTGGGCAATGTAGTGTTGTTCTACGACACTCACTGTGTGATACATACTAAAAAGTCAAAAATCTGTTTGTCATGCAAGTGTGTACTTGATGTACTGGGAATATAGATCATTCTGCATTCATAGCTGGGTGTTGCTGTGTCTTCAGCTGATCAGGTACGCAGGAGCCTGTGGTACAATGCAGAGAACAACAGCCTTTCCTCCCTCAATCCAGACTGGCAATGCTGTGAAATGCTGGAGAATGTGTCCTTGTCTATGGCTGATGAGAGCAGAAGCCACTGTGATGGCTTCTGTGTCACAAATGTTTCCTTTGGTCCTGCATAAAGGACTGGTCAGAGAAGGGACTTTGACTAATTACTCTCAGCATGCTGGCACACTTTCAGCTGAGCCAGGTATTGGAGCCAAGCAGGATTTATCAGGTATGAACACTTTGTACTCTATTACAACAACCAGTCATTTGTGATTGGATTTGGAAGTAAACTAAGACCCAAATAATAATCTGTGTTGATGGAAAATGCGCTGAACAATAAAGGGTAAAAATCACCTTCATGTTGTGATTCACAACACTGCCCTTCATCTGTCCCCTCCCTCTCCCAAGCTCCTTCTCCCTCTCTCTTTCACTCCACTTCTCTGTTGATGGATTAGGAGCACAAAGAATCACGTGCAGCAAACAATGAGCAGAGCAAACAAGGATTTGCAATGGAGTGGTGCTGCTTGACATTACCAGGGGATTTACTCGAACATTGTCCAGACTTACTCACCGGCTGGGTGGCTCTGAAATTCCCATTGCAGGAATGACTAACCATGAACACTGGCTACCTAGGGGACAGGGATGTCTTTGCAAATCACAATCAGTTTTAGTGGAACTGCTGATAAAAGTGTCTGTGGTGTTACGGTTGGTGCCAAGTGCTCTTCTGATTGTGTCTCTTCAAGGTGACAAGACCACTGCCCAGCAGAGGCTGGGTGTTAAATACCTGAGATAGACAGACCCTGAGGAGATGTGGCCAGCAGCAGCTCTGTTTGCTGTACCAAAGCACAGAGCACTGGAGGAAAAGAGCTGTCCCATTGTTCTCTTCAATTTTGACCACCACCACCTACAGAAGAATCACTCCATGTTCCTTTGCTGGAGCCACAGTTTTGCTTTCATCACTCTGCTGAGTGAGACAGAAGGGACACCTAACAATGAAAAATGGCTCTAGTGTTGAAGATAGGAAATCCTAAGAATGATGACAAATGCAGGAACTGAGAAATACCTCCCAATACTATTTGTAAGCATTGGCATCATCTGGACATAAAACCTGGGGGAAATGGCTGGAAATTTGAGAAATACAATATTCACTCATCAAGAACTGCTAAGGCAACAGATTTCCCTTTTTGATTGTTTTGTGAAAGCCTTGACTGAACTGGGAAACATCATAGAACTAGCCTCAAATCCAGAGTCCCACCTGAGCCACCTCTAAGTCTTGGCTATTTAAAAGATCACTTTTTGCCCATTCTTTGTCCTTGGTTCACGTCAATCCACCTCAGGTCTGGTTCTGCAGGGAGCTCCCAAGACCTGTCTCTTGAGGCACATCCTTAACCTGATCCTCAGAGGATGCAACACCTCATCATCTCTGCTGCACAAGGTCTCCCTGGGATGAAGTCTGACAGAATGCAAGAGGAATGTGCAGCTCCTTTGTCAAACTTTAAGAAGATAATTCATCTGGCTCAGCGAAGGGGGGGAAAATAACTGGAAGAAACCACATAAATACGAGGTCTTGAAGGAACCTGAAACTGGTAAGTGGACTATTCCTTCCCTGCAACTATGAAAGATAGACAAGAGTGTCTTCAAGACAGCCAAGCTTGTCTGCAGCCTCTAAGGCACAGATGCATTTTGGCTGCTGCACAAACTTGTTGTATTTTTATTCTTGTTTTCTTTTATTTTATTAACTGGCCTGTCTTTTATCATTCCCAGCTCAATAATTATCTGTGGTTCAGTGAATAAGAAAACTGAGAGGACAGAAAGTCTGTACCTAGGTGTATGTGAGAGAGAGCTGGGGTTGCCAGGCACAGCGTCTGTCAAAAGGGACTTCGCCTGCTGCAGTGGCCAGTGCAATAAATGGGGTGCACTCTTGGGCAAACATAAAAGGGTCTCCCAGAGCTTGGATCCTCCAGAGAGATGCGGTGAGGAGACGTCTGGAGAAGAGTAATGAAGCCATTCGCTGAGCACTATTCAAGAGAGTGTGAAAATCCACTGCAGAGAGCGCTCGCCAGCGGATCTCTGCCAAGACAACAGCCTATGCAGGGGGCTTTGGTAGCTGGCTGGGGAAATCACAGAGCTCACCGGCACCATGCACTGCTGCTTTTACAGTCCATCAGGGTGGAGAGCTGGATGGAGATATACCCTGTTTTAACCCAGGCATGATTGTCATCCAGTGGTGGGTGAAATAATCTCCCTGTGATCTGTGGCTGCCTTTCAGGGCTGGAGCACAGATATAAATATCTACACAGATTTAAGCAGGATGTTTGTGAAATTCTTCCAAAGGACTGCAGCCTTCCCCTGACAAGTACCTGTGTGCTGTGCTCACCTCTCCCCCCTGTGCCTGTCCTGTCAGGCAAGGAGGATGCGGAGGGGCACTCCCAGAGAACAGTCTAAAGCTTGTACCACTCCTCTGCAATTAATAGGTTTGTTTAACTGCCACAGACTTGGGCATCCCTTTGCAAAGTGTGGACCCTTTTCTACCTTTCCCATGACTTGCCTTGCCTTCTTATCCCTTCCCTTACCTCTTCCTTTCCTTTTTCTTCCCATTCTCCATCCCCTTCCCTTCTCCATTTTCCTCTTCCCTTTGCCTTTTCCCTTTCCCTTTCCCTTTCTCTTTCCTTTTCCCTCTTTCATTTTCCCTTTCCCTCTCCTTTTCTTTCCCCCCCAGGGATTCCATAGGTATGGGCAGTTCAATAACGGGAGTTCAGTCACAGGGCAAGGATGTGCAATAAACAGAATAAATAAATAAACAGTGGTCTATGAGTAGAGCTCAAGGAAGAAGAGAGATTTACTCAGCCCCATTATTTGCTTCCCTTTGAACTTTTTTCCATCAGTTCCAGGGGAACAAGTGCCATCAAAGCTGCTGGGGAAGTGGATGAGCAGGTTTTCCAGCACTGCTCAGAGACTTCAGGTTTGTGGTGGAGGCATGGTCGGTGCTTTTGGAGGCAGCTGAGCCCTGGAGAGCACACTTGGTTGGGTGCTGAGGATGACGAGTGTGTGAGAAGCTGCAGTCAGAACGTAAACATTGGAAAGCAGACCTTCACTGCTCTCTGGCCTACTCTCCCAATTTCCTGAGGCATGTCTTTGCTATGGGAGAAAAAAAACCCTAATCTTTCTTCTTCTTCTCCATAGCAGACAATAATAATGAAATTCAGTTGTCCTTAGGATTGCTTAAGAAAGCAGAGGCAGGGTGCAGCGCCCAGCCCTCCTGACATTGATTTCCACATGGGCTGAGTATCTTCTAGCAGAAGGTGTTGTATAGCTGTACTAGTTAATCCATGTTAATTAAATTGTTATCAACTTACAAACATTTTATTTTAGAAAAGCTTGGGTTTGCATTTTTTCTTTTTTTTTTTTGGATAGAAAAATGCAGCTTCTGCAAAATAAGAAATCTCCATGTGAAAATGTTAACCTTATTAGTTTTTGTAATACGGGAAAGAGAACAGCAACAGTTTGATTTGCTGTTTTGAAATCAGAGTATTTGTCAGTTGGTTCAAACTGAGTAATGTTCCTTTAATGTTTTATTTATTCCATTTCTGATCTGAATCAACATTAAGCTGTATATTTTCCTATGAAGTTGTCACATGAAAATTGCATCTTAGACATCTCCTCAACCCCACATCTCTGTCTGAAGCAGCTTCCCCAGTGTAAGGTGGACTGTGTCCCCTTGGATGGAGGTGGGTGATGCCTTCTTGGTGCCACGTGACTGCAGGTGCACCCCGTGCTCTTTGCAGCTTGTCAAACCATGGCCACAGCTCTCGTCTATGCACTGCTCAGTACGACAGCCAGGCTCGCTTCTCTGAAAAGCTCGAAAATGTCTGAAGCTTTAAAAAAAATCTGCAAAAGCCCCAAACTCAGCTGCAAGGTTAAAGTTAGGCCAGTACACCGAGCTGGGAAACACGTCCTTATTGTAAACTCTGCATCAAACCAAAATGCAAACCAGGAGCATTTTATGGTGCCTAATGCCTTCGAGACCTCAACCTGCACTCATCCGACTTTTTTTACTCAAGATCTCCCTGGTGGCTGAGGTTTGTTCAGAGCACAGAAGCAGGACATAGCTGGCTCAGTTCACCCTGGTTTGACTTGATTCTGTTTCCCAGAGTTAGCCCAAACTACGCTGCTGCAACCACAAAAGGTGTGTTGTGGCATTTTAAGAGATGGTGAATGGCAGAGTCACATGCAAATGCAGACCTCGGTCCTCTGCAGAGTGGACTTCAAATTGCAAAATAAGGTGCCTTAGCTACTAAATTGTTCATGGAAAGACACTGCACCTTTTTTGATAAATCTTTATCAAGAACAGTGGTAATTGCAGGACCTGAAGTTAGTGTCACTTCTTCATATGTCATAGGAAGAAGCTATCACAGAGACTGTGCCTAAACTAAGTTCTCTGTACCAAGTGTCCTCCTTGCTGGTCTGTGGAGGCGTCTGGCCACAAGGAACCATGAGGACTGCATGATTTTGGTGGAAAGTAGGACACCTAAGCAAGAAAGTGATCCTGGATAGGCTATAAACCAAGTGTTGCCTTACTGTGTATAAATGAATAGGAAGTGAGTGGGTTTGGAAAAGTCATTTTCTGTGGCTTAAGCCTTCAATCAACTCATCATTCACTTGACAGCTGGCAGAAGAGAAAAAAAATGCCCTCTTTTGTGATAGACCAAAGACTTCATGACAAACCAAGGCCAAATTCTGCTCTTTGCTAAGGAGAAACAAATAGTGTACAAATAACCCTCATGTCAGTTTGGGCACCTAGATCTCATACCCATGTAAATGAGGACAAAACATGCGGCTGCTGAACTCCCTAATGCTGTCTCTGTTGGCTTTATATCACCATCCAGATCTCCCTGCTTTGCCATTCCGTCCCCTGTTCCTTTTCTCAGCAGAATGGTTAGCTGCCTCTCGAACTAATTCACTTTATTTGCTTCAGCGATCGTACCTGGCATCCTCTCCCATATCTTCACTAGAGCTTTCCTTTAATTCTCTCTTCTCTCTGACTTTCTCTGAATATGTTCTCCATGGTATTAAGGATGGATTTACTTCTGAGCAAGGAAAACTATAGTCACAAAAATCCTTTACAGTTCTAATTAGACTCAAGTAATGTACGTAGACAAAGACAGCCTTACCTGTACCAGTGGATGGAGGATCTGGGAATCTGGCTGCCTTTTGGGTTCTTACTCAGTGGAAAACTATGGCACTGTTCTATTTAATTGTGACCAGGGACAACAAAAGCAATGAGCAACCTGCACAGCACAGTGCTGCGGGTGGGTTGAGTACAAACAGAGGATCTGGGGGTCTTCATGGCTTAATGTGCTTCAGAGATTTTTTCTTTGACTTCGGAGATGCCACTTAAATTTCTCTGTCTCTGCTTCACCTGTGACAGGCAAGAAAAATGCATATGTGCTCTGTGCAGTAAATGGTATAGAGTGCTTTAAATGGTGGCAAGTTTTACTAGCAATCTTGTCACTGGTGCCTAGATCCAAGGATGAGGATGTATGACAAATAGGAGGCAGTAGTGGCCCCTCAGGTGGTCTCAGACAAGAGGATCCTTTTCTTTCCCAAAGAACTCCCATGACAGTTCTTACAAGGCAGTTTATTCTGTGCCTCAGTTTCCCATCTCTCAAATGAGGATTACAGGCAATCCTGCTTCTTCACTCTGTCCCTTTTTCCTTCTGGTTTCCAAAGTCTGTCCTCCTTTTTTGGTGTATGTAGACCAAGACTAATGCCTTGATTGAACCCTGAAGCTTTGGAAATTAAATGCCCTGCCATCCAGTAAGTTGTTCTCTTCACCAATAAACAACTTTATCTGGTAATGGAAGAAAGTAGACACGAATGTATTTGAAAGGAAGGATGTTAATAGGTTAAAATGAATCCTCCCACCTTTCCAGAAGTGAATGCACATTTATCTGAATTGCTTGATTGGAGTCGGTTATGTAAATGAATTGTTAATATCTACACACGCTTTATTCTGTTACAATCAAGCCACAAATCAAATTAGGACAAAGATTTCTCTTTACTTCCTGTGCTTTTCTTCTCTTTTTTTTTTTTTTCAATTACTGCACTTTATATAATTTTTCATCTCGATCTGACAGCTTATTAACAGGCTTGAAACCCACAAATTAGCATTTTTTCAAGCCCACAATGAGAAGAAAGGCAAACAGTCCATCAATATATATATTTCCTCCCTATTTCTATGGTCTAGTGACAGATATTTAAACCTTAGCCTCAAGTCTCTCCACAGTCAACTTTTGGGCAAATCCATCTCCTTTCTTTACAAAGTTGAGTGCTAACAAAGTCACACATGGGGGGCAAACTCATTACCACGGCTGGGTTCTGTCGGCTTAAAGCAGATGCAGACATTTAAATAGATGGTGGAGAGGACTGGTGAGCACAGCTCCTGCAGACACCACAGGAACCAAATATTCCCCTCTCCCGACCTGCCTGTATACAAAAAGTTAAAGAAAATGCTAAGAATAAAAGGCTTGTGTTTGCAGCAGATATTACCCAGGCTTTCCACAGACCAAAGCAATCCGGGCGAGTTCAAATGGGGAGATGTTGTGTGAGTGACTTCACTGTACCCCATGGAATGGATAACAACTCGAAGAATAATTTAGATGTAGAAGGCACGCTGAGAAATACAATTTCCATTGCAGCAAATCTGGGGGGAAAGGAATCAGTGTGATGCTGTTTGTTCCCTAACTGCAGAAAGGCTTTCACAGGGGATAGCATCAATTGCCTGTGCAGTGATCTTGTACGCTGTTGAAAGGAGAACCTGCTCTCTTTATGGAAGGGGATGTCGCAGTAGGACAAAGGACCTCAGCAGATTAGATCGGACTTCTTCCTGACTCTAAGTCTCTTTTATTTCCTTGATGATAAATTCTTCTTCCAACACAGCAGACCTCACTTTTTTCCTATTTTCTTACTATCCTCATGGGAGTTTTCATTTGGATTTCTGCGGAATACATTTTGGAAATCCAGCTGATTCCTTAGGCAGCTGAAATCTACTATGCAAGAGAACTTGAGAAATAACGGGAATAATAAAACTCAAGCAGATTTTTGGTGACCATGTCATAAAGTTTGTCTGTTTTTCTAACTGCTTCAAAATCTCTGAAAAGCAAAATCCTCTACCCTTTCAAAGGATGCTTTGTTCTCTAAAATAAGCAAGGCTATGAAGAAGGAGTAAATGTATGGTTTCACTGTGATCCAGTTCAGCCTAAATTCCCTCCAAGACCCAGTACATTATGGTGCTATGAGCTGACTTATAGATCCCAGAGTGAGCAGCCAAGGCAGCTCTGCAAGTTTCCTCTGCAAGCAGCCAGGGAGTACAGGACCAGAACTGAATAACCCAGTATCATAGGAGATACAGGGGGAGTTTCTGAAAGAACATCAGCTCTGTGCTTCATTGTTTAAGCTACTTGAGAGCTGAGAATAGTCTCCTGAAATGTAGGTTCTCACTCAGGTATCTGCTCTATTCTTGCATTTTTTTTCTTGGAAGCTCATAATGGCAGTTCCTGAGAGGCAGAGAGCTAGACCTCTGCAGAGGTGAGAACCCAGCATGTTCTTGTGCACCAGTCATTTCCCCCAGTCACTGAGGCTGCCCTTCCCAGCCATCACCCTAGGGTTAGTCCTCAGTAACTCTCCACGTCCTTTTCCTGAAGGAGCTGAAACTATGTTTGCACATTTCTATAGAAAATGGGCATTTTTTTACTGCAAGAACTACTTGACGACTACTTGAATTACTGTCTATCTCTAATTGTCTCTCAAATGTCTCTCCCACCCATATCTCTCCTATCACTTCTACATGTTTCTTTGCAGGGCATAAAGGACGTGGATCCCGTGTCTTTCAGTGTGTCTTCTTGGGAGAACTGGATCTTATCAATAATGCAGAGTTAAGAACACATCAGTACATGATGGTGCCTGCCGTGACGGACTCTCATCGCTGACAAGTCCCTGCGTGTGTGCGTGGCCAGAAGGCCAATGGCCACACATGAACAGCACTGCACACAGCTTGTCATGTTTCTTTGTTGTCTTTTTTACATGCTGCTTGAGCAAGAGCTTTGGGGTATGTTTAATGATTGGCTTCTCTACAAAAACAGCACAGAGGAAAAAGGACATCTCCCTCTTTAGCACTGAGGTTTTTACTTCACTTCCTGACTTGCTCCCTTGAAATCTGCACTCATGTCTGCTTTGTGGGTGAAAACAATCCTGTGCTCATCCCTACCTTTGCACAGTGTTTGTTTTGCATGCACAGACAGGAATTTTTAGGATTACAGAATCAGGTTCGTACCCTGTGTCCAGGTGAGAGAGACACAAGGGAATTTGGGTTGTGGTGAGAGAAATCTTTGGAGAACAGTGCCATGTTTGGTTCACCTTGTTGTTTTGTACTGCTGCAAGTTCCTGGAACAATTGGCACAATTAGACATGCAGTACTATTTGAGCAGCAATACCCAGTCACAATGGAGCAATTAAGACAATTACTGTAAGTTTTATGTAACAGGACAAATGGCTCTCACTCTTAAAGTCTTTGAAAATCTCCTATAAAAGCTGTAATAATGCATTAATATATTAATCCTCCTAATCCTGTCAAACTACCCAAGTATTTCTGTGAAGGGGTTGACAGGAGATCTCAGTACTATGAGGAACAGCAGCAACCACTTCTAGAGCTGCTATTTTAGCCACGTGCCTATGGCAAGTGTTGCAAATCACTTTTTATTGGATGAAAGGTGGGAGAGGAGAAATTCTGGTAAGCACCTCTTGATCCCTGACTTGGAAAAGGTTCCCTGACTCCTGCACACTGCCATTCCTACTGAATCCCAATAAAAATACATCAGTTTCTCCTGAGCTACAAAACTAAAAGGAGAGGACTGTGGAGTAAACTTGCAGAGTTTGGTGGTACAGAATCCACCCAGCCAAGGAGCAGTCCCAGCTAGAGCCTCTCCCAGCACCCCGTACCTCTTACCTCTGCCACAGTCACAAACCTGACTCTGGACACCTGAACTGAGACTGAGCTCCAAGAGATGGGCCAAATATCCAAACAAGAATTAAAAATAAAAGTAAGCATAAATGGAAAAAAA
This sequence comes from Chloroceryle aenea, assembly GCA_013399075.1. Lineage (NCBI taxonomy): Eukaryota > Metazoa > Chordata > Aves > Coraciiformes > Cerylidae > Chloroceryle > Chloroceryle aenea. Next base: position 225,649 of record VWZY01003176.1, read on the forward strand.
AAAATCAAGTAAAGGTACAGGTAGCACAGCTACAGTATCACTGGAGAAAGGAGAAATAAAGCAAAACTGTGTCTCTATTTACGGATGCTTAGCTCGGATCCAAGAGACTTCTCTGATTCTCCACTCTTCAGCTGGCAAGCCATTTGCAATACCTACTTAATCATCTGCCCGTGTCTCCTGCTCTTAGGCAAAGCCCAGATTCTTACTCTTTATTCTTAGCAGATGCTGATTTGGATTTACAAGTTTTGTTGTGGTTTTTTTGTTTGTTTGTTTGGTTATTTTGTTTGTTTGTTGTTGTGGGGATGGGTTTTTTGGTGGTGGTTTTTTTTGTTTGTTTTCTTCTGGTTTTAAATCCTGCCTGATATTCTGTTCTAACTGCAGCCTTTCCCCACACGGATATCTTTGATTCCCAATATAACTTCTAATTAGCTTTAACCCTCCACCCACCAGACTGCCTTGATGCTTTAGTAACTCCTTAACAAGTTGTTAACCTCTTGTAAGATAATATACTCTTTTCTGCCTGGCACGGCAATGCTGAAATCTCAGTGTGAAGCCTTTTTCCCACAGCCAAGCTTGCATTTCATAGCAACCGAAAATTGACAATCACAGTTATACAATAATATACATCTCACTTGCACAAGTAGCTCATTAATAGCTCTTAATTGCGACCAGACTCAATGGCTAAGCAACCACTTTGAGAAGATAATGGGTGTGAGGTGAGTGACCCCTGCTCAGTCGTTGAGGGATTTCATAGTACCTGGATTTTCAGAACAGCCTAGGGAAATTAGACACGAAATAGCTACTGCATTTCACTGAGAACAGGATACCTTGTCTAGCTTAGAGGAAGAAAATTCTCAACTTTAATATTCCTATATTTTAATTTGTGATCTGAAAGTCATGGCTGATGCTTCTTTTCCTAATTTAGAGGTTCATGGATCCCTTAAGGTCTGTGAATTATGCAGATGCTAATTTAGTAGGGGATAGTTAAGTAAAGTACTGTCTGGAAGCCCAGGACATGTGTAAGCAAAGACTGTGTCCTCTATATTATCTCAAAAGTGCAGGGCTAAAGAAAAGCTTTGGAACCCAGCCCCTCTTTACACCAGAGCCCATAGCTGAAGAGTATCCCTCTATTTCAGAAGCCATCTTTGTGGAAAATGCTGCCCTGATCATCAGCTGTACTGCTTTATGCTGATGTGCAACAGATGAGTATCTCTGTGCCTATGTATGTTAGAAGCTTGTCGGAGAGTGAGAATAGACAGCAGAGGTTCTGCCCTCTCCCCTGTGAAAATTTTTGGAGGGAAGTTGTCTCAAGAAAACACTGAAGTTTATGCTAAGGGTTGGCATGGAATTGTTTCTAGAGAAATCCGAAAGAGGATGAGAGAGCATCCTCCTTTGTGTGTGTGAGAGCACAGAGCTTGTCTGGAGAGAGAAGCCTGGGAAAGCATCACAAACGAGTGCCATTTATGATCCTGAAGGAAATTAGGAGTGAGTTGAGTGGCTGGAGGATGGAGGCGCTGGGGTTACCCCTCTCTGAGCTAGTCATTCAAGGAGACTGCCATGCCAGGCTGGTGTTGGCTGGGACGGGGAAGGGGGCTTGGAAGCCCAATGTCCCAACACAACAATCTTCTCCAGCAGGAGAGCAGCAGCACCCAAGCAACTGACAGACACCCATCTACCCGCCAGCGCTTAATTAAGGTACCAACTCTGCTCTCCAAGTGGAGCCATTTGGCAAAACTGTCACTGCAGGGGACTCTGAATAGCGGGTGATGTGCAATCCAAGGGATGAGTCAGCCAGGACACCACTGGGCTTGAGAAGTTGGAGTTGGTGATTCAGTGTTAACACATCTCTCCCTGTCAGGAGTAGGTTGTAACACCCGGACCAACCTTTGGCATAGCCCAAAAATATGTTTGTGCAGCTTAATTTAAGTGCCACACTGTGGGAGGGCTGGTGACCTCGACCCCTCATTCTGAAAGCAGAATATGTTTACAAAAATTAAGGTTATCGATTGCAGTGATTCTTTTCAATCAGCCTATTAATGCTCGTTTTATGTAACAGGACAAATAGATCACAGTGTAAAGTCTTTGAAAATCCCCCGTGAAAGCTGTAATAATGCTTTAATGTATTAATCCCCTTAATCCTGTCAGACTCCCAAAGAATTTCTGTAAAGGCTGACAGGAAATCTCAATACTAACAGCAGAACCAGCAGCAGACACTTCTCAATAGGTGATTTTAAACTATTTGTCAGTCTTCTGGCTTTAAAATACTCCTCAGCTGAGGGAGAAGAGAACTGCAGTTTGTGAAGCACAGGGAAAGATTTTAGGCAGTTCTGTGGGTTGGACTGTCCTTTACTTTACACCATGTTAAATCAAAACTACTGCTGGATGTTGGCACAAGGGTGAGGACCAGAATTTTTGCATCTTTTTCTGCATCTCCCTCCTTCTGCTGTGCTTTGTGTGCTTGCACTTTGCTCTTGTCATCCTTCTGTGTTCTTTGCCAAGCACTTGTACACTCCAGCACTCTCCCGTGTGGGAAGGTGATGTACACTTTTGTCTCCTGGGCTCTAATTGCATTGCATGCTCCCGTGGCTTCGACATGCTCTGCAAGCAGGCTGGGGATGCTGGTTCTTGGGGGGTTACAGGATATAACCAGAATACCCACAGATCTCTTTGCTCAGGTGCTCAAACGTAGAGAATAACTTTGAAAAGAGAAAAATCAGGTGGTGCCACGTTAGCAATATAATGGCAGTGCTTCTTTGAAAGGTGGCACCTCCAATTTCAGGCATGTTCTTAGCAGTCTATAATTTAGATGGAGCTGAAGTGTTCAGTCTGTAGGACTTTTTATTTTTCTTCCTTCATCTTTTCTTTAACTCGTAAAGAAAATGACATTCTATGTAAAATGTAATAACCAATAATGAATCCTTTAAAGTACAACATTATCTTTTCAGCACACATTTCCCCTGCACCTCTCCTAATTATTTGATTAAATATGTGCCTTAGCGGGTCTAGTGTTTACTGGAGTGATCAGGATGAATTCATTTTCCTTGTAGTGAATAGAAGATAGTGTATTTGGGGATCCTGTGCAGTAACGTGCCTTTGTGATAGGGGAGGGAAAAAACAAAACAATGACAGCTATACGGGATCAGTACATCCCATGTATTAACTCCAAGCCTGCTTTTGATTTCATTTACAGCAGTGCCAATGGATAGTAGTTTCAGTAAATCAGCAGACTTGCTCTGAACATAAAATCAGAACCTATGTGCTCCTCCCTGCTATCTCTAGCACGGCTGGTGTCTCACCTTCTCCCTGGCCAGCTGGTTTACAAACAGCTTTTTCTGTTTGGGGTAAAACCAGTGGAAAATGAAGTCTCCTTTCAGCATTCACATGCTGAGGAAAAAGCCCTTCTCTCTGACTGCAGCTTTCCTGATGGACCAGTGATGAGAGAAGGTGACTTCCCAGTCTGGAGTCACAGACAGAAAAAAGGGGCAAACTTCGTATCCACAAATCAGCATGCACTAACCCTTGATCTTTGCATTGCTCTTCTCTCTTGCCATGTATCTGTATCTTCTTTGGTCTGGACTCCTCTCTTGGACACAAAACTCTTGATGTGCTTCAACTGGGAACTCCCATAATGAACAGTGGAATACTTCCAAGAAGTGAAATTTCAGTGTGCTGGGGGAAATGCAGAACACCCACTGAGCATACCCCACACAGGAGAACGAAAACACAATGAAGGCAGAGCAGAAATGCCTCTGAAGTACTGTAGCATCATTTATTAATCCCTGGTTTGGTGTACATGATGTGCAAAAATGTACAGTTTAGAGGTTTTCATGTAAAGATCAATGTTTTCCCTGGGTAGGCAGAATAATTATTTTCTGACAAGCTTAAACTCTGAGTCACCACCAGAACACAGAGCTGCGTTCCTCGAAGGATACACCTGACAGGATCTCCAGCAGGAGAGATCTCTGGTTGCTCCAGGACGAGGCTGGGTGTGGTGTGTGGCTCCCCACCCTTCCTGGCAGATACGATGGCTTTGCTTGACTCATGCATTTTCCACTTTATCCCGTGCACTGATAGTTTACTTGAGCTACTTTTTCGAGATTAGGATTCAACATTTTCTTGCTTAATGCCTTGGCAATGGCCTTTTTTACTTTTTTTTTACTAGTACCAGCTGCTGTGCCAAGAAAAATCTAATGCTCATCCAGGAAGGATTAACTAGGTATCATAGCAGTATCTGTCAGTTTATCCACAGAAGAATGGAAATAGTTTCCTTTTGTGTAACACAGTTCAGAGAATATATCACCTTAACTTTTATGCTGAGACTGTTTGTAGTCCAGAGATAAGTCCTGGCAAGAAAATCGATAATAATTCATGCATGCACAACTCACATCGGCTTCCACAGGACATTAGGTTTTGTATTAACATAACTGGAAATTGGAAAGTTCCTTTTTCAATAGAGTAGAGATAACTATTGCTAAGTGCTTTTTTTTTCACATATGTGTGGGAGTCCCATATGAGGAGGCAGACTATAAAATACAGCTTTGTAGGTATGTTGTTTCATCCAAGCCTTGCACTGCATTTCCAAAAGAGAGCATCAGAAATTCCTGACACATTAGAGTAGCTTCATTAGAGACCCCCAGAGACAAAGCCTTCATCGAGAGAATTGTAAATGACCAGTTTGTCATTTCTTTACCTGTTGATCAAATGAGGATGAGAAATAAGGGAATTCGTAGGTTTGGGACTGAAGGGGAAGGAATGTCTCTTTGGTTTCATAAAATATCTCTCTAATTAGTTGGGGAATGGCAACAGAACAGAGAACCTCACAAACAGGAATTCAAGAGAGAGTAAATATTATATAAAACACAGGCAGGGTTGGCCTGGGCATTACAGATTCTCCCAACTGTTTTAAGTGGGACCTCTACACTGTTACTGGTGCTTGTGTTCACTGTCCTGCCAAAGAATGAAATAAATTATACTCATGTTTAAAAGGATAAAAGATAAAATATGGAGTCTTTTATTGTTTTGTGATGGGTTTAAAATCTAGGCCAGGTTTGCAATGATCTGTGACAGGTCAGTTTTGTAGCTTAGGTTTATTATGCTGAAAATCTGCACTGTGAGGCATATTCCAACATAAAAGAAAAGGAATGCTCCAGCTAGAATTGAAACCAAAGAAAAACAAGCTTTCTATCAGTAAATGTTCACGCTTTCCTACTGTAAGATATAAAAATAAATAAACCAATCCATCAAGGTTCCCTTTAAGGTATAGAAGCAAGTGTAGCTACTGGAGCCAATTTTGTTCTCCCTGCCTCTGAGGACTGCTGAGGTTTGAGAAGTGGAAGTGGCAGTCCTCTGGTCGGACTCAGCCCATGGACCAGGGTCAACACAGCCCTTTCTGTCCCACCTGCCTGTCACACTGTGTCAGATGGTGGGGTTTACATCACGTCTGTCCTTAGGAGCTGATGCTCAGAGCTTGCATTCTGCTCATAGTGCTGGAAAAAAAGCTCAATATATATTCTCTGGCAATGCCCAGGGCTGCACACACACCTTGTGATGCATGTGATGTGCAGGGGCAACTAACAGCTCTGTCACTCGCCATCGTGTAAGCTGAGTAGGTGCCACACTGCGTCATGCTAGTGTGGGGTCACCTTCTCCCTCCCCAGGTAATGCCATGCTTCCTGCAGCCATTAATTCCTGGTAAGCTTGTGGGAAGTTTGTTGACATTTGTTTGGAAAAGTAGTTGATGGCTGGTTGAACGTGAGCCAGTCTTACAGGTCTGTGCTCATCTTCATTCGCAGATATGAGGGCATCGGTGTTTAATTTCTTTGGAGAGGGTTTCAACCTACTGCTGGGTAAGTATTAGATGAGGTTTATCTATTTTATCAAATAATGAAAAATCAGAACACTCTGGAATCTGTTGTTGACCCGACTGGCACAACTTATTGCTCTCTGAGCTCTTCTTATTGATGGAAAATCTAAATCAGAAAAGCTGTTGTCTTGCTTGGCATGAACTGACTCATTTGTCATCATTCTCACCAGGGAAACCAGCAACTGAACTGGCTGTCAGCACTGAGCTCTTACAAGCAGCCTCACTAAACTGGAATTGTTGAACATGTGGGGGAAACTTCTTAGTAATATTGCCTCTGGTGTTCAGCTGATTGCCAGGCTATGACTCTTCAGAAGTGGCTCACGAGAGCTTGTTTCACACTTCATGTTTGTAGTAGGAGACATACTGCAAGTGTCTGATCTGAGGAAGCTACAACGCTGAAATTTAGGCTCTTCATGGAGAGATACCAAATCGTCCATGAAAAAAACCCAACCCAAACAAAACAAACACTACCCATATCTTTTATTCCTTTTGAAAACCCTGGCTGTGGATTTTTGTTCTGACATAGATTCACAAGCCCCACAGTTACTCGACTGAAAAGGAAAGAAAACCCTACTCATGAAACCACATGATCCTTCAATGGGAAAATATTTATGTTCTAGAGATGATCATCTCTGTGGTGTATTTACATTATTTTAGAGAAACATGCATGTGGGGATATATATTTACTTCAGTAATCATATGCTCCATAGTGCTCTGAGAAGAAAAAACATGCCAAGAATAATTCAAATAAATATTAAGGCCTTGACATAACTAGTGTTGCAGTGATGTAGTTTTCTAAGTGCAAAAATTTTCCCAGCTCTTTAGTATGTCATGAAGGAATAATGAATGCAAATGCTGTTGACGACAGTCATTAAAATTCTGCAAATGAATAATGACTCACCCCTTCGTTAATTCCAGCCCATTGCAGAGAGAACCTGTGAAAGCCTTTGTCAGTGACACTGTTAGCAGTGGAAAATGAGAAGGTTCTTGAGTAGCTTTCCTGTTCCTGGGAAACTTTGTCCTTGTATGGTAACAAGTTTTCTGACTGCCAAAATGATGAAAGCCATTTAACCACCTCAGACATGTGAAGTGGCTCCAAAAATAACGGCGGAATATGACAGTGAGACTGGGACGTGGTTTGAAAGGGTCAGTGACGGTGCTGATCATTATGATTAAGAAAGGAATATTACCTATGTTCGTGAGGGAATTTGGGGCTCCATTGTGCTGACTTCTAAATAAAATTACTCTGGAGAGCCTGTAATATAAATAGGAAAGACTGACAAAAGACGAGAACTATTTTAGGGACAGTGAATTGAAAAAGTGCAGTATTATTATTAATCTTGAAGCACACCGAAGCCCTGCTCGCAGACCAGGACCTCAGTGTGGTGGACACTCTGTCAACAGGGAATATCTGTCAGACACTGGGGCCGTGGGGTCATCCTGTGGGAGTCCACAAGGTCCACGGGAGGCAAGGAAAAGGAGAACATCTGGGGACCTTACTTGGGCACTGCCCTCGGAGCAATGTATCCTTACTGCTTGTAGGATGTTTCCTGGTAGCTGTGGTGGTACAAAGAGACCAGAAATGGGAGGCCAAGTTGGCTGAAAACAGCAGTAGGAATAATTTGTCTTTGACAGAGCTGAAGTCCTTCATTTTCATTTAATTGGATAACGTGAGCTACAACCTTGCGATTTGCTAATTTGTTGCACTGGAATATGATTAGAAGATGTTTTGAGACTGGGTGATGAGGAATTTTAATAAGACATTTCTGAGGTGGGGCTGTTCTGACACCAAGGATTTTGTTACAGTATTTTCAGCTCATTGTGACTCTAATGATGTTACAAATGTGGAAGTGAGATAAATATAAATGAATTGCTATTGAACCAATCCAACGAGAAACTTTTAGAGTGTTGTGGGACATATGTAAATGAATATGTAAATTAAATGGTTTGGGTTATAAAAGGACATGTCTGAGGAATGGCTCTTTGGAGGTTCTTTGGATCAGCATCAAGGATGCTGATCATTTGGAGCTTTTACATATGTTAATCATCTTGTTCTTCCAGACCAAAAAGGCTATGAATATAAAAGTGCTAACAGCCTATTACCAAGTTGTTTGTGAGAGTCCTTATAATAGAAACGCTAACTGTATAGCTTAATTTCTACTTAAATAAACCTGCAGCTTTCTGTGATAACTGGAGTGTGATTGGTTGGAATCGGATCTATCTAAAAAAATCAGTGTAATTAGGCTGCCTTATCTCTGTTTAGTCTGACAGTCAACAGCCAGTTTGAAATGGAAATAAGTTGTTTTAGGGGTGATAGATAGGAAGCAGCTAAGGGATGGTAACAGAGGAAAGCATGACGGGGTCAGAGCAGTGGGGAGGGAAAATGGTGTTTGCTACAGCATTTTGAATGAACAGGAATTTCCAAGCCAAGAGAAAAGCATCAATCAGTATCCAAGATGAAGAGAGGGCTTGCTACATTTGACTAAGGTCAGAGAATGACTCTTTGGTCTAGCTCAGTGTAAAATGAACATTTGTACAGTTTTCTACAAGTAGCTGATGATCTCAAAGCTCTCAGAGTTTTCCTGAGGGAATCCCTTTTCTCGTGATTGCCAGTGTAAGACTCAAACCGAGCCTTATCATGATGCTGCTGCTCAGTCGCTCTTTGCAACATCTCTCCTCACAGTTGCTGGTGTGTTGCTGAGCTCTTCCTGCACGTGGCTGGCTGCGGGTGGGTGCCAACCTATTTCTTTGTGAATCCCACATCTTTGGGAACTTTCAGCATTCCTGGGCATATGTCTTGTGCAAAACTGTAGCCTCCACCTACCCTGTGTCCTACCAACACAGTATGGCTTATCTGGTGCCCTGTGCGGTGATGCTGCCTGGCCACCGAGATCAGCACTGCCAGTGCTCACGCACGCTGGTGTGTGGGGAAAGCTTTTGTGGCCTTGGTGTCTGTTTCTGGGTTCCTTTGGTCACAGATGCCTGTGACTGTAGGACAGGCTATTCAGCAAAGCCCTGATGGACGCCCTCCTCTCCCAATGTTCCCTATACACAAGTTGTGATGGGTCCCAATGGAAGAATACATCTCCTCAATTAGCTTTCAGCCTCTAAGTCCTTGCTCACAAAAGCAAAAACCAGTAGCAAGGCTCCAGGGCTATGGGGAATGCAGACTTGTTTTTTGCCATTCCAGTTCCCAAGGGTGAGTGAGCATTTTTTCTTCTCACTGTTTATTTTTGCACTCTGCTCAGGAGGATTGCTCTTGGACCCGTTGATCATAAATGGTGGGAAAAGAAACTCAGGTTCTCCCACTTGGAAATCAGTGAGGCAGTGAGGGAATCAGTGATGTCACTGATATTTCCATAAAAATTCTTTTTTTTTCTGTAGTCTTTTGAGGAGCACTTCTCCCCAAGCTTGGTTTTTTCAAGTAATAACATCTAATCTAATTTCTGATGTATTTAACTGAAATCTAATTTCCATTTTTGTGTCCTGTAAAGAACAACTGGCTCTGGGGATCCCTGATAAAGCTGTAGGAAGGACCCTCCTGCTTCCATATGCAAGGAACTAATCAATCTGCTGCCAGGAGTTTACATTAATATCTGTGGTGATTGCAGCTCACGTATAATGAAGACAAATCCCGTTCTGGCTAAAGATCAATAATTCAAGGGGGGAAAGGGGGAGCCAGGGTTGGGGGATGGAAACCGCAGGAACACCTGCCAATGAAATGCTTTTTGAAAACAATGAGCTTTAAAAACAGAGTGTAGGACAATTACTGAGAATTACTGAACGTCCTATGGGTATGAAGAAGACCCTGTGAATACAAAGTATCCTCTCCCACCCTTTCCAAAATCTAATTCCTTTTAGGAGCTCCTAGGAGATGTATTTAGAGCCTATTAGAGTGGCAGGAAGCCAGCTGTTAATCAGCATGCTAATTCTGGGATGACATCACATGGACCAGCACCACCCGCACACGCTAAGGGTGAGGGAGCTGAGCTGGCAGCCGTAGCCTAATTTTCTCAGACTGCAGCACCACAAAGCTCTGGCATCTTCTGGGGACTAGAAGCATCCAGGGAGGATGGAGCAAGCCTGGGATGCAGATGGAGAGGTGTTGTGGTTCATTTGTAGCATCAACCCTTCTTGACGAGATGGAAAATGTGATGTGTTTGCTCACCATTAGTACAAGCAATAGGATGAGGACGGAGTGGTGAGCAGGCCCACGAGACAGCTTGACTGGATTCTGGACATGTTGGTGGGCCTGTCATGCCAGTTAAGTGATGCATCAGACAAGACATGAGCACCCCAGGGTGGACTGCTACATCTCTTGTCTCCTGCAAGGCACAGATCCTGGCTCCCACGGGCTCATCTCTGCCCAGGCACCACACCACTTCACTCCACCGGCCGTGGGTTTGAATATTTTACCATACTTGTCTCGTATCTTAAAATATTTATTGGATATAGGCTTAGGCTGTTGTCACAACATCTTGGATCAGATCAGAGCTAATGTGAACAAGTGTGACAAGGCAGAGACTGGCCTGTTCAGGTTGTTATTTCTCCTCCTCTTTAGAGAGTGAAAGGGTTAAAAAGCTGCCTGAGACTCTCCTTTTGCTGAGACAAGAGAACTCAGGGTGTATTGATTTCAAACCACCCCCACCTNCTGTTTTTCGCTTGCCCTGCAAAAGTGATTATTCAACATAAATACAGACAGTTTACAGTGTTTACAAGTTAGCTGATGTAGCAAGTTTCCTTGTCATGTGCTCCTAGATTATAGGGTAGGGTCAGTGTTGGCAACCTTGAACATTCAGGAATCACGAGTGAACTGCTTCTAGAAATCACAAGATTGGCTTAAAAAATCATATGTTTTTTTTTTTTATAGAAGGAAAGAAAAGGTCCAGAAGTTTCTGCCATATCTCTTCAGAGCTCAGAAGGGGTCACATGGTCACAACTTTGAAATTTTTTTTCTCCTCAGTGATAAGGGAGAGATGCTTGTGTTGTCTTCCTATGGCTTTTGAGTCTTATCACGTGGTTCTGGAAGCTGGAGGGTTAAGATTAAAAACTGCCAAACAGTGTGAGAGGGCAGCACCAAGAGCTGATGTCATTGCATCAACTCAGTGACATCTTGATTCTCTTTGGGTATCAAAAATAAAGGGGCTGGATGGTTCTACTTCTCCAGAGGTAGAAATATTTTAGCGTGAACTAAAATACTCTGTGCAGTCAACTGAAAATACATAGAAATATAGAACATTTGTGTTGTTTATACCCCTACTACTTCATCCCTAAAACTGAAAGCAGGAGTGAAATGCCATGTGTCTGTCTAAGAGAGGGATGAGAGGCCTGTAAAACAGGCTCCCCAGAAACACAACCATCACCCCTGGCATCTCCCTCCTGGAGGGAGGCAGGGAGAGAGGCTTCAAAGCTGGACATGTCAGCAAACACACTGCTTGCCTCCCTGCCTGTCCAAGAGAGGAATGCAGTACTGCTTCCTCTCTCTGGGGACTTCAGTGGAAACTAAGGCTTGTCAAGGCATGGCATGACTTTGCTGGATCTATTCTTTGCTGCAGCTTCACAGAGGCACTTTTGGAAGCATCCGGGAGCCTAAACTCTGGGTCCTGGGCAGCTGATTGGTCCAGGAGCAATTTCCTGCCTTGCTCTCTATAAAGGAAGTAATGTGATTTTTGTTGTTGTTTTGGGTGGATATCAGGGTAGCCTGGATGGTTTGGATGAACTAGAAAAGAGACTGTGGGACTTGCTCACACCTCCCCAAACTCCAGTACATTTCTGGTGTTTTTTCCAGATAGGCATAAGCTCAGATCATTTTTATTAAAGATGAAGCCAGGCTAACAAGTTTCATGTCTTGATCTCAATGTCTCTGAGCTTCTGCTGCGACTGCTGTTGGGGGATCATTCTCTGACACCATCTCCTAGAGCCTCTTGGATCAGTATTCAGGGTCTGACATGGCCACAGAGCTCTACAGCACTGCCCCTCAGCCAGTGCCAGCTGAGAAAGCACCTTCTTTGGAAAGCTGCAGAGCAAAGTAGACAGAAAGTCAGCGCTTTCCATCACAGCAGAGGGGGCTGGTGGAGGAGGTAGTGACTGAGTGGGAAATAGCCTTCTGCCCTTCCTCCTAGCTGAGGTCAGACTGAGCATGCTGGCGAGCATCTCTGGGAAATGATCTTCTCTTGTCACTGCTATAATACTTTGAAGCTGAAAAGTACAGCACGTTCCCAGGATTGACAATCCAGGAGCTTTAGTCAGTTCTAAATTCACTTCAATAATAATCCACAATGAATCAGGTGGGAAATATTTCACAAGCTTAAAACACCAAAGAACCTGCAGGATTCTCTTAAATGGAAACCCATGAAAGTGAGCGTTGCCAATTTGTTCTGAGGGGGACTGGGAAAGAGCAGCAATTTTACGACACTGCAAAGCTGTGGCTTTGTGGTGGAGGGAAACTTTATAACATTCATGAGTAAAGTCCTGTTAATTTTCTTTTTCTCCACTTTAATGCTGTAATCTTTTCATCAACTGAAGGAAGAACTAGAGGCCAGCATCCCATCTGCCCCTGCTGAATGTTAAGCTGATGTTTGCAAAATGGGAGCTAACTGGAGACCCAGTGGACTTGCATGGGATACAGAGACACAGCAGAGGCACATATGCTGCAGCTTTGACTGTGTCATTTTACTGCTCTATGTAAAACACCATCTGTGGTGCAGAGACCTCTGCTATGAGGGAGATGCACATTTAACCCAGGAAATTGTCAACTGAAGTGCTATAAAGTTTTCTATAAGTGTCTTCATCACTCATTGCTTGAGAAAAGCACTGAATATCATGGAATGCTGTAGCAAGAAGTAATGTAGATGTAGTGAGCCAAAACCAACATCGGTGTAAACGGCTGTAGCTTGGCTGCCTTTAGTGGTAGAGGTGGGTCTGAGCTCCCTGGATCTCACAGCTGTAACTGCTCTGAATTCAGTGGTGCCTCAGTGCAAAACCATTCACGAATGCAGTGAAGGGGCTGGGTTGTGTTTTCCACATGATTTTATTTCAGCCATGATCTTCTGCTTAAAGACAAATGTTATGGAAAACAGGAGACCAAGGTGCCAGCCTCATACCTTCCCCTGGCAGGGCTGTATAGTTCTTCAAGGTGATGTGGAGTTTGGCCCTTAAAGTTCACCTTCATGGCTTTCTCCAGACAACAGCAGCTTGGAGGCACAAGATGTCGTGTCCCCCCCCTGCCAGGGACCAGAAACTCCAAAGACATTAACAACCTATTACTGGGAAAGCTTGGCTTGCAAGGAGAAAGGTAAATAAATAGCTGTGCTTTCCTGAGAGGTGCGATACCACTCACTGCCACAAAGTGACCCGATGCAATGTCAGTGAGCTCAGGAGGTGCTGAGGTACAAAATGGATACGATGGCCACTGCTGCAGCTCGGTGGCCAGACCTGACATACAGCGATGAAATCAGTGTTGCTTTTTGCTCCTCAGACTCAAAAAGCTTATTAGAACTATTTCCTGATGAAGCAAGAAGGAACTAAAAAATAAAATAAAACCACCATTCCCATCAGGTCCCTGTAACAGCGGCTGAAAAAATACCAGTTTTAGCAGGGAGTGAACTGGGCGTGCAGTGCTGGGCTCCCCCGCTACGCGGCTCTCCCCTTCCCAAGGCCTGGCAGCTGGGAGCTGGCAGCGAGGGGCTGTGCCATCGGCAGCGGGAGGGCTCATGCCAAGTAAGTGGCTCATTAGCAGTGGCAGCAGTGGGGAGCTTGCTGTTCAGTTGCTTCGCTCTTGCCTGCAGATTGCGCTCGCTGGTGGCTCGGCGCTCGTAAAAGCCGCGGGAAGTTTCGAGGCATTTGGCTCTCACCAGCGGGCAGCAGCTCATTCATCGTAGCTCTTGGGCGCTGGTGCCACCACAGGCAGGGAAGGAAAAACAAAAAGGGCCAGGGAATGTGAGGAGCTGGCAGGCAGCTTGCACCCATGTTGGGAGAGCGGTGGTAGAGCAGAGAGGAAAAGATGGGGGAAGATGCACTTCTTCCTCCCCGGAGTAGCACCTGTGTTTATTCAGTTCCATCACTGCAATCCGTAGAAATGAGGGAAAGAGAGATACCAGCATAGGGCTCGGAGGGAATATGAATACTGAATTGTAGTCTTTTTATACAGGGACATTTGAAATGTGTGTTATGTAGTGTGAATTGCTGCTGGAAGAATCTACAAAGATCAAGGTAACTTTGGCTTGGACTTAACCTCTAACCATTGAAGACCTTCAGGGCTGCAGGAGGAGTGGGCATGCATTAGATCTTGTAAAAATCACACAACTACCTTTGAGGGAGGAAGATCAAGGCACAAAACTAGAAGACATAAGACTTAGAAGGAGATAGGAGAACTGGGGACAGAGGAGATGAAGGACAGGGCAGACAGGACTCCTGGTGGCAGGGTTTCTTCACAGCTGAGTTACCACGGGGTTGCTCAGTGCATGTTAAGGTGCTTGTTGCTCCTTCTGCCTCAGTTCTGGACTCATCCTGTGCAGCACCTCTGTACCTGGAGCTCCTTCCCCACCCAGGGATGAAGTCTGTACTCAAGTAGGAAGAGGTGCTGCAGATTAAAGATGAGCTTTTCTGGAGAAGTGCACAACTCCTTTGTCTCACTTCCTCTCTGAAGTGCACAAATATTGACCTCTACTGAGAAAGCTGCTGCCAGTTCCCATTAATAAAATCCATAGACAACGACCCTGAGTTTGCAGCTTCTTCCATTTTCTCCACAGAAGGCTTTCTGTCTTCTCTCTCCTCAGTTGTATCTCAGTCTCCAAAGGACAGGGACTGAACTCTTTCTCATCTCTCAGTAGCACAGAGTGAACCATCAGAGCCAAGCCTATAATCAAATTGTAATAATCTTCCCTAACTGTAACTAGACTGGATTTGTTCCTGCAGAAGCCACAGGGCTGTGAGGCTGGGGGTAGCAGGGTGAAAACCACTTTGCCGTGCTAGCTTGGCAAGCCCCGGGAACAGACCCCAGCATGCTCCAATTCACACCCTCATTTATTCGGGAGTATTAAGATAGCAGCTAGAGATGCTGTTCCTGACCAGACTAGACAAAGTGTTCACAGTTCATCCCACAAAAAAAATTACAATGAATACGTGATGAAAAGGGGAGTAGAGTTCCTCCACTTAGCACAGGGGGATCTGAAGTCCTGAATTCTGCAAAGGAAGCTGGAGGCAGAATCAGGGGTTAAACTCACTTCTTTCAAGCTCCAGCACAGTGACTTTTCTACAACACTCTCTTTCCCAACTATGTGATATAAGGACAGTTATGAGACAAAATATGCCATTCTTAATCTTTTCCATTGCATTTTTGCGCTGCCTGCCACCACAGTCACCGGGGAAGAAAGGCCATTTTGTGCAGTGAACATACCCAGATGGTAACTTAGGCTGAAATCAAAATGCTTTGGTTTTTCTGCACTGGAATACAGAATAACTGAAACTTCTTGTTTCTTGCTAGTGGAGCCAAGTGCTGCCATTTGAACTGGAAAAGTAGCGTGGGTACAATGTGGAAACCCTCCTGCCATCTGCTCCACCTCAATTCAATGTCAACCACAGCAGGGTCAGCTCAGGCCATAAAACATGAAACTGTCAGTGTGTCCATCTCCTGATGGGCAACCTGGCACAGGGGCTGAATCCAGTCCTTGATCACCGGGTGATCAAGCTTTTATGTGACCAAGCTTTTTTCTTTGTATATTTTGCAAACCAGTTATGGCTTGCATCCTTATCATCACAAGCTTTAACCTGAAGCTAAAATTTAGAATGAATTAAGGTGGTAAATGTTAGTGTGTAGCCTTTTACCCAGTGCTAGGAGAATATACAGCAGCCTAATTTCTCCTGGGTGTAGGCTCAGTGAAGTTTTGCCCAGGTTTTATTTGAATCCCTTGCATAAAGGCACTGTTACAAGGTTTGAGGGCAGTGTTTTAATGACTGTCACAGTAATATTCAACACTTTATAAACACTTCAGTTTAAGTGATGGAAACTACAACTTGTGCATGCAGTCTAAGAGGGAGACATATGCCAGTCCTGGTTTGAGCTTGCCTGGTGCTTGTTAGCACCTCATTGGTGACTGCTTGAAGTAAATGCCTTGCACGGAAATGCAGCAGATTAAAGGTGCCTTTAATGCTTCTATAGCATGCACCTAGAAAAGTCATGAAAGATAGATAGGTAGAGTCCCTTGGCACCATCTCTAATTCATGTGTTTGTGACTTTAATCCTTAGCTTGATGGTGTTTTAATTGACAGAATGTAAATTCCTTTTTGTGGTAATCCTTCTGGCGCATGGAGATGTGGACAGATGCTCTCAGTTCAGAGAGCGAGTGGGAATAGGCAGGAGGGGCTGGCACTGCAGTGCTATTTACACAAATATTTCCTGATTATTTATTTTCATGTACCTCACCTCATGCTATCCCCCTGAAGTTCACCAAGGTCATGTCTCTCTCTCTCTTTCCAGAATGGCTGCAATAGATCTGTAACTTCTTTTCTTTTTTATTTTTTTATACCCTGGACCTTTTGAGCTACTCCTACTAAGGATCTCAAGTCTGGTAAACACAGGAAAAAAAGCTAAATGTATTTATGAAAAAAGGAGGAAGCCAGATCTGATTTTTCACTGAAGAATGAACCCTCTTTTTCCAGAAGCTTTTAGCTGATGAAAATGATTTCCTGCATGTCTGTTCCACTGGGATGAGAGAATACCTGCCCCTACAGCTGTATACCGTGGGAAGATGCTCGGTTAGGAAAGTGACGGGTGATGTGGAGCCCTGTGGCTGTGAACAACCAACAGACTCCCTCCAGCTCTGTGTACAGCCAAATCCTCCGGTAATTGAGATTCAGATTAACTTGGTGACCCACCAGTGCTTTCAGTGTTTGCAAAAGCAGTGGAGATCTTATAAGGGAAGGAGTTCTTAGGAGATGTGTGGAGCTTATTGTACCAACCCTTGCTGTGCTCCTGGACCAGCTGAACCAGCAACTGAAGACATGACTAAAAATGGATTAAGCTTTAATAAACCATAAAATAAAATAAAATAAAATAAAATGCAGGCTTTCAAGGTGGCAGGAAAAGCAGTGTTGAGATTATTTTAAAAATTACTGTCATTTGTGGTAGTTTTGTCTCCCCAACTTGAGTAAGCACATTTCCCTCTAAACCCAGTTTTTCCTTTTTGGACTTATCTGTAATAACTGAAATCCTGACCATTTTAGTTACTTATCATACCAAAAGGTCTCCTACTGAGTACAATCAGAGTTTTGGTGCAGAGAGAAATGAATAGCATCTGGGAAAGAATTTAATCTAATGATATAGGAGTTAATAGGTTTACATTTAAATATCTTAGCATTTACCAGTTTGGGGATATGAATAATATTTCCAAGACATTCAGACAGTTAAACTGTGATATTTCTACCTCATCTGTTCTACCCAATCTCTGTTTCCTTCTCCCAATCAGACGTTGCCCTCTCTCCCCACACTGGGGAGGCCAGAGTGAAGCCAGGCAAACTCCAAAACAATTGGTTTCTTCCCAGCACTGCAGTTCCTGCTACACATGATTAGATTTCTCTAAATTGCCTTGAACTGTTTTTTCCCAGATAGCTGCAGTGTCTGTGGCACCGCACCGAAAGACGGGGGCTCGGTGGCAGTTGGCAGCGAGGGGCAGAGGGGCCGAGGAGGGGCTGGGATGCCGTGTGCTGGCTGCAGCCTCTGCTCTGACCTCCTGGAGCTCACATGCTCAGTGATAGAGAAGGACAACTACAACTTGCATGTCCTTTCCCTTTATTTCTGCTTGATTTACTTGCCCTAGATTTAAAACTTCGACTACTTCTCAAGTTGCTGCTGAAAAACAAGTTCCATATGTATTACCCTTCATCTGCATCAGACACAGAATAAAGAAGAAACTTTTCCGTCCTAAGCTGTGTCATCTGAATTAACTCGCAGAGTGCCTGATTGGAAGCTCGGGGTTTGTGCAGGCCCCTTCTCTTTGTCTCTCTCTGAAACATCATTTTAACTCTGAGATGCTGCTGGGTACCAATGAAGACAGGACTCCAGTGCCATCACATCTCTTTTCAGGGATCTGTGGGAGCCAATCAACTGAAAATCCTCTTTCAGTATGTTGTGAAAGAAAGACCTGAACTTCCAAGCATGAAACTGAAGAGTGAAAGTCAAACAAGCTCCAGTGGGGATTTATTTTCTCTAATACAATCACTCAGGGATCAGAGGGTTTGTCCGTTATTTCTTCAGCTGCTTCAGCCAAGCTCTACTCCTTTCTTATCTTTAAACATTTCACTGCTGAGAGCATCCCAATATCCTGTGTGCTGCTGGGCTGAGGCACCATTCGGGAGCCTGCACCAAATCCTCAGGTGTGCCCTTTCTAATCTTCTTGGGGTAGGATTTTCTCAGGGTAGCTGGCAGGCGATATTTGTACTTTCTAGCCCTCTGCAGCCTCTCCCACCTGGAGCTCAGGGTCTCCCCGTGCTGCTGGATTAGTGATGGCAGAGAACATAATGGCACGTTGACCTCAGAGGGAGCGAGGGGTGCAGCAGGAGAAGGGCAGTGGGTTGATGGAAGAAGGCACCACCTCTGATGGGTGGGCTCTAGCTGATGCAAGACAGACATGTCTGTCCCTACCTTCTGCTTCTGCAAACAGAATGGAGACCTTTATACAACACAGTGGTCTGTCTGCCTCACTAATGTCATCTGCTGCCCTGCAAGCAGCTTGTCACTTAGCACAAACACGGGCATTTTTGACAGAAAGGTGTAGATTCTATTTAGTTGCACTCAACAAGTCTCAGGGAGCCTGGCATTTACCCCTCTCCTGAGGTTCAAAACTCTGCACATTCAGACCAATGAACCGTCAGCCTCATGGTTCAAAACCATCTTAAATTGAACTCAGTTCTCATCTGTGTCTGCTCTCGGGATATTTCCTTAAAGAGATATTTAAGATCCCCCTACTTTTTTCCTAATCATGAGACAGCAGGAATCTGAGTAGTCAAGTGAGATTAATAGCACCAGTTAGAGGCAGATCAGGTGTAGTACAAGTTAAAGAAGCAGAAATTTCACACCCCTGAAACTCAAGACAAAGATGCCACAACTTCTTCAATTCCAGCCTTCCATGCAGCACTTCTCAGGCACATCATTTTTACGTGCAACAGCTTCAGGGTTTTGTGTGTGGTATTCTCATGCTGCTTTTCCTACGCAACTTTCCCTTGGTACCAACAAAACCCATCTGCTCTTCTGATCCCAAGCCACTCCCAGTCAAGAACTGACAGAAGAATTGAAGAGCTGTCTAATTTCAGAAAGCAGAGATGGACCCATGAGGACGTGCTGACTTTGCCAGGTTTTGAATGCAGGAACTAACAGGCTCCTCTTCCCACTGAGCAGCCTCTGAAAAGAGCACTTCCTCCCCAAAGCGGGAGATTTCTGCTGCTGACCTTGTGGGAGTTCAAGTAGCTTCAGTTTTCTGAGCATTTCTTGGGCACAGCCCTGCAAGGCGCAAACCCCAGATTAGACTTGTTTATACTGGGATGTCCACCAGCTCAGCAGTACACTGAACCTAATTAGAGCTCTACAAGAAAGCTTTTGGTTTGTACCTTGAATTCTCCAGTCAATAAAGCAACATATTTCACATTCAGGTCAAGTAGAAACATTTTATTCAAGCCTAGCAGACCTTCTATTTCCCTTGCAGTTATTCAAGGATGCATTATGCAGACTTATTACATAATATTTCTAAATTTTTCCCCTTGGGACTACACTTTTTGACCAATTTACAATGTCTGAAAACATTTGCCAACCTCTATTCACATTCACCGACCGTGTTTGCATTCAGCAAAGCCAAGGGCTGACACTATGAGCAAAAGTCTGATGGACAACTTTTGAGAGCAGTAGTTCAGTATCTCATTTGACCCCTCAGATCCTGCTCAGTTCTCCAGTTTGCTGTTCACAGTATCAGTAGCAGAGGGAAACCGGAGGGAAATGTCATGGAAGTTGCACTATGTCCTAGTTGCAACGAAAAGCTCCCTGTCTAACACTCTGAAAGATAACTGTAATATATGAAGAGTGATTTAGTTTCTTGATGTTTATTGGACCAAGTACTGCTGAATATAAACCCTCACTGATCATGGACTTTACGACACGGGTTTATTTGTATCGTTTCAGGAGACTTCAATGGCTTTTGCATTTTCATTTCATAATGATAAATTACCTGAAATCATTCCTCTCAGAACAGATTCCTCCAGCTTTGGCTCCTGCCAGGATGTTTCATTTTGTGTTGAAAATTGCAATAGAAAATTTCCTTCAGCCATTGATATGTCAGAATAGAGTTTATTATCACTCACAGTCCCAGCCTATTGGAGCTGTGTGAAAGGTTTTGTAAATAATATGACACGGGTAGGAACTCATTTGATGCTGTGATAGGTGGTGAATATTCCTAGCCAGGCAGAGAGGGTGAAATGAAGTGGCAGGAAGTGTGACCTTTTCTAGCGAGAGGCTTTCTCACTCTGTAATGTATATTGCTAATTAATTAGAAATGTGAGGGGAGGACACAGGATTCCAGTGGCTGATAATGGCACAGCGTGTTGTCCTGTCTATGTGTTATTATAACCGTTTGTTGTTACATACATCTAAACAAACTGGAAGACGGCTTCTACGTGAGGCCCCTTAAATTCTGTTTCAAGTCCTGCTACCAGTATATTTTTTGAGAGTGTATGAAAATTGCTGTTTATCACATTTCAAATCAGAGGGTTGATCAATAGTTATCCCAATCCACAACCAAAGGCAATATCACCTCTTCGATCACTTTGGTCAATTATTGTTGACCTCCTCTGCATGCCAGGTATGGTATTTAAACTCAGGTTTTCCTGACTATGTATTAAGAACTTCTACCAACTATCAGGATGCTTACAGTTAGGAAATTCATGGTCAGTTCAACTCTCTTTGTTTGGTCCCATTAAAGGTGGTGGCTGCTCCAATCCTCACTTGCAGATTTGCATAAGGGCTGCTCTGGGCTCTACTGAATGGAAAATGAGAGGTGCTGTCTGACAGCGCCTTCCTTAGGGTTAACAAAGTTGTGTGAACATTGAAAAACAAGTCTGGATTGTCCTAAAACTCATACTCAGTTCTCATTAAAACCAGGCTGAATCCATTTGTCTTTTAGCTTTCAGGTGTATGTAGCAGAAGGAAATTAATTTTAAAATATCCATGGGTTGCCCAAGTGTCATTATCTTGGTGTCTAATCATAGTTCTTAATTTACATCAGGGAAATTGACACATGAAGAGGTAAATTTTCTCATTATTAAATGAATATCTAAGTTAGGTTGTAGCCATTGATTGTCAGTTTTAACCTTGATGTGTCATGTGTCAAGTCTCCCCGCGGTGCAGTGTGCGTAGGACCAGGGAGTAGCCGCAGCCAACAAAGGGGCTATGAAGCTGCTGGTCGCTTCAGACCCACGGAATCTGTGGGACAGACACTTTCAGCGTGGAGCTGTTCCTAAGCTGTTTATTTCAGATCTTGCCTTCTCACTGTTTGTGGTGCATACCACTCGGGCCAGTCCTCCTGGGCAGTTAGTTGTTCCAATTATTTTTGAAGAAATTTTGTGCACAGCTCAGATCTGTATCCTTTCCTCTGCTCAGGGGGTCTCTTGACACTTCCCGGTGGTTTCAGCATTAGTTTATATGCAGACAGAGTACGGATTGAGTGCTCCTTCCCTAGGTTTTTGGCTCATTTTTTTGTCAGTGTATTTGTCATAGCCCAACTGGTGTTTCCAACTGGATGCTGCTAATCGTTTACTATTCAGTGCAGCTAAGAATGAGATTTTATTTTTAGGTTCTGTCACTCTGTGTCTTTCCATTTTAAGATAAATCCATCTCTGATGTCTCCCATTTCTGAGCTACAAAAATCTGGGTTTCATTTCCAGCTCCAAACTGTTATTTCATTCATGTATTAACTTAGTTGTTAAGATCTCTTGCTTTTATTTATCAGACATTTCCAGAAGTTGTTTTCATTTCACTGAGCCCCAGCAGAATCTCTGGCACACGCTGGCTCTGCTGCAGCCCTCACATTGCAAGAGGACTGCTGATTGTTGAGTGTATTCCTTTATTGCCTACTAATAATCTTTATTTAGATCCAGAATGGTGACAAATACATTCAGTGGGAACCAGTTTATCTCAGGGAAACTGAGGCATTTAGTGCTGGATTGTGTCGACAACCTTGTTGATGCTGAGAGGGAAGGGATGGGAGGAAGGATTATTTTACTTCCGTCTTTCTACCAGCCTAAAATCTCCCCAGCAGAAGTTGTTTCTTCTGCCTTGATTTCCATCCAAATGTTTCTCGGGAGGGTAAACAAAGGGCTGGAGAGTTTCAATATAAACAAATCTTATTTAGACATTTTTTTTCTCTCCAGACCTCAGTTCTGGAAATTATTATGATTTAATAATGTAGCACCATGCATTTTTTTGGACTGATCTTTTCCCTAGTGACGCTGCAGGCAAGATTTAGACAAAGCAGGGAAGAAAAACAATAAAACAAGAGAGGCGTGTTGGGCCACACCAGCCACAGCGATGGAAAACTCGGAGAGAAGTTTGATTTCTTGGGTCTCTCAAATGAGGGCTGCAGAAGAGGTCAGACAGGTGAAGCCCGAGAGAAGAGAAAGAGACCTCATGGAGCCAGGCAATAGCAGATGGTTCACTGAAAGCTTTGTAAATATTTGCAAGTTTGGCCTCAGCTTCAGATTTATTGAAGAGCGCAGATCACTCAAGCTGCACCTGATTGTACTGTGGGCAGCTGTATACAGCTTTTCCTGGTATGGTGAAGCTTGTTCTGCTACTTGTAATAGCTTTTCTAACATGACTGAAAAGCTTTTCTCCTTGTTGCCATTCTCTTTTTATATTTTATTTTTATTGTATTTCATGGAGGGGGGACTATCCTTATCTTGTAACATTCTAACGTTGTCATGGGAAACTGGTTTCAAAAACGCAATTTCTCTCCCTCTCTTTCCCTCTTTCCCGCAGATGCAAGAGTATCTACACAGCCTGTGCCCTCCTCGCTGCACCTGCAGCTCTGCCAGGAGAGCAAATCAATTAAACGCAGCCAGAGCTACCCCGTGGCTGCCCAGCAGTTGTAAGGGAAACAAAGTGATCCCATCTGAAACATACAGAAAGTTAAGTTGTTTTTTTCTACCGTTTCTGTGTTCTGCTGAGAAATTGTATGACTTAATGCAGTTGTCACAAATATTTAGGACCTCAGACTCTTTATGGTTCAGTGTTTCTCACAGGTCAAACTTTTAAATAAAAATAATTTAGAAATGACACTTCTCTTTCAGCAGGCGACTCACTGCAGCCTCGTGAGTTACAGGTTGCCCAGTTGCCAGTTTAGGAACTGTCGGCGCAGACAATAAAGAACTGACCCGGCTGTCATAAGACACAGTCTTCTTTCTGGATTCCCCACTGATGATTTGGGACAAATCACCCCATCTCTCTGTGCCTCAGTTTCCCTAGGTGTAAAATGGAGAGACCCCATCGTCTTTATCAATCCCTCCAACAGCTACAGCTAGCAGGCACCTGATAAACCTGAACAGGAGTTGTGATCATTATTGTGACAGCTCAGGCACTGGGTTTCCTCTGTGCATGTGCTGTCAGATTTATTCTTGGTGGCTGTGTTGTCACTGGTTTCAAATTCCACACTTCAAGCCTTTTGTCTTGTGCTCTGCAACCTGGTAGATATTTCCCTTCAGACAGTCACCCCACAGGCTCTCATTTAAAAACTACCTCAAGTTCTTTTATACTTTTTCCCCACCCTGTCTAATCTCCTTTTATTCTCGCTTTATGTGCTTATCCATGTGCTTTGTGAGTGGCTTGTTTTCCTATTCAGCACTGTGCTTTGACTCTCGTGAAAGGCACTATATTAAACCCCTGCTAAAGTGTGTGTAAGCCATTCATGTCACACCCTGCACCAGGGAGCACACTCCATTATGCAAACGGCCAGTGCAAGCTTCCTATAAACTACCTATACTCAGAGGGCACTGTCTTTGTATTACCAACAGCCAGCATAGACATGTGAAAGGAATAAGGAGGAGGTGGAAAGGAAGATGATTTCTATTAGGTTCTTGCAATTTGTTCCTTTCAACAAGAAAAAAATATCCTCAGGAGGCAAAGTAATGGTTTTCTATCTCCAGGTCAATACTGGCCCTGCTGGTCTAAATGCTGGGAAATTCCTGTCACCAAGTCCACTGGATTTAGGAGGTTACAGCAGAAAATGTCTCAGCCTCATTAGCCAGGAAAGCAGCCAGTACTGGGTGGACTTCAGTGAGGGTTTCAATGGCTTCAAGGGCAAACTGTGCCCTTGATCTCAGTCAGCCAGGCTGCATGGTGTCGAGTAAGGTCTGAGAAACCCACTGGTGTTACCAACCCCCTTCTGCAGCCAGGTAGCCCTGATCTGCTAACGCAGCTGCAAGGAGCGGTCCAGATCCCGCACAGATCCACTCTCAGCTATTCCTCGACAGGTACCGCCAAAGGCATGCGAAGCAGATTTCTGATGCACAGCCCTTTATAACCACAGTGCCTTCCAAACCATCTCATCCAGTCAGGAAAGGGAGTCACATCACGGGACCTGGGGAATTGCTCAAATCAGGTCACGTTCAGAGGGATGCACACCCACAACGAATCCTTCAGAAAGGGCCCATGATTAGGCACGTAAGTGATTGTCCACTGTCGAGTTCCAAATAATGGACACATTTGAGAAAATGACAATCTGCTGGCAGATAGTTTGCAAACAGAACAAGAGATAAAATTCGTCAGCTAAATGATTCATTATGCCTTCCTCTGACTTTTTCATGGCAAAAACAAACCGTGCATGGCTCCACTAGGCAGTTTCTGAGCTTTGCAATTTCTTTTTGTGATTGTCATGCATATAATATCTTATTACATTTGATATTAATGGCAGCATGGTGCTCAGGTATTGAAAATCCATATGGCCTGTATAATATTTACAGTATGACAAAGTAATAAGTCACAGCGACAGCCTGCTGTCGAGCACTTCCAGCATTTCGCTCCAAGCAAATGCAGAGATGTACTGTGCTGTTTGTTGGGATGTGGAGGAGTCTGCCTTTTAATTAGTTGGATTTGTGGCTTACAGTGGGGGAGCTGTGGCAGGTGGGTGTTGCTTTGCATATGTTATTGTGGCATGAAGACTGATAGCAGAGGAATAGTTCAAGTGCAGCTTGAAAGCTGTGGTTGTTTTTTCGGCCTCGCTGCTTGCTGATAGAGCAGATGGGGCAATGCCATCAACACACCTTGCTCTTTCTGCTGGGCCGCCCTGTTTGGCCGAGACATGCGCACGGGAAAGGGATGCGGTGCTGCCTTCCGCACTGCACTGGATGTGGGAACATCGCTGAGTAGCTGAAAGGAAAGGAGTGCTGGGCTGTGACCCTGGAAGTGCTCAGAAACTGTGAAGGCCAACCCTAGGAGGAAGGGCAGGGAGAGAGGAGGGTAGCAGGCAGGGTGCTCTCAGTGGCACCTTGGTAATACACCTGCCAAGCAAGGGGCAGAATGTGAAGTTTTTGCTGTCAAGAATGGGGATGAGATGAGGATGCTAGTGAGCTTCCGAGACATGGCCTGGAACTGAGAAAGGAAGAAAAAGAAATCCCAAAGCCTGAGACTTACATCCAGCTTGGTCTGGCTGTGTGGCCTGGAGCGGGAGGGAAAGGGGGAGGTCGTGGATGACTGATGGGGACTGGACCTGAGCAATGGGAAAAAAACTGCTGTTGTGAATAGGAGGCAGAGATTGGAGGCTACAATGACAGTCTCGAGGGGAAAGGTCAGGAATACAGAGCTACAAGACAAGCATGGCTAAAACTCCAGCGCCTGGGGAGACAAAATGAGCAGTGTGGCTAAGTCCTCGTGACCCCTGCACGTGTTATGTGAAGTGCCCGCTGCTTCTTTTTCTATAAGCTGTGGCAAGCAGTTCCCCCACCTCTTGTGCCTTGAAATTGTGTTTATCCTTTCCTCCCTGCAATCTGCATCTCAGCAAGTCAGCCCTGCCCCATGGAGCCTGCAAAGATGCTGAGCTCCACTGTGCTGTTCCTCTCTTCCTCACTCTCCCTTTCAGATGCCAACAAGGTTTTATGCCATGGGGGATAGAAAGCTGCCAGCATCTGTCACTTAGGTCTTGCTCTCATTTCCAGACAGAAAATTTCTTATAATGACGGAACTTAGCAACCTGAAAACCTTCCAGAGACACTGTTTCTTGGAGGATGGAGTGAAAATGGGATCTCCTCCTCCAGGACGTGATGGCCTTTTCCAAGGGACAGTTTAATCTTTTAGAGATAGATGAATATGAGACTCAATAATCTGGTAAGCAGCAGATGAGGGGAGATGGAGAGAATTTCAATAAAGCAGCTGAAAGTAAAGAACCTGGAGCTGCTGCAGCTTCCCTTCAGAGTACCCTGCTTGATGAACCTGGGGTGGAGCTCACCCAGGGCAGGTGGCAAAGTGTTGGCTCAAGGGCAAAAGCGGCTTTATAATAGAGTAGCTAGTCCATTCCCTCCTTCACTTGCACACTTATAAGCCTTTACAACTCAATTGCCTCCCCCAGTCCAATTCCACCATTTTTCTTGCTTTGCAATAACTCTGTCCGCTCACAGCTCTCAGGCACTGCATTTTTGCTTTTCCCTCCTACGTGTTCCCACCTCATTCTGCACTCCTGTATAAGCCTTTCCATTTCTCCACAACAGCTTGACTGGGACCTGAGCTATGCATAGTGTTTCTGCTGGCTATCAGCAAAGGACAGGATGTCATCTGGGCTGTGCAAGGCAAAGGAACTGGATGGGGGGAAGAACACCACTGATTTCTGCTTTCATTGCACTCATTGTTCAGTAACTAACACTGTAGCAGGCACTGAAAACCAACTAAATGGGTGTGCGTGCGAGAGGACACTCATGGCTCAGTGTTTCCTATGTTATCACCCAGCAGAGCCACTCCTCTCTTGCTGTAGCACTTGAGGCAGAGAGATGTCCCACAGAGAACCCAAGGGTCACTGCATGTATAAGTTATGGAAGTGTCACTTTGCTACATCCAACCCCAAATCCCTCTGCAGAAGAGCCACTGTCTGTAACCCCCACTAGCAAAGTTGGGCCCTCGGGGCTGTTTTTATTCTGGTAGAGATGTCACATCTGACAGTTGCTGTCACCCTATGATTAGACCAGCAATCAGCCCTAGATTCTTTTGATAGAATACGAGCCCTGACTGATTAACAAAGTGGCCTTTGGCCTCAGGTAATAACAGATTTCACAGCACTGCTATGGAGTAATTATTATTTAAAAAGGTCTTAGTGGAAGTTTGATATTCTCCTACAGGCTTCTGTCCATCTGAATGCAGAAACAGAAAGTAACAATTATGGGCATGAACACCAGCTCAACTGGAGGTCTCACAGTCCTGATACATCGCTATTCTTGATGCATCTGTCACATCTCTTTATTAGATGAACTGATGTATCAGGCTTGCTTATTTTTATGACACCTCAGTGTATTAATCAACCCAGGTATAAAGTTGTCTCAGACCATCAGTTAATCTGAGTTACCAAGTTACCTTGTGTATCACTTCTCTTCATTTGTCAGTTGTCTCAGTATGTCAGGTGGTGGTGCAGTCCCCTGGAAGGTCATCTTCCAGGTCTATCTCATTCCCTTTCTTTTGATTGTCATGAAGATATCAATCTCCAAAGCATAATTTTGTCTCTTTTTTTAATTATCTGAGTTTATCAGTTTTTGTGTGGGTCTTTTGACACGGCTGCAAAAGTGGCACAGACGTGTCTTGTGTATGGTGCTACAGTATAAACACAGAGATAACTGCAGACCACTGACTGCAGCCCATGGACCACAGTTCAAGAACTGCAGTTCTAAGTTTCTTATGCCTCACAGGAACATCTCAGTGCCTCAGGCTTGAGTACAATAATCTGACATTACTCCAGCTTGGTACAGAACTGCTGTTACCATTATGTCTCAGAGGGGTGGCCTCTGAATAGTCAGTCTGAGGGAGAGATTTGTGAAGGGATAGATCTGAGATTCTGTTAAAAAACATATGGCTTGAACGACTTAGATGTCCAAGTGACATACTCAGAGTGATGTACTGAATTAGGAATTTAAGCTTAACTGAAAAGTAATGGACTTTGTTTCCCAAGTCTTACACATTGCAGCACTTTGCGGAGCAGTGCCCAAGTGCTGCACTTAAGGAGCTCACTGGGAGACCAACAGGAAGCTTGCAGTGAAAGAAGGAACTGAACCTGGGGTCTCCCAGCTCCAAGGCCAGCTTCCTTTCCTGCACCATCCTTCTTTCCCTGACAAAAAGAGGGGAACAGAGCAGCGATGCCTATTTCACCAGATTCCAGACCCAAAGAGTAGAAAATGGTCCTGTTAATGCCAGTAGAGAAGGTATGGCAATTTCTTCTCCTACATGCTGAAAGGACCTCATTGAATGTGCTCCTTTACCTGCAGACCTCTTCAGCGGAGCAAATATTTTTGCCAATTAAAGAGTCTCCTGCTGCTGTGGTTGATCCACACAAATGGAAATAGAGGGGAGGTGTGGAGGCAGGAATCATTAAATCAGCAGAACAAAGGCATGAGGGCAAGTTAAAAGACCTGATCTGAATAAAGAAAGCTCCTCAAAATATCAGTTTCTTTGTCCTACCTGTCCTTCATCCATCCAATTCTCCTGAATGCTGTAGAGAGGCTTTGTCATTCTCAATGACATGGCGAGAGGAACCAGTCCTTCAGCACACTGCCTAAAATAGCAACAGACAAGAGACAAAGTGCTCAGAGGTTCAGCTCAGTCTATGAATGCTTAGAATTTCAGGGCCAGATCTGGATTATTCAGTCCTCACAATAAGCTTCCCCATCACAGATCCTTGGTGCTTTGTAGACAGAGCTATAAAGATGGCCTCATTCACGGCTGCCCCTGTCCCGGTCATTACCTATTTAAGTTAGGGTGAGGTACCAATACCATGGTAATATTACAATTCCAAACTGCCCCCAGATTTCTAGGATGTCCTTAGCAGCCTTATGTACCCCGATGAAATCAGGATTCATTTCACCTCATCTGCAAAATTCCTCATCCTTTAGACAGTCACTCCAGCATCCTTACTTCTTTCCAGGTTCTTGTACAAGGTTTATCACTATAATGTTTGAGCAGCTTCCAATGTGTGAGTGAGTGACTTAAGAGCATCTCAGTACTGAGATGATTGCAGTTCTACAATAATATTACCAGAATTTCCCCTACTACTGCCTTTTCTTCCATCCTTTCCTCTCCTATTTATCTGCTAATTCACCTCTTGGGTCTGAGAGACATGACCCGTGAGAAGATCCCAGACTGAAACTGCCAGTTCAAGAACTGTGATTGAGTTACTTTCCCATAACTATTAATATCAAACCTCCCAAACTCGTGTACAGGACATTGCAACACACCCTTACTTGCACTGTCAGCAGCTGGCAGTACTGATACAGGACTTCCCGTCCTCACAACACAGTTGCACCAAGAAGCCTTTAGCTTCCTTACTGTATTTACAGTGGTCTTCCTCCAGATGAGAATGCAACCATAAGCAACACGATCACATCATTCCCATAGACCTTCTCTGCTGCCTTGTCCAGGACATGCTTTGATGCATCTAAAGCATGGTTCGTGTGTGTGCGGACAGAACAAAATCAGCCTGCTGAAGCCACAGTGTTTCAGATGGATAGACCAGAGCATGGAAAACAACGTCCTTGTGCCACAGTCCTCCAAATGTGCAAATGCATTTTGTTGTGTTTGTGTCCCCTGCACAGCCTGCTACCTTGCATGGAAGACAGCAGCCTATTGCTCACAACAGTGGGATGGAGTTACTTTTCCAGTTCAGTGGAAGATGCAGAGGTTCAAAACCCACAGATGCTTCATTTTGGAAGCTGTGGCTTCTGTTAGAGATGGGGTTTTTTGCCAGTTCCCAAGCAGAGCCTAGTAGGTAGCTGGCTTGTGACTACCACTACTTTCGGAGCAACACCAGGGTTAAATGGGCCTTGCTGTGGAGGGAGGCTGTGTGCATAAGCCTTTTCAAAGTCCCTGAGCATTTATCATCATTCCTGTCTCTCAGCTAATGAGCAGCTAAAGTGATTTTCTATTGCTTGTAATTCACCAAAATTGTTCTAACTGTTGGAAGAGCCAAAATTGACAGGCTAATGCGGACGCTCGCCTGGCTGTCTCAATGGCTCATCGAAGGGTGAGCTGATTGCTGCCTCGGTGATCAGCCGAGGTGCTTCAGACAACATCATTTCTGTAATACATCAACAATCTGAAAGCTGAAAACAAAGGCCAGAGGAGAGTAATCATCAGTCACAACGCAACGCTTAAGGCTAAAATAGGTCAGAGCTGAATACTAAAGAGTACAAGGAAGAAAAAAGTATCCTCCTACTTGCTGTTTATCTTTCTCTCTCTCTGCCTCTCTGCATCAGTCTCCAGGCAGTGTCCTGGTGGTTCTGGACCTTTCCTCACTTAAGCAGACTAGATTAAGGTGGAATTGAGAATGGAGTGGGCTGGTTGGGTTTGCTGTTGCCCTGGTAGGTGGAAGGAGCAGCCACTGACTACAGGTGAGTGCACTGGATAAGACATCAGCTTAAGGCAAGTCCTCCATATGTCAGAGGTAGTGTTTGCTGATCACTCCCCATCTCTTAATCCCAGGTAACGAGTCAGCTTGAGGAGTGGATGTTCTCAGGGATGCAAAAACCAAGGTCCAACAATGCCAGCCCCTGGTATTAGAACCCGAGTCAGACTATACTGTGGTTGGTGTTTCTCCTCCAGTGACAGGAATTGGAGAGTTATCTGAAAACAAATCAGAGCAGGGATAGGGTTGATTTTCTTCTTAGTAGATGGTGCAGTGCTGTGCTTTGGATTTGAGAATAATGTTGTTAATACACTGATGTTTTAGTTGTTGCTAAGCCATGTTTACAAAGTCAAGGACTTCTCAGATTCTCACCCCACCCCACCAGGGAGTAGGCTGGGGAGCACAAGAAGCTGGGAGGAGACACAGGAGATCCGACCCCAACTGGCCAAAGGGATATTCCAGACCATGTGATGCCATGATTGGCGTATAAACTGGAGGGAAAGCTGGCCAGGGGNGGAAGTGTGCAAATAGCTGCGTGGTGTTTAGTGCCCGCCAGGTTAAATCCCAACAGCCTTCTACTCAGCCACCCATCTTCCCCAAATCTACAGGAGTACTGTGTGTTTTGAAGGGCTTTACGTTTCTGCCCAGCTGGCTTAATAATGACCAACATGTTCCAGCATTTTGGGGAGGGGATGAATACACCAACAGCATGATCCTCATTTCTTTAGGAAAAAAAGACAAAAAACCCTGAATCAAGCTTTCACTGGGTTGTAGGAGCTGAGTTTTGCAGAGAACTCCCTAAATAGTTGAACTCAAGAGAAAATATCTCTAGCATTGGGAAAACTGAGGCTACAGAGAATTCTAACTGAGACTTTTATCATTCTGGATCTAACTCCTTCCTCTTCTTGCTCAGGACATGAGATGAATGCAAACTTGTTTCTTCTCCAGGTGCTCCACTGCAAACTCAGTGGACCAGGAGATGCCTTTTCATCTGCCTCCTTGCAGACATAGGTGTCTCTACTGGAAGTTAAAGTGTCTGCCAGTGTGGCTTTCAGGATCACTGGAACTCAAAAGCTTTCTCGCATCATCAAGCGCAGACCCCAGGGAAGTCATTTTAACATGGTGCTTATGCACTCAGCCCTCTGTATCTGAGCTCGACAGCTTGAAACCTTGAAATACTATGGCAATTCTTCTATGTCCACTCCAGTCTCTCATCATCGTTAAGCCCAACTACAGATGAAATTTGAAGGGATTTATCCAGCCACTCTCATCAAAGACAGCTAAAGAGAGCTCTGAATATTTACCCCATGCTGTGTTTATTTATTCACCAAAAAATTCTTTGGAGTACAAATTAGTTTTTGAACCTAATTTTCAGTCTGTACTTTGTTTGGTGTGTAAAACCTGAGTCTGTGTGAGCTGACCATAGGGCTGTCTTAGCAACTGCCATCTTGTCCTCAGTAAAAGGGATAATTAGGCTGATAGGATGATGGTTCTGCCTTCAAACTTTAGAGATGACTGTCAGACAAACCTGATGCTTTTTAAAAGCAGATATCCTGGGTTTAATTCTTACCATTGCGACCCAAGAGCAAGCATCAGCATGTGACTTGCGAAGGGTAAAAATAGCCAGGGACATACAGGATCAGGCTCCCTGTCCCAGGATCCTGAATAACTTGTGCTACAGATGTTCAGGATCTTTAGATACCATATGGTAGAGCTGTACAAACATAACATAAAGCATGAAGAGTAGCAATGGTGGGATTTGAACCTGTTATCTTCTGAATCCTCAGCAACGGTGTTGCCTGTAGAATAACATAAATAGTACCACTAATTGCTTTTCTGAGACTTGTTTGAACAGGTCCTGATTTTAGTTATGGTTAAGGGCACTCGGGAGAATTCTTTAAGGTCTTATTTATGTGCTAATCTTTCCTGGCTTTTCATGTAGATAGAGGATGGCTCATCTAGAAGCTGGAAGAGACAACTTGCTGTTGAATTACTGATTTAAGGAACCTACCTTGCTCTGCAGACTACTGAGTGAACCTGAAGATTTTACTCTCACTAACCTAAAGCTAAGAAAAAAGCTAAGAAGCAAAGCTGCCAACATCTTCCTCATTTATTCACAGCATAAAGCCCTCTCATAGTAATTGTCCACATCTTCATCTTCTTTAGCTGCCTTGCCTTTCAAATTCCTTTCTTTTATATATAGTTGGACACACAGGATGTTTATAACCCAAGAGAGGCAGGAAGGACAGAAAGCACATCTGAAGAGGAGGCTGAGATAGAAAGGATGCTTAGATTTAAAGAACTGTCCCCATATCCAACGGTGACGCATTAAATCACTGAAGTTTCAATAACTCATACTGTATCTCCATGGAGATGTGCACCATATGGAGTTAATTAGTAGAACAACAAAACAATCAATTAGTTCCTTAATTAGTTTTACTAAGAAATGATAACAAACACAAACAATTTATTCAAACAAATGCCCGGACCACAATGATAGTTTAATGGCCCCTGTGAAACTGGCTCCATGCTGAGCCCCTCAGTGTTACTCTGATTGATTTTGAAGATATTGAGGGTAAATGTTAACTTGGGTCCAGCCAAAATGTTTTATCAGTATGATCAATTATTAACAGTATTAGATCACAGAGAGGACATTGCTGGGAGGTTTTCATTAAAAAAGGGAGGGAAGAAAACCTTAAATAATATGGTTACATGAAGCCAGTATTTAACCTGGGAGCAATATGTGGGGATTAAGACAGTAGGGATTTTCCCTGCATGCCACAGGATCATTTAATCGTAGAAATAAATTGGTTTTCTGTTTCTTATCCAGACTGGTATTTTTGGTATATACATCAGCTGGAGAAGACTGAATCAGGCATGCACAGGTCATATTCAAAACAAAGTGATGCTGGGAAGTGGGATAGCAACAATAAAGCAGCTGGGAACAGAGCATGGAAGTCAGGACGCCCAAGGGGAATTTGCTGGTTTGTTTTTTTTTATGCTGATATGTATCACAGGTACTTGTATGAGGTCTTTTTGCATGAAGGGAGGCATCTCTACATATCACACCCGACTTCTACTGATATCAAGGACTTGAGAGCTCTGGAGAATGCATTACCTATGCCACCAGGAAAAGTAAATATCAAAATTAGCTCCTTTGCTGCACTCAGGAGCTGTGATTAATTGCTTGTTAACAAGATATTCAAAGCACAACAATTTATCTGAGTTTGATCAGGAAGATTATGGGATAGAACATTTTAATAAATTCATTGTGACTATGGATATATGTTAAAATGATAAATAGGTCAAGCTACTATAGATGTTTTAGATCCAATAAAGTTATTTTTAGACCGTGTTATCCGATGGACTAACCTATTATTTACTCAGTTACATTTTTATGAACTAAGCTTTTTCTTAAAAAAAAGACTTGCCCAGACATTAGAATGGTGTTTTATGACTACCAGCTTCCCCATCATAAATACATCTCATTTTTCAGAAAAAGAGTAATAAATCCCATCTTTGCAAGTCTGGAGGAGACTCAGGCCTCGCAGCCAGAGGCTGTGTGGCAGTGATGCTCAGGATGCAGACTGAGCCGTCACACCCCGAGGGGGCACATCTGGCAACGCTCTTTGGGGGGAACGCATCCACTGAACAGTCCCTCCCAGCTGGGACATCTACAGCGGGGGGCCAGGGGATGGAAACTGCTGGCAGAGAGAAATGCAAACTCTCCTGTAACACATCAGAGCCACTATCAATTCCTAGCCTTCATTTCTTTGACCACCGAAGTGTGTGTGTGTACTTGTGTCTGTGGCTGAGTTCCTGCTGTATCAGTGAGCAAAATGGAGTCTTGCTTTCTTTTTATGCCCTTGCTTCTGTAGCTCCTTTTGCCAGCCAAGCAGGCTGTAGGTGGGTTTCCAAGGCAGCCTTTGTTTCGGGAAACTGGTTCAGGATGGACTCCTAGTCTGCAAAGGAGTAGGTGGCACTATCAGCTTTGTTTCTGGCGCACTGGCTATCGCTGCAGTCCCTGAAGATGCTGATGTAAGAAAAAACTAAGACACCCTTTGCAAGTCTCAGTATCTGTGGCTTCTTTACAGCATCTTCACTTTGCTTTGCTCCTATTTTTGGAGACCGTATTAAATAGCTATTCTAACCTTGTGGATACAGCTTGTGATTTTGCTAAAGAGGAATAAAATGCCATTTCCAGGTCTGTGCAAACTAACTCTTCCCCTCAGCTTTGTCCTGCAGGTCGTGCTGAGGCGTTCCAGTTACACAGCCACTGTCTTCAGCACCCCAGCAGCCTCCAGTCAGTGGCCGAGGAGCTGAGGATAAATCGCTGCTTGCAGCCAGGCTGTTGGTTAGAATGTAAATGTCTAAACTTCGGAGAAGTGACCTCTGTTAAGTGGTTTAATGCAGTCTGTTGCCAGGAGCTCATGAATTCTGTATTACAGCCAGTAGTTCCATGAGATTGCAACTATCTTACTAATAATACAACCTCAACATATTTATCACAATAACTCAGACATAGAGAAAGGATAAATATCTTTGATACTGGGAAATGGACTGGCTGCCTATAGGCATCCTCTTTGCTTTATTAATTTAACCCTTTACAGGTGTCTCTACCAGGGACTGGTGCAAACCAGGTGAAAACCAGCTTTAAAAGGATCAAAGAATGATGCAGTGTGTCTGCACAACATACTTAATTCAGCATCATTCAGAGTGTTTTACAGATGTTAGCAGCAGACCCACAGCTTGGATATGAGAAGGCTTGCTTCATAAAGTGCTGAAATGCAGCCATTTGTGCATTTAGGGTAGAGCAAACTAGATTTCTGTCACTATGCAGTATGTTTAGGAGAGGGAATGAAGAAGAAAACTATGTCCAGCTGAGGCACCATGAGTCATTTCAGGGAGGCAGAATGCTGATCCTGATGGTTGGTTCAGGTCAACAGGCACAGCACAATGCTTGGGATTGCCTCGTGCTTTCTGACCCCATGTGCAGGACCCTGCTGGCCAGAGGATCTCAGATGTGTTGTGACTGGTATAAGGTGCCAAGAGGGGTGAATAATGACACTGATCTTCTGGGAGCATAGTAGTGTTTGGTGACTGCTCTTCCTACACAGTACATGAGGAATTGTCACCAATGACCTCAGGTTTAAGTCCACCCCATTGCTCCCCATGTCACCAAGCTCCATGTTGTGTTGGAGGTAAGAGACCCTGTGGACGCTTGCTAAACACAACCACCACTCACTGTACCTCCCTCCACTCTGGAGATCAGATGGTGCCTGTTTGCTGTCACTAACCCTGTCTGACTCAGGTTATCTGATGTGATCAGAGACCACAGTGGTACCAGAGAGATTTTAAAGCACATGGATATGGTCAGGTAGAGCTGATTTCTCCATTCCTAAGAGATTTAGGACAGGGAGAATTAGAAGTTATTATGCACTAGCTAAAACCTTTTGTGTGAGATCAAGTCTATGTGATAGAGATAGTCATGTTCTGGAGTGATAAAAGCCTAATTTCACGGGCCATCCACACTGGTTTTCTTGAGATAGATAATGTTCCTACCACACATATTTCTCCATCTTCTTTTTTTTTTTGGTTAATATCTCCTTTTACTTCTTAAAATGAAATAAAACTTTGGGGTTGCTGTAAAAAGTAGCACTTTTTATGGTCATTTTACCCCCCAAAAAGGTCTTTCCGTATTTCAAGCTGCACCAAACTTTGGAGAAGGAAAAAAAAAAGTTTTTGAGGTTCTCATCCTATGAAATATAGACTGTATATAGACAGGAGAAGGTCAGGGCTGTGGTGGCTGAGACATCAGGGGAGAAGAAAATGTCAGGGATGCATTTTATTGGTTTTATGATACTACTTAGACCCAATAAAATATGTCAATTCCTGATATAAACAACTTGAGATGGGTCCAGAAAAAAATGTGATGACATTATTGAAATGTGGGCTGTCCTGCTGAGCTGCATTTCTCACTGTAGCTTCAGTCCATGATGGGTACACAGACCCTCCCTCCAGTCTGGAGGAATCATTCTTTAAGTGTGCATTGTGCTGGATGCATGGATTTAACTCTTCTGTATTTATTTGTAGCAGGAGAATGTTTTCAGCTGTGAAATCCCTGTGAAATTGAGATTTCACTGTATGTTGAACTTGGGGCCCTCTGAATAACCAGGGTCCTGTTCCAGTGGTGCAATGTGCTCTGCAGGCTGCCAGATCTTCAGCTGGAGTGTGTGCTCAGCATGCTTAGAGCTCCAATCCTGCTAGCTACTAGACACTTCTGCAAAATGGGTGCAAACCTCACTGCACCTTCCCCTCTGCTCACTGAGTTTGGAGGGATGCATCAAAGCAAGAAAGAAAAACTTCCTTCATCTACATGAGAACCTCTAATTCACATATGAGCAAAGCCTGCTGGCAGGGCAACGGTTCCAAAATCAGACCCATGAGTAAGATTTTAGTATAACTTTTATTAACCTTTGTCATCTTTGGTAAAATGGATTCAAGCTGCTTGTGGACTTTGCTCTCCAGTGGTCACTGCAGTGTTGCCCTAGAGAGATGAGAAGGAGCAATGCCAGCAAGAGCCTACTGAGATAAGAGGAAAACAAAATCTTTCTTTTGCCAGTGTTTCCACAGACTGCCCACAGATGTACATTTGCTTAGCCACCCCTTCCAAGGCAAATGTTGGCTCAGGACATCACAGCCACAATACAAAAGGAAAGCGCTTCCTGATAGAGATGTAACTGTCTCTAATTAAAGTGCCTGGTAGGGGATCCCAAATCCACCTGACCTCACCACAACCTCTTCCCTGCAAGTGGAGACCTCAGAGTCTCAGAACTTGTCTCTCCCCTTCCTATCTTTTAACTATTTTTTTTTTTTTTCCCAAGGCTCTCAGACTGATGAAACCTCAATTATCTTAAACTCAAAGCTAGGCAAACTGAGACAGCTGTCTGAGGACACGACTGCTCTTGCCCATTTAGATCAGACACTTTATCTCTAATCTTTTCAAATTTTTCTAACATGCACTTATTTTTTAATGCACGACTTTTTTTTTTTTTTT